>PVJH01000238.1:0-386292 GCA_004026705.1 Nesogale talazaci | reverse complement strand
AAATTTATAATATAGCATTATATCAATTATTTGAGCTGTCAAAGGTGAAGATAAAATATTTGTTAGTAAATGTGGCAATTAGATTTTATGTCAGCTTGTACTGTGGAGATGTGGAGTGCACCATGCCTGATGATACTTCCAGGAGGTGTGACCTTTTCTATAAGACAAGCACTAGGGACCTCTCCCTTCCTCTTCCTTCTTGCTGGGCCTCTGGGTCTCCCTCCAGAGCCATCAGATCTTGTCATATTTCCACCAACCTGGGACCCACGACACTGGGCACCTACTAGACTGTGTTTCTCCTGCATCCCACTTCCCTTTCCTTACTATCAGCCTACAGGTGACGGCAGAAGACTCAGGCTAGCATCGGACCATGGGCTTCAGTTGGACTGGCCTTGGGATGCTTTCTTGATATGCACATTGCTTAATATAAAGTTCTTTTTGTAGACAGTGTCACTGGTTTCATTTCTCTAAGTCAGCCAGCCTCACACAGTAGGCATTCCATTGTCAATTCTAGACAGAGAACAATAGCACAGATGTTAGATATAGGAATTATATACTTATATTAAGATGATATTGAGGAAACTGCTGTGAACATTAAGATATGTAACAATTTAGAAGGGTATAATCATTTTATAGGACAAAAATTAGGACAAGAATGAGTATTTCCTTTTTTTTTTGAGTTCAGGACCATTTAGATGTTCATCAAGACACAATGATTGATTCAGACAACTATTTATATATTGTATTTAGAGTGCGTTAGAAGGTAATGTCTCGTTATATATGCAAAATTCAGAAAATCATGCTGATATTTAAGTTAATTTAGATAAATTGAAATCAATAGAGCAAATGATTTTCAAGCATGTCGCTTAGAATTGTGTTTATTTGGAAAGTTAAACTTATGAGGGAAATTGTTTAATATTATATGTTTTATTAGACAGCTGTGCAAATAGAATAGCTGAATTGAACTACTCAAAATGAATATATTTTTGATGCATTGTTCATTTCCAAATTATAATTGAGGACATTTTTATCAATTATTTTGAGTCTGCATTAATGCGATAGAAATGTTAAGTAACACTTCATTGATATCTATTGAGATACTTTAAATAGTGTGAACTGTATTCCATGGTGAATATTTTTCCATTAAGAATAAAATTTCAAAATATCAACTTAGCTGGGTTTTAGCAATTTTTCATCATTTTTTAACCTCTAGGCAACATGTGGTACACATTTTGGAATATGGTGAAAATATTCCAAGTATTCCATAATTGCACATATAATATGCCTTCCAATACATATCTAAAAGAATATTTAAAAATGAAAAAAGTGTTTACTTTTATTTTAAACCTATATGAAATAGTATACAGATATTTCTCAATACAGGAGAGGAGAGAGCTGTTAAATCCATGATCACTTACTATATATTCCAAGACAGAGAATAGGAACAGAGAAGCCAAAGACAGCTTCCATTCCTTTACTACACTCTTTAGTGAATGGATAGACAAATTATACAGGCTTTCCATTTAGAGACTGAGGAATGTGAAGGAAGATATATATATATATATATATATATATATATATACACACACATACATACACATACACACACACTAAGCCTCTTTCTGGTCTTCAGTCTCAGCTAAGTGATCCAATGGCTTCCAAATGATTCTTTCAGATCATGGAGGTCAGCTCAAGAGTTTATGGGCACAGTGCTCAAACTCAAGATAGAGTTCAAAGGAAGATGCTTTAAGTTCCCCAACAATGGCCAACTGTTATTTAGACCTGGTGTCATTTGGAAAGTGCAACATACTTTAGGATCAGGTGAGCAAAATGAAGACCCAACGTTAGGAAGTGGGTAGACACAGGTAGAGAGTATGGCATGAAACAAGGTTGTCATACCTGGATATTTTTAAAAATTATTTTATTGGTGGCTCATACATCATTTTTCACAGTACATAAATAAACATACTGTGTCAAGCACTCTCAGATGTCCACTTATATTATCATTCTCCAATTGTCTGCCGTTTCCCTTAAACCGCTAGTATCAGCTTTTCCATCCCTTCCCCTCTTCCCCTGTTCTCTCCTCCCCTACAACCCTCAATACTTTATGCACTTTTATTGTTCTGTCATATCTTACACTGCCCGACCTCTCCCCACAACCCACTCCTTTGATGCCCGTCCCTCAAAGAGGAGCTTATGTGTATATCCTTTCAGTAGGTTCCATCTCTCTACCCCACCTTGTCTCTCTAACCTTCCAGCATCTCCAATCTAACCATTGGCCTGAAGGGGCTCATCCATCTTGGTTTCCCCATATCTCCAGCTCCCCTCTATTCTAGTGTACCTTCTCCAGTCCATTTGGATTTGGAAGGTAGAGTTGGGACCATGATGGTTGGTGGGGGGTTGGGGGGTGGGGAGGAAGGCTTCAGGAACTAGAAGAAACTTGTATACATCATCGCTGCCCGGCTGCTCCTTGACTGGTCTGTCTCCTCCCCGTGACTCCCCTGTAAAGGGGTGACCAATTACCCACCAGTGGTCCCCACCCTGCTCTCCCCTTCCTTTGTAATGATGTGATTCTTGTTCTTTAGTGCCCGATATCTGTTCCTTTCGGCCCCTCTTGATCACGCATGCTGGTGTGCTTCTTCCATGTCAGCTTTGCTGTTTCTGTGCTGAATGGCGACTGGAGACTGGATTATCTTCAAGTCTTTGAGACTTCAGGCATTCAATCATTTGGTAGCTGGGCACCATCGTTTCTTCTACTCTGTTTGCTTCTGTATCCATTTGTCTTCAGCGATATTGGGAGTCAATTGATTCCATTAATTTTGATTTTTGTTCTTTGATACCTGATTGTTTCAGCACCTCATGATAGCACAGGCAAGTGATCTTCTTTTATGGTGGGTTTTGTTGCTCCTGAACTAGATATCTGCTTGTTTATGCTCAAGCCTTTAAGACCCTGGATGCTATATCTTTTGATAGCTGGGCACCATCTTCTTTCTTCACCACTCTTGCTCATGCTCCTACAATTCCTCAGTGGGCACCTTGGGGATGTGTGCACACAGTGATATATGTTTTTTCCCCCCCATTTGATGTCTATTGCCTAGACCTTTCACCACTTTCACCACCATGTGACCATGCTGGCTGTTGTGCTTCTTCTGTGTGGCTGTAGTCTCTTCTCAGGTAAATGGTCAATTGTTTATCTTCAGGCTTTCAAGACCCCAGATATATCCTTTGATGGCTGGGCACCTTCAGCTTTCTTCACCACATTTCTTTGTGCACCCATTTTACTTCAGTGATCATGTTGGGCCAATGAGCCTCGAGGAATGCCAAATTCATAGAACAAAGTGTTCTTGAATTGAGGGAACACCAGGGTGAGGGCCCAAGGTCCACTTGCTACCATAATTTTTGGCCTATAGCTATGTTCTTAAATTTATTATCATCTTATAACAGATAGTTTATCTATGTATGGACATACCTATGTTTAGACCTCTGTAAATGCCCTTTCCCTTCTAGCTCTTTCCTCTATTTCCTTCCATCTCCCTCCTGTCCCACCATCATGTTCCACCTTTATTGGCGTTTCATTGTTTTCTCACAGATTCATTGTCCTTGCTTAATCCCAACCGGACCTCCCATACCCTCTTTTCTATCAATTCCCGACCACTTGTTGCTCCTCCTCCCTGTCCATGTGTTTGTCCCCCCTCTTCTCCTCTCCTCTCTTGTGCCCCTAGGAATTGTTTGCCCAGTCCTTTTTGTGCCACAATGGGTATCCAGAGAGATGTATTCCTCTGAGCATCATGTGTCAGTGTGGAGCTTGGACCAGCTCTCTTCCTCTTCCTCCCTTCTTATCTTTGACCTTGTGGGTGTGGGATGTTGGCCCCACCCTGTTCTCTGCCACACCCACTACTAGAGATGGAGTCCATCTGAATCCGGTTGCTTCCATATCTATAGCTTTCTTTTCTTGCATCCTTCCATGCATCCACATTGTCCTCCTGGTTCAGTGCTTTGTGGTAGGAACTGCTCACCCACTCTGGTTTCTGTGGAAACAAGACCCATACCCCCCCTGGGTGGATTAGTGCCCCATTCCTTCTGTTATCCTTTCACTTTTGAACTCCCTTTTAAGTCTCCTCTACCCCCTCATCCTTCTCCCATTATTGTGTTGCATCCAACATGTACCTCCCTGGGTTTGGTCCTCCCTCCTCCCCTTACCCTATCTCTTAGGCCAGCTAATATGGTATATAGGAGTCTTCTCTTTTATACTCACCATACTGCTTCTACTTATCTCACGGGGATCATGCTGTACTTAGCCTTTTGTGATTGACTGACTTCGCTTAGCATAATTTCCTCCAGTTCTTCCGAAGCAGAGATGTGTTTCATGTGCTCTTCTGAGCTTTTGAGTGAGGCATAGTACTCCATTGTGTATATGTGCCAGAGTTTGTTGATCCATTCATCTACTGATAGAAATTTAGATTGCTTTCAACTCTGTGATTGTGAATTGTGCTGCAATAAACTTTGGCGTGCATACCACTGCCTGTGGTTTATTTCTTGTCTCTTCTGAGTATATACCCAATAGTGGGATAGCTGTTTGGTAGGGTAGTTCAACTTCCACTTTCATTAAATATCACCAGACTGCTTTCCACAGTGGCTGTACATCTCTACATGATCACCAACAATGTAGAAGTGTTCCTATTTGACCACATCCCCTCCAACATTTGTTGCACTCTGATTTTGTGATCTGGGCTAGCCTCAAGGGTGTTAGATGATATCTGATGGTTGTTTCGATCTGCATTTCTGTGATAGGTAATAAGCGGGAGCATTTTCTCATATGTTTATTGGCCATATGGACCTTCTCCCTGGTGAAGCTTCTTTTCATTTCTTTTTCCCATTTCTTCAAAGAGTTATCTGTTTTTTTCTTCTTGCAGGAAGCAAGGGTATTGTGGATTTTTTTAATCAGCCCTTTGTCTGTTGTATCATTGCTAAAAATCCTCTCCCTGTCTGTGGGTTGCCTGGCTACCCTCTTGGTAAAGTCCTTTGATGCACACATGTGTTTTATTCTTAGTAAGTCCCATTTGTCAATTTCAGGTTTCCCTTCATATGTACCCTGTCTTATTGTATTCCTTGGGTCAAGGTTCTTAGATTTTCCCTGATTCTCTCGCTAATGGTTATAATGGTTTGTGGTTTTATTTCCAGGTCCGTGATCGACCTCGAGTTTGTTCTTGTGCATGGGTTGAAGTAGAGATTCTGTTTCATTTTTCTACATGTAGATTTCCATTGTCTCCAGCAACATTTGTTATAAAGGGCATTGCCCTCCCACTTGATGCTTTTGGGGCCCTTGTTGAAAATCAGTTGTCTATATGCTAATGATTTTATTTCTGGGTTTTCTATTCTTTTCCATTGATCTGTCTGTCTGTCATTATGCCAATACCATGCTGTTTTGACCACTGTGGCTTTGTAGTAAGTGTGAAATTCAGGTAAAGCCAGCCCTCCGACTGTGTTCTTATCCTTGAGGAGATCCATGCTAATTCTGGCCTTTTCCTCTCTCCATATGAAGTTGGTGGTCAGTTTTTCCAGTTCTCTGAGGAAGGTTGTTGGTATTTGGATTGGGATAGCATTGAACTTATAAAGTGTCCTGGGTAGGATAGATATCTTTTCTATATTGAGTCTCCCAATCCATAAGCATGGGATATTCCTCCACTTATGGAAGTCACTTTTCGTTTCCTGTAGTAGGGTTTCGTAGTTTTTCTTGTATAGGTCTTTTGTTTTCTTGGTTAGATATATCCCAAGGTACTTCAATTTATTCTTGGCTATTGTGAATGGTACTGCTTTCTTTTTCTCCTCTTCTGTGCTCTTGTCAGATGTATAGAGCAGACAAATCAACTTCTGTTTGTCGATCTTGTATACTGCCACTCTTCCATATTCCTCTATCACTGTTAGTAATCTGGATTTGGAGCTTTTGGGATTTGCGATGTACAGGATCATATTATCAGTGAATAATTACAATTTGACCTCCTCCTCTCCCATTTGGATACCTTGGATGTCTTTCCGTTGTCTTATGTTATTTGCTAAGACCTCCAGTACTATATTGAATAGTAGTGGAGATAAAGGGCATCCTTGTATGGTCCCCTTCTTCAGTGGGATTGGTTTAGTCTTTACTCAATTGACTATTATGTTAGCTGTTGGCTTCAAATAGGTAGCTTGTATTAGCTTGAGGAACTGTCTTTCTATTCCTACCTGTCTGAGCATCTTGTTTAGGAAAGGGTGCTAGATAGTGTCAAATGCTTTCTCTGCACTATAGATATTATCATATGGTTCTTATACTTCATCTTATCAATATGATGCATAATATTGATGGATTTACGGGTGTTAAACCATCCCTGCATCTCTGGGATGAATCCTACCTTATCCCCGTGGATAATGCTTTTTATATATTTTTGTATTCTATTAGCCAATATCTTGTTGAAGATTTTTGCTTCTATGTACATTAGCGATATTGGTCTATAGTTCTCTACTCCTGTGGGATCCCTTCCCTGTTTGGGTATCAAAGTTATACTGGCTTCATAAAATAAGTTGGGAAGTTTTCCATCCTTTTCTATACTCTGGAAATCTTTGTGGAGGATTGGTGCCAACTCCTGCTTTATAGAATTCCTCAGTGAAGCCGTCTGGCCCAGGAGTTTTTTTTTGTTGGTATATTCTTGATAACCGTATCTATCTCTTCTCTTGTTATGGGTTTGTTTAGTTCCTTGACCTCTATCTGGGACAGTCTAAGCAGCGATTGTTTTTCTAGGTATTTGTCCATACCTTCCAGATTGTTGAACTTGTTCATACCTGGATATTTTTATTTAATCAGAGGTTCTATGGTTTTGTTACAACATTTTTTTCTCATCTCTTCCTTTTTACTAGATGACACAGAGAGCTGGTAGATAGGTAATAGATAAATATATTTAGATAAATAAGAGGACACTTATCCCATTGGATGTGGTATACATATTTATTGACAGCATATTGTATTTAGATACTTCTAGAATTATGAAAATGTTTCACTAAATATAAAATTTTGTGATATTTGCTAAATATATATACTCTCTATGAATATGTACCATAATATTTTTGCATTATATTTCAGTACTTAAATATTCATTTGAAATTTTAGCCATGGAAAAGTTGTCCAATAAAACTATTTTATTTTATATAACCATATAACTTTCTCAAAATCATTTGCTTTACCTTTTAGTCTATTTCTAGTATTTAACTGAAAACTTTATGGTAAGTGGATACATTATCTGATTTTCAATATTTTCTGTAGATCTTAAAATTACTTATCTCATGCGAGAGTATGCTATATTTACAAATTTCTTTATTCTTTGTACTAGCATCATTAGAAGTTTATTTGTGCTCCACTATTAGATAATAGAAGAACAATACATACACTTGTGGTAATAATTCAAAAAGAAAAACATTTGTACATGCATCATATTTTCCTATTAGATATCAGTGCTCATTCTCCCCAGACAATGCTGCTTCAAAATAAACAATAAACATTGTCCATTGTTTTTAACAAGCCAGCACTCATTCATGTTCCCATTTTACTTATGAGATTGTAATTGAATGACAGAAAATAACATTTAACAATTTATTTACAGTATAAGGAAAAAATATTCTGACAACAATTTACTCAAGCTGTAAGAAAGATACAGTGGGGTGTGAAATATTGCTAATGGAAATAGATAATCACTTCATATATTAAATAATAAAACACTAAAGATTCTAAAATTGTGAACACTCCCATCTTTTCCTTATTCTTGTTTAGAAAAAAGAAAGAAAATTGGTATGGCACAGAGGAACTCCTGGGGATGAACATATCTGTTGGAAGGAAACTACGGAATGAATGAATCTTTCACAAAATATTTTAATAGAATGCCACTTATAAAATAGAAACAATGAAGACAATCTTTATATTTGATTGCAAGTGATTTATTAAACCTAGCATTGTAATCACACATAATATTTTTCTTTCATCTTTTTCTTGTCACTTAGTTTTTGTCTGTACATACACAAAGTGAAAAAAAACATTTCTAACAGCATTTTGTTACATAAAAAGATTAGTTTTTTTTCAAGCAATAATGTTTGAGCACATTCTATAATTAGTGGATGTCTGTCCACAAGTTCACTCATTAATACAAAGATCTTAGTCTCTGTAGGGTGCCTTCAAAAAAATAAACACATAAGTAAACAAAGTTCAATCAAAACAATGGTTCCAGGATTAAAGAACTAGGGGCCCTGCTTAGTTCTCATGTTCTGGGGCTCCATTGTATAGATTATTTTCCTCCTTTGGAAAGTCTTTTTTTAAAAATTTTGCCATGCTTACAAAATTAGGCATCACTGGTGCCTGACTAAACTTTTAGGTTTATTTTTAATATTTTAAATAAGTAAATAGCTTATATTATTTACATAAGAATTAAATAGTTGCTCCACTAAACAGAAAAATTTCTAAGTGAACTTGATGGTCTTCAATTTTATTCTTAAATAACAAATAGATAATCAAGCAAATCTAATCTGAACTCAGCAAATCACTCAACTTCCTTTGTAAAGTAAAATAATAAACATCTTATGACTCTAGGTAGTATATTATATACAATCTACTATCTAATATCTTGCTTTCTGATAATATGCATTTAATAAATGGAAATTTCTGTTATTGTTTTTATATAAGCTCATAAAATTCAGCATACTTGCAATTGATTTAATATATATTATTTCCTCTTTATAGTATATATTATATTATATATTATAAAATTGTGTTTAGCACTTAGTGCATCTGTAATATTTTACTTAATTGAGAACTAAATATATAATATTATTTGTGGTTACAAGTCTAGGTTTAATAGATTATCTGCAATTGAATATAAAGATCATTTTTCTTTATTGCTTCTATTTTGTAGGTGGCATTCTATTAAAATATTTTGTACAAAATTCACTGATTCTGTATTTGTTTCCAACACCATATGTTCATCTCCAGGAGTTACCCAGCACTATATCAATTTATTCCCTTTATTCTAAAAATTTTTATTGCTCTTGTCTTTTCTCACTATGCAACTCTGTTATGTTTGTAGACTGTGAAGTAGTAGTTCATCAAGGGGAATATCCTTGACAATTTATTTTCACAAAGCAATATTTAATATATCATTATTGAATGTATTCATGAAAGTTGCGCCTGCATGCACATATATACGTACACTTATGTAGTTGTTAAGTACATCAAATCAATATTCATCAAATCAAAATATTCATCAAATCAATCAATGCAAGGATGTTCAAAGAAGAGGGATTGATGGTGAAAGAAGAATAGGTTTATTGCTGAGTTTTTGGTGATAATTGATGGCAAAGGTAATTATTGTCACAGAATCATACCTGAAAAAATAGTTGGAATGAAAAATATTTTATCATATATATTACAACAGTAGGTATATACTTTTTTAAAAGGAGGTGGGTGATATGTAGTGCAGAAAATAAACAGAATAAGAGGTTTTAGCATCTTTGATGTGGTAAAATGAGTAACAGGATGAGCATGTATGCAGCCAAATCCTTTGTGCTCCTAATTACAGGCTCTGAAAGTCCAACGGTGGTGGGGGAAGGACCTCAGGGCTATGAAATATAAATAAATCTTAATATACATTCTCACGACTGAACAAAGTCCCTCCAATAACAACATCTCTGAACCCCTATTAAGGGGTGTCATAAAGGAGTTACCATAAAAGATGTTTCATCCCTGTGTCTGGCTATTTATTCACTATGCCCAGGGGTTACCTGAAGATAAGAGGAATCAGATTCTATTGCCTGTCCCACCCTAAATTGTTGCCATCTCTTTTCTGACACCAATCATAGATTATTCCACTGGGGAGGGCTCAGGGACATAGGTCAAGCTGCCGACTCATTCCATGACCCATTTATTATGATTCACTGTGTTATGTGTTCACTGTTTTACATGTGTGTCTTTTGAATGATTTGCAAACCCTAGGATTGCATGTGCTGATTGCAATTGCGTTCTCTTTCTTGGTTCTGACAGAGGGACAAAGAGCCCCTGTATCCCCCTCTCTTTCTGTCTTTATTCTTTTCCACACATGCAAAGTCACTCCTTAGGATCTATTGACTATTGAGTGCTGTTTCTCCAATACTTTGGTAATTTTATTTAATAAATTACCTCTTATTTATCAACTTTCTGACATTTAATGTGCATAACAACAGTAAAACATCTATTATGTAGCTAATTGTGCAGTAGTGATATATATTTGATTGTTCTAAATGTTGAACTGCAAGACAAGAGTAATGCTGGCTGTATGGTCAAGATTGCATGTCGGTTTGGTAGGTTCATGGATCTCAGTAGCTTGACAATCATGTAATATTTTTGGCAGTTACATAATAATGTAATTTGGTAGTTACATAATCATGAATTTGGTAGTTATGCAATGATTCTATTTAGCATCATGTAGTTATGTAGGCATCCTCTTTCTGCTGGTCCAATAATGATATGACCATTATCATTATTTTGATTTTCATATAGTGCTTGGAGTGTAACCACACTGATCAGTGAGATTTGGGAATAAGTAGCATTGACTTGGTGGGGGTAGGCATCGAGTGACTAATATGCCAAACCTATGCCAAACCTTCAACCCAGTGAATTGTCACAGGGCTACAACAAGGGATTCAAACCCTGTAAAGTCCATGAGAATGGTATGGGACAAGTTTGCAATTGTCTGAACTGCCTTGATGATACCTCACAACATAAAGTTGCCTTGATTCAAATTTTTAATTTATGAATTTACATACTTACTATGAATTCTCTAGTTATCTGAATTGTTTCTATTATAGGTAAATAATTCAGCACATAATATAAAAATGACTTTTTCTCAAAATACCCTTTTCCTTTTTGATGGTAAGATTTAATTGTTCTAAAAGCAATATTCAGTCTGAGAATAAAACTATCCAGAAACATTATAACTTTTTCTTTAATCTTCTCTGAGATCCCTTTCATACTTTTCCAAAGTTAAATAATTGACTTTCAGATTACATATAAGAGATAAAAGAGAGATTATGAAAAATTCAATTTGGGTTGTATATCATTAGAATGATATGGATTTAATATGGTCTGTTACATTTTCATGGTCTCTAGCTGTGTGCAATCATGATGTATGTTCAAAATAGGGTAACCTTGGACTGATCTATGAGTTATTAAAGATGAGTAGGTTCTGTTTAGAAAACGTTTTAAAGGGCTGAACAAATTTAACAATATTACACTACACTGCAAACAACTTTTATAGTTATAGACGTTCCATATCTGTTTGCTTTTATAGTTAATCTCTTTCAGATACTAGGATGAACAATGTACTTAATATCACTTATCCTGAGACTTTTCATCATTTATAAAGATATATTACAATTTTTTGCATAGAACTGTGAAAGGTACATGAGATACAAATACTCATGAGATATCATAAGAGTTAATGTTTCTTGTATATTGTTGTGACTATGTATAATTATAAACATCACTGCTCTCTTATCCACATGGTTAGATGCCAAAGAGAAGGTTATTGTGAGAATATAGGGTTTATGTAAAAGTGTGATGTCCATAGCAGATTTAAAAATGGAAAATGATCATATCATTATATAACTACCAAATCAAATAATTACATAGCTGCTAAATTTCATCAATAAATAAATACCAAACTGCAGAGAATCATGGCCCAGCCAAGTTTACACATAGGTCCAGTCACCACAGTCAGCATTTGTTACTGCAAGACATAGTTCCTGAATCTGATCTGAGATACCATTTATACTTTTCAATGTTTAAATAATTTATTTTGTGATCATTTGCAATTTGAAAAAGAATAAGTGAGATAAAATAGTCAGATAGTGTATTGCTTTAGTATTGCAAATTTGAAACATAAAAGAGCATGATGCTCAATATATAAGGAAGGGATACAATTGGTTATTCATAAGAATCTTAACATGATTAATTTATATTTAATAACACTTCACTTTCTTCCAAAATGGAACCACTCTTTGTACAGTAAAATACATAAAAATTCATTTAAAATATATTTTTGAGCATCTTCAATGACCACCTGATGTGTGGAAGTGGGAAATCAAGTGTCCAGGGGGGACTGAATCAAACATTCAAGGCAAGAGAAGGGCTGTCACAGAAAAGTGAAGCTGATGCAATCTATTGCAATTTAAAGTGAAACTTTAAGGACAAGTTTCAGATTATTGTATGTATTTCATTATATGTCACCCTCAATTGTTTATTTTTTGTATTATATTGTCATTATCTAAGGAATTGCTAGCTCTAAATATTCAATCCTTTCCATGGGTGTGAACTATCTATACAGGCTTTTAGAGCAGATACACTTTTTAGTCTTTCAGTAGGTTGAAAGAAAACCCCATTGTTTTTCCCTGGCACTCTGAATGAAATATGTAAGAGTAGAATGATGTGATTTCAAAGTATTAGTTTTGTTCTAGATTAATTGCCTCTTTTCTCTTTTAATAAGAAGTAGGAGACATATTGTAGGATTAAGATACTCCAGGGTGTGTTTTATTGATCCACTAATACATGATTTGGGTGGTTAAAGTACTTAGCCTTTAAGTTTGCAGCTCATAATGTACCCAAGGCATGAATAAATGGAATAATAAAATGTACCCTGGAGTGTCTTGATGTCATATTAAAATAATAAAACATATGAACTGATATATTCTGAATTGAAATTCATATAAAGAAAAGGTTACCTATGCAAACACTTAGACCTCTGAATTGAATGAAATGAATACTTTGTAAAAAGTCTAATGATGTGGTTATTATGCATATAATTTTATTTTCCTCAGTCTATTTTGCTAGATTTTTTTATAAATATCTCAAAGGATTTACAAAAACAATAAAATATATTTGATTAATTATGAAGAGCCCAAAGGAAAAATAAATACTTAAGTGTTGAAGAACCCTATAGTAAATTTTTATCATGTCTGATTTACAAAGGAAATATTTTCTGAAATTTATTTTCTGAAGTATTTTATATTGAACTATTTTATCTGAACTATTTAGAGCTTGTTTTCATCTCAGTGTAAATTTATTTTTATTTTATTCACTTCAAAATGTACTGTATACTTTCAACAAAATTAAAACTTGGTGAGGATTGATGTAAAGTACTATGAATTCAAAGTTGAGTAAAGCACCTTGCTTATCTTTAAATGTTCACATTTCAAAGGGGGAATAATAACTTGTCAAATCCTGCCTTCTAAATGAGAGTCTAGATTTATAAATAGGGACATCTTTGAAGATAGATAGGTGATAGATAATGTATGATGATGATTGACGAAGGCATGTATGACCTAAGTGATGAGAAAAAGGTAGCAGAAATAAGTACATAAATCTTATCACCTGGTGAGGAGAATTTTGTGAAGTGAATAGGACTTTGTATTAGTTCCTGAAGGCAGTAGAAGATTACCAAACACTCTATTGTTTTGTTTTATTAGCAAGATAATAATAAATACTGCCAAACCCACTATCATTAAGTAAATTTTGACTAGTAATTATCTTATACAGCATGTCTGAGACTATCAATAGAGGACCAGACAGCCTCACAGTTTTCTCACAGAGCAGCCAGTGAACTGAACTCTTGCAGTTCCCAGTCTAGAGCACTTTCTATGACAACAAGGGACTCATAAGAGAGTCCTGGGAGTAGATTCATCCTTGAATTGACCCCTTTCCAAGGGTTGTGGAAGATCGTTTGTTCTGAGGTAAAGAAACTACAAGAAATCAGTATTTAAATGATGTCTGAGACATTGATTTCGACATATGTTTCAGTGGTCACCACATCTGGATGCCTGGTAAACACTGCATCGAGAATAACAAGGAAACGTGGGGCTGTTTGGGACTTGTTTGAATGAAATGATTACTAATTCAAGTGCAAAAAAGTGAACATACCTTAGAATTCTTGAGCTTTTTTTAGACTCAGGGTAAGTTTTGTCTCTTGTAGGAACTATTTTTTCACTTGACTAGGCTGAAACTACTCCCTCTTTATTTTGATGTATATTACAAGTGCATGATTTTGTGAATTCATTTAGAAGTGATATTAAAGTACCTCCTTCCCCGTGAAATAATAAGCATTTTGAAGATAGGTCCCTGTGTTATTTACCATAGTACTTCTAGTGCCTAGCACAATGTTTTCCATACGATTGCTGATATTATTGTAGCTCTCTAGCTGGGGATTTTTGACTGTATATAGAATTACAGACATCACTCAAGGAAGAAAAATTAAGCAAATCAATAACTCTGAAATATAGTGCCAAAAATGAGCATCCAAATTTGGAAGGCACACAGAATATGAATAGGGAGCAGATGTCCCCTCAAAGTAGAGCTGAGCCAGCAATGGGCCTGAAATGGAACTTTTGGGGACTCCATTCATTTATTGGGCTCAACTCAAAAGGAGCAGAAACAGCTACAGATAGCTACTAAAGATTGTTAACATGAAATGTAGGAACTATGAATCTAGGAAAACACGAAGGTGGCATATTTGAAATACATAGAGTTCCATATTAAAGGTCTTTTTCAACTGAAATAAACAGGTATCGCTCATTTTGAATCACACATTCATACATTTTACTACACTGAGAAGGACAAACTAAAGAGGACTGGCATTGTATTCAGTCAAAAACAGAACATTCTGAATATACCTTGAAGTATGAAACTGTTTATGGTAGGATGATATCTTCACACATAAGGAAGTCCAAAGAATATCATTGAACCAAAAAATAATAATGCAATTATTATTCAAATTTATGCAGCAACCCCTGAAGTTCGTGATGAAGAAATTGAAGGATTCTACCAACTTCCTCATCTTGAAATTCATCAAAGAGGCATTGAGTGTGTATCAATAACCATTGCCCATTGCTGTGTGAAAGTCAGAAACAAGGAGGAAATAGCAGTAGCTCAAAAGCATGTGCTGCATGATAGAAATGAAGTTGGAGAGCCCATGAAGGAATTTTTGAAAGCAACAGCCTTATTTATTTATTTATTTATTTATTTATTTATTTATTTATTTAGGGCATCACCGCCCCTGGTGGTCATGGGCACTACCCAGTGCAGCTCCTGAGAGCCACCACTGGATTTGAACCACCAAGCAACAACCATTTAAATGGCAAATATATTGTTTTAAAGGTACAAATATGGCTATACACATTGGTCTTAGCAGAAGTGCACAGGAATCAAACCAAATTGACTATATATATATATTTTTAATTGACTATAACTTAAGGGAAAAAAGTTGTAAGCCTCAAAATTAGAAGCCAAAGTTAGGCCAGGGAAAACTGTGGAACAGACCAATTTCCTATATAAAAGTTCAGGCTGAAATTGAAGAAATTAGAGCAATTTCATGACAGAAGACCTAAGTAACTGTGAGATGACATCAAGATAGTCATACATGAAGAAAGTAAAATGTTATTAAAAACACAGGAAAGAATGAAAAAATCAAAGTGGATGTCAGAAAAGACTGCAGGATTCATTATTGAATATATTGTAGCTAAAGAAAATATAGAAAATTATTACATAAAATAGCTGGATAGAAATGTCAAAGGGCAACTCAAGAAGGCAAAATAAAGTATTATAATAAAATATGCAGCTACCTGGAGTTAGGATGACCAAAAGAATTGGTTCTTTCTGCATATCTCAAAATTACAACAATTAAAGGTAAAAATCAAGATTTGGGTTGAATTATATTGAATTATCCAAAAAGAATCAAAATGATAGAGCACAGAGTCATGATACCAAAAATAAATGGTCAATATTCAACCATTTCAAGAGGTAGCATGTGATCTAAGCCAATAATAATGAAGAAATCAAAGTTTTTCTGAAGTCATTAATGGAAAACAAAACTTTAAATTGACAGAATACCTATTCAAATATTTCAACAAACTAATGAGGAACTGGAAGCACTCATTTGTCTATGGCAAGAAATTTGGACAATAGCTACCATGCCACCTGACTATAAGAAACCCAAATATATGCCATTCCAAAGAAACATGACCAAGTAAACATCTTAACTATTGAACAATATAATTAGCATCACATGCTGGTAACATTTTGCTGAAAATATTTAAAAGTAAGGCAGCAAGATATTGACAGTAAGCTCCCATAAATTCAAGGAGAATTCAGAAGGACTTGTCATCAAGGAAGGTGGGATTGCGGTTGGACTGTGATCTTCATGGTTGGCAGTTCAAAACCACCAGGAGTTCTGCAAGAGAAGGACAAGGTTTTCCACTCTCAAAAACCGTTACAGTTTTTGAAGCCCACAGGAGGATTGCTATAAGTCAGTATGGCTATAAGTCAGTATGCTATAAGTCAGTATAGCAATAAGCAGGGATTTTTTGGTTTGTCATGTGGAATGTATCTGGTTATGTTAGACAGATCTTGCCTGAAATAAATTAACAACAGAAAGAGTTTAATTGTGTTTTTTAATTGTGATTTATTGAACATATAAAGATATTAGACTGTGTAGACGATAACAAACTATCAATAACACTGAGATAAATGGACGTTCCAGAGCACTTTATTGTGCTCTTTCAGAAACTATACATAGACCAAGAGGTCTCTGTATGGTTTTACATCAGAAATGGTGTGTCAGTGTTGTATAGTTTCCACACCCTTACTTAATCTGAGTGTTGAGAAAATAATTCAAGGCTACATGAAAAAGATCGAGTCATCAGTATTAGAATAAGTCTTATTAACAGCCTGTAATCTGTATATAACACAATGTTGTTTGCTGAGAGCAAGGAATGCTTGCAACCTGTGCTGATGAAGATCAAACAGAATACAGTATAGATTTCAACTCAATGAAAAGACAAACAAAACCCTAACTACTGGACAAGCATCATGGATAATGGAGAGAAGATTGAATCTTTCCAGGCTTTTAATTGCCTTGAATTCACAGTCAGTTCTCATGGAAACAGCAACCAAGAACTCAAATAACATATTGCACTGGGAAAATCTGCTACACAAGACCTCTTTAAAGTTTTGAAGAGCAAGGTTGTCACTTTTAAGACTAAGATGTACCTAATGCAAGTCATGATGCTGCATATATATATGCACATATATATATACACACAGATATATACAGATATATCAAAGTTGGACAATGAACAATGAAGACTGAAGAAGAACTAATGCATTTGAATTATGGCATAGGAGAAGAATATTGAAAATGTAATGGACTGCAAGAAGAACAAAAAAAGTTTGTCTTGGAAAAAGTACAATCAGAATATTTGGTGGTTGAGACTTTGTCTCCTGTACATTGACCACTTATCCCAGGAGTCACCAATCCCTGGAAAATGACTATATACATGGTAAAGTAGAAGAGAGGTCAAAAAGGAGATGGACTGACACAGTAGTGTAGCCTGTTGACTCAAACGTAACAGTCGTTAGTATGACGATGTTTCCTTTTGTTATGTACAGGGTCACAAAGAGTCAGAACTGACCTGATGGCACCTGTCAAAAACAAATAAGCAAAATTAGTTTAAGCAAAATATGCATATTTCTGAGATGCACCCAAGTACTTTATTGCATACAAAACGTATTAACAGGCATTTGCAATCATTACTTTCTGCTACTGTCACCATGATCTTTCTAACCTGCAAATCTTAGCAGATATTTTTTTAATTGTTATCCATTGACACACCCCCATGTCTTTCAGAGAGGATACAATTCTTTCCATAAAGCACACAAAACATTCAAAAGTCTGTTTTCATCAAAAGGTCATGGAATCTGATCATTAAATTTGTCCATGTGAAAGTTCAGTCATACTAAAATGTGTGCATTTTTGAACACATTTTGTACACATGCAGTCCTTTACTCTTTGACATTTTAGACAAGTTCTTTGTCAAGAATCTGAAATTCTTATTGATGCCAGGATTCAACTCCTTTCTGATTTAACAACTATGTATTCATAATATATGGGTCTTCTTTTACTAAAAGTGAAATAAATCAATAGATTAGGACATTAAAGAAAGATGAATTCTTGTTTCCATCTGGTGCTGTACTAGCACTTCCAGCTCACCATCATCCTATGTATAACTCAACAAAACAGAACACTGTCCGGTCTCACACTGTCCTCACCATGGTCTGCTATTGGAGTCCATAGTAGCAATCGATACTTTTGAAAATCTTTCTTTTGATCACTGACCTTCTACCTTTCCAAGAATATTTTTCTCTGATGACTGTTATCTCCTGATAATCTGTCTAAAGTAAGTGAAACCAAGTCTGTGTCACTTGCTTCTGAGGAACATTCTGTATTTTCTTCTTCCAGTTAGATGTGCTTGTTCTGGCAGTCCATAGTATATACCATAATTCAAATATGTTAATGTTTTATACCTTAATCCAGGGTCCAAATTCCACAGACATAAAAGACAATTGAAAATACCATCATGTGGTATATTCAATTAGAATTCCTTACTTTAAAAAATCATTTATTGGGGGCTCATATACCTCTTATCACAATCTATCCATCCATCTGTCCATCCATCTATTGTATGTCAAGCATATTTGTACATCTGTTTTATATCTTGGCTTGAATACCTATTGCAATGGCTCCACAGAACTCACAGATAATAGTCATGACTAAAGAGTTTATTAACCAGGTTAACAGATTGTAATGCAAGTGAGAAAATCTCAGGGCAATGTTTTCATCCAGACTTGTTGCAGTTTTCCAACTTCTTGGGTCAACAACCCTAGCTCCCTAAACTAAATACCTCCTATCACCCCACTCCAGTAAACTTCAGCTCAAGGGACTCAATTAACTCCACTTCTATGATTTAGAATATACCCAATTTAAGGCTCAGAGATACCCCACTCCACAAGCCAGCTTCCGTTCCCTAAAACACTCTGCTTTGCTTGCTTCATGGGCTGGAACGTCCACCACTAGGCTTCATGCTCTGGATCCCTTTTCTGATGCTATTCCTTTGATGCCATAGCTATAGTCTGGATCAGAATTTTCCTTGCACAAGGATCTTGGATACAAAATATTTGCTCTACAACTGACTCTTCTGTTAGGGGTCCTCTTCCTGTTTCGCAGACAACCTATTCTCTGTGCCACGGATTGGCATTCCAGAGACTCCTGTCCACCGTTCCACACAAGATCAGCCCAACTACCAACCGGCACCACACACAACTTCATACAAGATCCACAGGGGGAAAGGACATTTGGTGAATGTTAGAGAGTTTAACTAGATTAGTAACGTGAAATAATTCAACACCTCTGTACAGACATGCCTTACTTCTCAAAGTGACACCTTTGCTCTGAAGCACCTTAGAGGTGTAGCAGAGCATCCTGAAATACATCATTTGATTTCTTGACAGCTACTTCCAAAAGCACTGCTTGTAGCTCCCAGCAAAATTAATTCCTTGAGTAATTGGTTAATTAATTAAAACATTACAGCTCTTATAACAACCCACACATCAATTGCATCTAGCACATTTGTACATATGTTGCCATCATCAATTCCAAAACATTTTCTTTTGATTTGAACCCTTGGTGTCAGCTCGTCTTTTCTCCCCTCCCTCCCTCCTTGCATCCCTCCCTCTCTGCCTCATGAACCCTTGATAATTTATAAATTATTTTTATTTTTGTATTGTATACTGTCCACTTTCTCCCATCACCTATGTTCCGATAAAATCCCATCTATCTGCTACCAATCTAGATAGTCTTCCTCAGACTTATGAAACTTATGCAATGATGCTGAATGCAGGAACATCACAGGTCAGTGGGTAGGAAATCTTGTGAATCCTGTGGTATTATAAGCATCTCAGTGCTAGCAGGGACCTCCAAGTGGCTACATTAGCTCCATATGTCTTGACTGCAGCAATGTCTTACAGGTAATGATCAAATGTGTCCTGCCTCCAGCAAGCTATTCATCCCCTTTGTGCCTCCAAAAGAGTCATCACCTGATTGAAAGGTTAAACCCCACCACTCCACTATTAGTTGACAACAGTTTATGTAACTACCACTTGGGGGTGTGATATTGGGAAGAGGAAGAATTTGAAAGAACTAGAGGAATGTTGTGTGTTTCATCTGGCTTGTCCCTTCCTCCAGTGAGTTAAAATGTCTCTGTTTATCATGATGCTGTCTGTTGATTCCATTGTTGGGGTTTTGATTTTCTTTTCACTGAGTGATAATTCATACTGAAGGTTGCTGTCTTTAATACTAATCAGTAAATATTTAAAGTATGTTTAGCTTTCGGCAAGCAAGATTGTGCACGAGGAAAGTTGTTAAAACATTATTCTAATTCTGTTTACACACCATTCTTCATCCAGCCCAGCTGGAGCCATGTGCTCTGCTTACTGGCTTAATGAGTATGGTGCAGTAAAGCATCTTACATGCAGTTTCCCGTGCAGCACCTTCTTGCTCTCTTTGAGCACCACCTCTTAGATGCAGGTTCGACAAGGAGTTTCTGTTCTTCACAAGGCTTTCAATATGATTAATGCAGCTGGGTATATTTTCATGGTCAATAAGACATAATTAAATGTCTTTTGCTATTATTCTCCGTTTGTCGCTACAGTCCATTGGGCATCATCAATGATATCTCTTTTGTCAAATCATTTCACAATTGACATTCTGTCTGTTCCTCGTCAATGTACTGTTGCCTCCATTTAAAACTTATCTTTAGTAAAATTTTACTTTAATGTGGCATTAGTTATCTTGCTTAATAATGTCTTCATCCTATTAGATCATGTTGGTTTTTTTTTTGCAATTATGGGCTTGATGACTGTTGGGTGGCCCAGTGCTGCCTAAGCTGCTGAAATTATTGTTTTGGTGTCTTTCCGCTTCCAGTGTCGCCTCGATGCCTATAGAGTTTAGTGCTGCTGTTGTCTTCAGGGGTGCTTGGGCTTCTTCCTTCATTACAGTCATTTCTTAATTACAAACTATCCTTAAAATTAACATTGTTGATCAACAACAGATTCTTTTTATCAGGATGATTCCACATATTCTTTTCACTTTCATTTCATGTTTTCAGTATCATTCCATATTTTGCTCAAGTAATTATTTAAAATTGCAGATTGATAATTTGAGTTTTCCTCACTTCTTTCAGTTTGATGTGAGTGCTTTCTTCTGTTTGGGTTTTCTAACTCTGGGTCTTTGTACATTTCATGATAAGGCCTAGCTCTGTCTTCTCTAGCTGCTTTTTGAAACTATGAAATTGTTATGATGTTCTACATCATCCTTCCATCCATTCTCTTTTTTTTCTCTTATCTAGGTTTGTGAGCAAATTTAAGACTCTCATCTGATTGGTTGCAAATCTGAACAATTTCAGATTGAAGATCTTGGCAGAATCTTTGAATTCTTGATCATTCACTTTCGTGGTTGAGAAATAAAATTGAATAAAGCTGTATGACTGGATGTCCTTAAATGTGGTTAGATATGACCTATCACAGACAGCATTGTACTGCTAAATAGATCTTGTTCTTGAACCGTCTTAGGGCAAAGCAGCAGGCAAAAGACAACAATTTGGGGTTTCAGCAACATATTTCAAATGACAATAACAATAACTCTTATTCTCATTTTTTTCTGATAAGAAAAAAATTGTTTCCTTCTATCAAGCCCACTGCTGCCAAGGTCTCCAACACCTCTGTTCATGTCCCACCACTGTGGGGTGCGACTTCTCAGTTGGGCGTTGACTTAGGGCAAAGTTGGAAGAGTAAAGAAAGCAAATGAAAACATTGAGCTGTTCCCCTGCGTGCACCATCTCCGAGAGATTGCCCTTCTCTTGTAGCAGCAGAAAGATACAAGTTGTCTTTGAATTGCTGATTTCCACGTCTGCTGCACAGGTCCAAGGTTTAGGCTGCTTTCAAGTCAAAGCCAGGAGAGAACAGAAAGCAAATTAAAGTGAGAACCTCTAAACAGGAATCATTATTTGATTGTTTTATTACCTTTCCTAATCCATCTGCTACTGTTTATTTTTTGCAACCTTCAGATACTTGTTCTTGTATTCTTTCCAAGGTTGGAAAATTTGATTTGATAAGAGACATAGGGTGTGTGCTTACCCTGTGTTACTTAAGTCTGGAATTCTCACCTTCAATTTGAAAAGAATATTTAAGATAAAAACAGTGCTTAAACTATGATTTGGTGAGGGTTTACATTTCAGGTAATCAATTTTGTATTCAACAGTTGCATGTACTTATCAGCACCCTCCAATGCTTACCTATCACGCTTCATTGCCTTTCTCTTCTTCTTCTTGTGGATTATTTTTGCTCTCACTTAGATAATAGACACTGAATGTGGAATGCTACTTAGGATTTTATATCAATAGAGATGCAAGGTGATAGCACTCAGTAGAAATGATGGGAAATTGTTAGATGCTATATATGGTTAAAGATAGAACCAACAGGGTTTCCTAATGAATTGACAGTGCCTGTTAGAGAGAAACTCAAAAATGTATGAGAAACACCATCTGCAGCTTTTGTAACTTGTATCAAATTAACCATTAATAAACAAAAATTAACAAAAACTAAGTGGAAATATATAGGAAGCAGGAAGTTCTTGCAAGTGAGAATCAACAGTGAACTATAAAGCATCTGTGTGATGAAACGCTGTATGATCATAAAGGGAATGAGAAAGGTCAAATTGTACAAATATGGCAACATTTCTCTGATATATTGACAATTGGAAAAATCTATTTGCAGTAAATTCTGTATAGCAGTCTATATTGTAATATAAAATGAAAGAAATGTACATAAACATTTTATATGTGTAGAAAAACAACAGTGGCTGGCAGTTGATGGTGATAAGAATTTCTAGTACTGTATGTTCAACTATTTATAGATTTTTTTCTATGTCTATGTAATGCCTATTAGGAAATAAATCAACTTATAGAAAGGCATCAATGTTGCATCATAACAAATTTTAATCAACAGAACTTACCCCAACCCTATGATTTCAAGACATTCTTATAGAACTGAAGGTTACTAACGTTGAATAAATGAGATACAGAAAAATTCTACTTTTAAATATTGTTTAATTTAGTGTCAATACATTTTGCACACTAATGCGGAGTCTTCATATAGTAACAGATAAATAATTGTAACTAATTGACAGGCTGAGTGTAATTTTGAATCACTACTAATTATTAAGTGTCCATGGTTGCCTTTTAAATTGTACTATATAATAAATATATTTCTTGATTATTTCTTTAAACAAATGTATGACCCACTTTTATCACATGAATCATAACAATAAAAAAGAAAAAATCACAGAAACTTTAAAAGCATAATGTCACTTCATATGAGATTAATTTTTATACTTCTTGATCATATAAATTAATAATTTCATTTTAAGTATGAAATCATTGATACTGCCTTATATTAAGTATATTACTCAACTGGATATTATAATTACAATCCTAATTTTTAAGGATTTATTAGCTTGAGGTAAATTTATCATTTTTCTTTGTCAGCTATCTGGACTAGTTAAAACATTTGTCATTAAAATTAATGTCAAAATGATCATCTCTATGCACAAAGCTGTATTCTTCTTTTGATTTTATTCTGCAGGAGTAATTAATAGAAATGAGATTGAGTTAAAGTATGTGAATATCTGTAGTCCCTACTAATTCTTCATACACTGCTTTTCAGAATCATGTTACTGGAAATAATTACATTTGGATCACAGGTCTATGCGTGATTTATTTTTAATTTTAAACTTTTACTTTTTTATAATTGAGAAATACATTTAATAAAATCTCCCCAACTTTGATTTTATATTATGCACATATTTATTTTACTTGATTATTCCTGAATATGATCATTAAATCCATAGAATTTTATAATGCATCTAGATATATTAAGAGCCATGTTAATTACTGTTTAAAAAATTTCTAAGTGAGGAACAGGAACGTAAAAGTATAGTTAAATACCACTCTCAACGGAATATCTTATAATGAATTCTCATAAGAGAGAAAATAATTTGTGGCGCATAAGACCTGGTTTTACAATAAAAAACTTTTATCATGACGGTAAGCAAAAAAAAAAAATAATGTAATTAGGTTTGAATTTCAACAACACAGGCTTCCACGTGGGTCCATGGTGAACGAATGACTGCATGTAACACTTTGGAGTAATGCTCTGGTCCTACTCTTATTAAGAAAATTCTTAAAGGATGTTTTTATCTAGTGGAAACTATTTTGAAGTTAAGGCAATTATAAAATTTTCATGAAGCTTAAGTGATTAATGTCGCACATTTCTGGTGCTTTATAACATGTTTGCAGGATTGCTGCCCCATGCACAACGACAGTACTCAGAGGATCAAACCTTTTACAGGAGGTCAGAAAGATCTCAACAATGAGTCAAGAAAGAGAAGGAAGTCCATCGACCTTGCTGATGAAAGAAACTTCAACTGAAATTCCCAAACTGAGAGAAAATGGTAGAATTACAGTTGCTGCAGCAGCAATTGAAAGCCAAAAGCAAAACAAAACAAAAAACTCGGTGAGGCAACTGAGTTCCTTTTGATTCAGAGTGACCATATGGGACAGTGCAGAAGTGTGTCTGCAGATTCTGTCCAAGGCTGTCATCTTTCCAAGAGTGGAAAGCCTCATTTTTCCCCTGTGCTTCCCAACCGCAGACCATGCTGTTACTAGAACAACAGAAAACCCATTATGTCCCCCAGGCTCTTTAATTCTACCGAATTGGAAGCTAACACAATTTCACAATTATACTATAAAATGACCTCCTTGGCCTCAGTATGTTTTTAGTTTGTCCTGGTTGTTGTTAGGTGCTATTAAGAGCCATAGCAACCCTTTGTGCAACAGAATGAAACACCCCCAGGCCCCCCATCCTTCTCCCCCATGTTTCTGTGTGGGAGCCCGCTGTTGCAGCCACTGGATTTGTGAGCTCCTTGAGGGCCGGAATCTTTGTCACTGCCCTTCTGGTTTGCCATGCATGATGTCCTTTTCCAGGTCTGGTTTCTGTTGAGAACATGTCCAAGGTATGGAAGACCATTTCTAGCCATAATTCTTCTCAGGCAGATTTCTTTGTCTTTTTAGCAAACCAGATGCTATCAATATTCTTCTCAAACACAGCAATTCAGATGCATCAATTCCTCTCAGTGTTCTTTATTCAATGTCCAACTTTCACTTGCATTTGAGACTGTTGAAAATACCCTGGCTTGGGTCAGACACACCTTAGACCTCAAAGTAGCATCCTTCCTTTTCAACACCATAAAGAGGTCTTGTTTACAAAGGTAACTCTTGCTTCCACATGTTTTGATTGTGGAGACAAGTAAGACAAAACCCCAGACTCCTTCAACCTTTTCTCAACTAAGCATGATGTTACTTGTTGTCCCAGGTGTGTGGGTTTGGACTTCTTCACATTGAGTCTCAATCCATACTGAAAGCTATGATACTCCATCTTCATCAGCAAGTACTTCAAGTCCTCCTTGTTGCCAGTAAGAAAGTTTGCATCATCTGTATATTTTAAATTGTTAATAAGCTTTCCTCCAATCCCGATAATAGATTTTGCTTCATAGAATCCAGCTTCCCTGATGATTTGTTCAGCCTACAGATTTAATGTCTGGTGAGTCAATACAACCCTGTCATACATCTTCCCAAACATTACGCAGTATTCTTGTATTCCTTTCTCAGAACTGTCTCTTGATCCATGTACAAGTTGAATAGGAGCAGAATATAATGTTCCGTAAATGTTTTGACTTGATGATTGTCAAAAGTTGTACAAGGATCAACTAGCTGAAATAGCTGATCAACATTCCATCTGTTTGGTTGTTGTTGTTGTTGTTGGGCATCACTGCCTCTGGTGGTCGGAGGTATACTCCATCTGTTTTTTAAGCAACATCAAAGCTCAAGGAGAGCATGTTGTGGAACAAATGATAAATGGGACTACATTTTAGATTTAGCAATATGAATCCAAATATCAAATTCAGTCAAAACAGTGGCTTCATCTGTCCCAAACAGGGACCTCCTAAGCCCTTTTAACCCTTGGAGAGAAATCCTTTTGGAATGTTACAGAGACTATCTCTTTTAAGCTCTGAAAGAGTAATCTTGTTACTCAAAGAATGCTGCTCTGATTATGGAAACTTATGAAGAAGTTATAAGAGAATTGAAATGGTATTGTGAAAAGAAAAAAAGTCAAAGTGAGTTGCAAAGTTTCCGTCCCAATGGACCCATTCATCCTTCAAGGGATATTCTACAGGAGCTTCATGTGGACCTCTCCTCCTATGCATCATACAGTCCTGACAACGACCCTTCCAATCGCTTTTTGACCCCTCAAATTCAAAAAGAATTGAAAAGGAACATGTTTTGAGGTCCTCTAGGATGCCAAGACTGCTGTTTGGGCATGCTGTATATGGAAGAGAACAGAACTATAGTGTGAAGAATGAGAGAAGGAACTAGCACTTTCTGAGGTGTATACACCAAGATGGAGGATATGTCCAGAAAAGGAAACTTCACATTTTTATATTTTTTAATACAGAAGATAGTTCATTTATTAGCTGGTATCATGCTTGTAACACTTTTTAAAATTTCCCTCCTTGTATTTTTCATAATAAAATATTTTACTGTGTGTGTATATATATGTATATATATATACATATATATATATATATATTTGACAAAGAATGTTAGCAAGATACCATGTACCGCCAAAGAGTGAAGGAACATATCTCTTTTGATGCAGCATGGTCAGAAATCTCATTGGAAATAAAGGTCGAAGCGTGTATGTTGGAGGTAGCAGTTCCTGGACAGGGACAGCGTTCTTGATGAAGCAGAGGGTGATTTGCAAAGATGCAGACCATCAATAGAAAAGATCACAGGTGGCTGAAACCTTGGGCTAAAGCACAGCATCAATGAGAAGGATGCAGCGTCAGAACTTGCTTTGCTCTGTCAAACACGGGGTCACTGAGTTTGACCCGAGTGGAAGGCCCCTCACAATGGCAACACGTAGACGAAGCCTAGATAGAGAATGAGGATACTTCATTACATGATAAAATGCAATTCTATTAACTTGTAGATGAAAAGTTCAAATAACAGAAAATGAAATAAAGGGAGAAAAAGAGAGGTTGAAGGGTAAAAGAATGTACTATTACCTCAGTGCCATTGTAACAAAAACCAATAATTGTTCACTGGAATGGACATTTCTGATTCTGCAAATTGGCACAGTCAAAGAAAGGGACAAATCTAAGCTTTCTTTTATCTTAATATCATCACAGTGTTATTGGCAGCTAAAGCAGTTTGGGGATTATGAAGTGCCTCAGGATGCAGTAACTGCCTCCTTTGGCAATTTGTTCTCTTAGAAAAAAGTCGAGAAAGACATGTTCCAACAGTGTCCAGTATTTAGCTTTTTGTGTGAAACAAACAACTAGAAGACATAGCATGTTTTCCCATAGTTAATATTGCTCTTGCCCTAACAGATTCAGTAATTATTAGACATAATTTTAAGGTAGATTTGACCACAGAAAGAAAGAAAGAAGGCCAAGGTAGAAAGATTTCAAATAATTATTTCAGAGCTCCTGGGTGAGGTTCATGGATCCTTAATTGGAGCCTGAGAAGTCCTGCCACCAGTAGGGAGGAGGGTGCAGAGAAAGGGACAGGAGCACCCTGTGTTCCTGGCAAGCTTCATGGGTTCCCAGCTGGGGCCCTCAAAGTCACACTGTGACGGCTAGAGGTGGAGAGATTTATAACCCAGGTCAAGGGGAGGAAGTAGAAGGGGATTTTCTACTGTAGCTTTGTTGTGTGCAGATCAGGGGCTGAGCCACAATGTTCAAAGTGTTCTGTAATGGTGAGCCTCCTGCTCCTGGCCTGGAAGGCCACCGAAGGAAAGTGGGAGGTCTGGTCATGCACAGCATCCTCCACATGTTTTCTCCAGCTTTGGGCATCCCTCTCTCCCACTGGCCCGACCCACCAACTCCTGCCTCTGGATTACAGGAATAAAATTTGAAACTAACTAATATATGGCGGGTTATTTTGTTTGAATTATTTTATTTTAAAGTATTTTATGCAGAATACAAAAATCATGCTTATCCTCCAATGTAAAAATTGGAAGCATTACACTTTGAATGGAGAATTTTAGTAGATCATTTCTATTCACTGTGAGTACTTTTGCCCATCAACAAGTAAATGGATGAATACTTTAGGTTTGTTAACTTCCATGGATGAACTACTAATGCTTAGTCAATATATAGAAAATGATGTTTCCTGACTTATGGTAGTTGTGTATATTAAAATATTTCCAAGATAGGTATGGCAGTCATGCTTATGTAAATTTCATGATTGAGATATAGGAGTGGAGTTCAGCCTGTTAATCTGGAGATAACCATTGAGAAGACAATGAGGCCTCCATGTGGGCATGGCTTTCTCCTGACACTTCTGAGAAATCTCGTGATATTTCCCTTGTGGAGATGAGAAGCTATCTCCCCAGTTGTTGGGAGTCTGAGACAATGAACTACGAACAAGACAAGATGGCAACATCTGAGGAGCTGGATGAGCTGGAAGAGAAGCCACATGGCCTTCCCCTGATAGAACCAGACCTCTGAAGCTGGAGAAGCCACCGTGGACCCCTGTCAGTGCTGAGTTGCTTCTACCACTACTGGATGCTGTTGATGGACCCTGAGCCCTGGAAGCAAGAAGCCCTGGAGAGACCCCTCCCTGCATTGGGTCTGTGCACCCACTGGCCTGTGGCTTCATGAGTCGAAAGAAGACTTTATGGACTGATATCAGGGATGTGGGCTACTATAGGACTTATGACTTTGAACTGGACTGGGCTGGGATGCTTTCTCAATGTCCCATTCCTCTGGTATATAAACCTTTTCCTTATATCCATATGCATGCCTATGAATTTGTTCCTCTAGTCTACCCAGACTAACAGAATAGGAAAGAAGTATATATAATTTATGCAAACAGTACTTAAATTTGGTTGATGCTCAGAAGTGGAATTCATCATTAAATATAACTTTTCTATTTCCTTATGAATGCTCTTGTGTGTGTGTGTACACACTCTGAGAAATACTCTTTTCTAAAAAGTATGAATAAAGCATAAGAAAAGATAAGTAATCTAAAGTTGACAGTAAGCTGCATTTGTAAACTTGTGGTCAGCCACTATTAAAGGTAAATTTTTCTTAAATATATTATGTGTGTATTACATGTATATCAAAAACATATTGCATCTTTTAAAAAGACATCTAAGAGTATTATGCATAATCAATGAAATGCCACTTAGCAATTTCATCAACATTATTTCTAGGACTATTCACAAAATATGTTTTTAAAATCTGCAATAAATGTATTGCTAGTAAATAATTGCTCTAATGGTAACAACTGAATATAAGGGTAATTTAATTTTCTGGAAAAACTTCCATTCACTTTTACTAGTCTGAAATCCCTTGAGACTAGTGGGGAGTGTTGACATTGGGAGGGTGGAGGGATGGTGGGTAGAAAGGGGTAACAAATTTCTCAGATCTACATGTGACCTCCTCTCCAGGGTGTGGTAGGGGGGGATGATTGAATTGAAACATTAGATAGTGTAAGATATGAAGAGGTAATAACTTTTTGTAAGTTATTGGAAGTTCATGGGGGAGGAAAAGGGGGAAGGAGAAATATGGGGAGATGGAATTAATAAAATAAAGAACTAGAGGAAAGAAGGAAAGAGGAGCTAATGTTGGAGGGGTTCAAGTAGATAATGCAGATGAATGTGGCAACATGTGTACAAATATGCTTAATATGAACGATGTATTAAATGTTGTAAGAGCTCCCAATAAAATCTACATTCAAATTTTTTTTCATAAATGTTTTGAAGCCTGTTTGTAGAAGTGAGACATACATTTGATTGGTTAAAGCTGTCACATAATTGACTCAGTGGGTAGCAGCATTCTTTAGGGAATTAGTCTCCCTAATAAATGGAAAAGTTATATAACTGGATTTTATCCCTTCATTTTATATACTCAATCTGTAGCTGAACAAATAATCATTAAGCTGATTGTAGGCATAAAAATAATAAAATAATAAAAATTAAAAGTAGATTCTTTAACAACCTGCTATTTTCAGGGCATACACTTGTACATAGAAGTCAGGACATCTTGAAACCCTTATTAATGGAAGTCCAAAATAGTTTGTGCATAAGATAAAAAAAATAACCCCCCACAATTACTTCTCAACATAATAATAACATTAAGAAGGGGCAAAATGAAGTTGTCAACAATTTCATTCAATTTGAAATAAGACTAAAACATCAATTAAATTGCTTTTATTATGGTTCAGTGCCATTAAGTCGATTCTAACTCAGAGCAACCCAATGTAGAGCAGACAGAAACATTTGTGGAAACAAACAGACGCCGCATGGAGGTCTGGTGAGTCAGTTGCATGGGGGAAGGGAGGCTTGCTCTTCTGTGCCAAAAACAGGTGCAGCTAGATGGCTGAATGAGCAGAAGCATTGTCTTGGTAGCGAAACGATTCCCCTCTCTGCCATAAATCAGGCCCTTTTTGGTCACAAACTGTTGCACAATCTTTTCAGTATCTCTAAATATAAAGCTTGATTAACAATCCAACCTGGTGTAACAAGCTGCAGATGTACCAGGAGGACACATTTTTGTCTGTTCAGGAAGTTGTTGGACAGCTCCACATTGTTTGTAATCTATTGACATTTCACCATTTTAAAAGCAGCAAGCCACTATGCAATTGAAGTTTTTTTGCCATAAGCTGTAGTCAACATCATAACAGTTTCTGTGGCATTTTCTCTCAAGCAGGAAACAAGATTTCACAGTCCCACTGCTTTAGTCTTATATCGCCATTCTTCTCTCTGGACAGTGACACTACTTTTGCAAACAATTCACTGTCCAGAGAGAATCTTGCAGGTGATGCCACTCTCCAGAGAAAACTGTCCAGGTGATGTCACTGGATACACCGAAAACAAGTTGCTTGATGCTCTCTTAGCAGGAAAAATGTGTATTTGATATTTCAATTCCTGAATTGAGTTCTAACCTATTGTTTTCCCTGTTTAGCAATGTGTGCTTGCATGTTTAAAGGACATGTTATAAAAAGAGTTTGCCAGGAAACATTTACAAAAGAAAATATACTCATTTTTGTGACACAATATCCTTAACAGGTTAAAAATGGGCACTTGCACATAGGAAAACAAAAGTTTCTCTTTATTTTCACCTTTACTAAGCCCATATTTTGAGATGGCAATTCATGTGTCTGTTGGATCTCAGGCTGACTTCCTTAGAATGCCCTCACATCACTGTATACAACCACCCGCCTATGGAGCTTTGTGTTCTCCCCTGTTGTGCTTCTTTAATCTCATCTGCAAAAGAGCTAACCCTTCTTCCTTAAATTCTGACCCCTAGACACCCTAAGGGCAGGCTAGAACTGCCCCTGGGATTTTGTGAGACTGTATGTAGTTCTTTAAAGGAGTAGAAAATCTTGTCCTTCTCCCAAAGCAGCTGGGTGATTTTGAACCACTCACATTTAAGTAAGCAGATAACACATCACAAGCAGATAGTCAGCCTTTAAGTCAGTCTTTAATGGTACTCATTGGAGTACATTTTTAATAGCTTGTTCCACTTTCAGCTAAATGTACCTTTTAGTTCTCCTCTGACCGCATTCTATTCTAAATGTTTCTACATATGCTTCATTTTACATACTGTGAAGGCAAGTGCAGTGTCTACCTTTTGCAGCATTGAATTACCAGAATGTTGGCATGTATTAGACATTTGAAAACTGTCAGTTGAATGCATGGATAATTAACCAGAAAATGTAAACATTCCATCATACAGCACAAGCCTTTTGACATATAATGAAAAACTAACTATTAGAAGACTCAGTACTTACAATAAAATGGTTAACAATACACAGATAACATTGCATTTTTAAAATTTTCAAACTGTTTCTTCTGATTGCATTCTGGCATTCATAAAACAAAAACATGATTTTAAGTTGATGCTTTAAAGTATTTTACTTGTCCATCCATTGAAGCCTGTAGGATATAACTGATGAATTTTAAGTATCTTATAAATAAAATAACTCAATATAAACCTAATGGCTAGATAGAATGAAAATAACAATTTTATTGCATGCTAAATGAAGTTCTTGCATATTTAATTGCTGTTTAATATTGCTTAAATTATTGTGACTCTAAAGGAAATATATCCAAGCTAATTAAACCTGTGTAATTTCAAAGACGGTACAGTTAGGAGTTATATATATATATAATCCCCAAAGTGTTTTTGGATTTCCCAAATTCAGTGTCCTGTGAATCATCTCGCATATAGGACAAGAGCATTTTTATCTAAAGGTCTCATACTGTACAATCTATAAATTATATGGCTTTATTTATTACTTATTTGTTTCTTTTACTTTTAAACATTGCACACATATCTTTTGATTCCAGATGCTCAACCATTTTGCATGACTCTGGAGCTTAATACAGACTCAAATCTCATTAATTGGCCAGAGCCACAGTTCAACATCGACACTAATGACTATATTTGCAAAAGATATGGGAGGATAGGAAGGGGAAAATATCATCTACATTTAAAAGAAACACATTTACAAATCAGTACTCTTTAATGAAATTGGAAGTTTATGTGCATGCATTCTACTGGGCAGTAGCCTGGAAAACTAACATCTTTGTTTTTTTTTTTGTTTGTTTGTTTAATGTAGCACCCAGAAAGCACAACTCCAACTTCACCTCCGAAGGTTCATCTCTGCACAACTTGAGACGTGAGTTCTGCTGATTTGTGGCATTGATTTTCACTGTGCTGTGTAACTTGAGGTGATGAGTCCTTTATTAAGATATAAAATGTAGATGATATCCATTAATGTAACTGTGGTCTGTGAGAAATAGAGAAAAGCGAGAATTGATATGTCTGCTTTATTGTTCAGTTAAAAATAAATTCTAGAAGTTAGTAGACATTCAATTTTGAAGAAGATAATGGGTTTGTTCCTTTCATCTGTATTATCTCCGAATCATGTTATTTGATATTACAAGTTATTTATAGTTAATAACAGGTGTTATTTAGGTCTCTCACAACTCTTTCTATGTTATTTTTCACGTTTTATATATATATTTACCTTTTATATGAATACTCTATGTACTAACATTTATTTGGCATTTCAGTTTTCTCAGGAGTTTTTTCAGTGGAGAGGAGATGGAAGCTCAATGAACCTTCTCCCCTTGTTCTGTTGGAAAAATGTCTTTGAGTTATTTAGTAATGGTTGTCATTTCTTTCCCTGTTTGGCCTCTGATAAGTTGTCTTTCATAACCTGCTGTTGTGTTATTGAACTTGGCCAAGGTACCACTCTGTAGTATGAGAACTGTCAGAAAATAAAAGGAAAAGACCCAAAGGCACTGAGCCTATGAAAGTTAGAGAAGACATAAGACCTGCTAATCGACAGATGAATTTTCAACTGGCAGATGATTTTCATTTTATCCCATTTTCTGCCACAGTACCTGAAATAATAAAAACTCTCTCTCTCTCTCTCTCTCTCTCTCTCTCTCTCTCTCTCTCTCTCTCTCTCTCTCTCTCCTTTCAATAATTGACAATGGAGACTTCTTTGTCTGAGAGTCAGCCAAAGCAACATGCCAAGTGACTTTATCTTTTGAAAGTGAGAGAGAAACAAGCTTGCTTGGCTGCAGATAAGAGACTTAGAAGGAATCCTATTCAGATGTACCTGCCACTAATTTATCTGGAGGTTTTGTGATTCATACATACTGTTCTGTGTGCCATGGAGCATTAAATTGGTTTCCTCTGGGAACAGGTCACATCCAGGGATCTTCAGACCTGTGCTGTGGGACAGTGCCTGCTCCATTCAGACAGCCATTTTCTAGTGAATTTTCATCTATTACAAGACTGAGAATTTGAGCATATGCTAGATAATCTCATCACGACAGTGGAGAGATGGACAAAAAGTGAATGTCTATTAACATGCAAGTGTTGATAACAAAAAAAAATCAACCTTTCTTTTAGTGCAGTCATTTATTAAGTATATATGTGTGCATGTATATTTCATGTGTGTGTGTGTAATTCACCTCCACGGACCAGATGCTGATGAGTTCATTTTCAGAGCTCTTTTGTTTATTTAACCAAAGGGATGTGTGCTTATGAATTTATCCTGAGAAAAGGCACAACTGCTCAGAAACAGTTCTCAGTAACATAAAAGCTTTAGTAAATAAAGATGCCTCTTCCCTTTTGCAAGGTTGTTTTTCTCTACTCTGGAGATCTGTATATATATAATATGGGGAAGAGGAAGGTGTACTTTGGGAAATGAGACAAATCCTATGTTGAGTTTGAAAAGGGCAATGAAGCAAAGGGGTGCCCTTTTTGTGATTTAATATTGTGTTGTAGGATTTGATATTTCTTTGGAAATGGATTTCGGAGAAAACCCAACTTCTTTTCCCATTTATTTATTATTTCCACTATGTGTTGTGTACAAAGTGAAAACCTATTATCTTCTCTTGGTTTTTTAATGTGCTCCATTTTGTGCAAAAGCAAGCCAATAAATGGCAAAGCGGTTGTTAAATGAAAGCAATTAGTGGAATCTCTTAGAAGTGTTTTAGCAAGCCATGACAGCAGTCCTTTTTGTGGGTAAATGAGAAGCATAAATTGATTTTTGCTATTTATTTTTTTTGTACTTAAAACTGCTCATTGCCTTCTGTACTGAAATATAAAAGAAACATGAAGATTTCATGTAGTGGCAAGAAGACTCTTAAAAATGGAAGAAAACAGTGACTTGACACCGTATTGACCTGTTATAATTTTTTAATATTCTGTCCTCGTTGACATATTGTGTAGCATTCAAACTTAAGCCAGTATTTTCTTTATAAAGAATGAATGTGTAATAAGACTCTATGGATCTTATTAGATCATTCCTGCAAAATTCAGAATATTCAGATGAAATACCTTTCACATTTCCCAATTAATAAATTACCTTATGACCTTTAAGTCTTATAAGGCTTCCCATAAGCAGGATTTAATATAAATAAATTTATTTTTATTATTTTGAGACTTCAAAAGATTTAATGAGGGTCTGATGAATATTTTACTAGCAAAAACCTCCAATTTATGCAGCTTATAAAAATAAAATACCCTAATACATAAGCACTATCTATGTAATTAAGTATATTTTCATCCTTTTTCTATATCCTAAATTTTAGTTTTCTACACGGAATGGTTGCTGTCTAAATGTTGGATTTTCTATAAGTTTAATAATATATTTTATATGGCTCACTGTGAGGCATTCTTTAGTTTTTAAAATCTACTTAAAAACAAAGAAAATCATATTACTTTCAGAACATTTAAAATAAAAATCCAATTTGTTAGTCATTGAAAAATTTAGCCATTTCGTTACTCTGATTATAATGGTATTCTCTACCTCTCTTTATCTATCATGGATTTTACTCTGATGTTCCTCATTCCTTTCAGATTCTGTTTAAAAAGCTTACATAAATTCTTTTCAAGATGTCCTTTTCTAACGATCAATTGTAGCTTCATTTCTGTACCAGGGCTTAAATTCAAAGCAGTGTGGCTTGTGGCAGGCCAATGTTTATAATGCAAACTTGAAATTTAGCTTGGATTCTGCCTCCATTAAATTATTTCTGACGATTGGCAGTCACTGTTAAGAGCTTCACATTCAGGTAAAGGGTGTTAAAAACTGATTACTACATATGTCTAGTATGTGCAGGCACCAGCTGTCTTGTCCTAAAACCTGCTCGGTGTGCCCTGGATGAAATGTGGCCCTGTGGGGTCTGCACAGAGGAGCCCAAGTGGTGGAGTGGTGGCCTGTGTCTACACAAGCAAGATTCGCCTTTCCAAGCCTGTAAAGGATTGTCATCTCTCTCCTGGTTCCCTTCTGTTGCTGGCTCTTATCTCTAGCCATGTGTCTATTCTGGTCTAATCTGATTTGGAAGGTAGAATTGAGGCCACGATCGTGGGGGGGGGGCAGGGACAGGCTGAAGGGAGCACTCAAGAGACAGAAAAGAGCATGAAGGGTGCCAGTGGATGAGGTGACATATGAAATTAGTAATAATCTACAATTTATCAAGGAGGGAGGGTGAGGAAGGGAGACGTTAAGTGAGGAGCTGATATCAATGGCTCAAATCAAAAGAAAATGCTTTGAAAATGATAATGGCAACATATGTACCAGTGTGCTTGACACAATGGGTGAATGTATGGATTGTGATGAGAGGTAAGAGTCCCAATAAAAGTATGTAGTTAAAAGAATAAAGGAATGCCCATCTGAGAAAACCGCAAGGGTAGTTCTAGCCTGCTCTCTTGGGTTACTAAGTCGGAACAACTCAATGACAGGGAGAGAGCAAGCGAGAGTCTCATGAGCATATCCTGGCTGCCTTGGTCAGGAGACCCTCGGCTAATCTTTTTTAAAATTGTAATTTAAAATTATGGGTAAATGTTCGAACCACAATCCCTTTTATGGCACTGTAGCCTACCTTGCCATGTGATATGTCGATCTGCAGCCAAACATGGGTTTGTAACTATTTCTCTTGCACTCCTGTCCTGCTTATGTGGTTGTGTTTCTGTAAAACCTTGGGCAATATTATGCATTTGTGCTGCTGGTCTCACTCATCCAAATGATATTTTCTTGTCTTCATTTTGTCTTATAAAATGTAAGGTGCCTCCATAATTTATATTTGGAGTTTCAGATCTCTTTTCTGCCTGGCAACATCTTGGACCCACTTCTTTCACCACATAGCACTTGCCATAATTTTAAAGTTTTATGTATATATATATATATATATATATATACACACACACACACACACATACACACACACTACTGTGCATGACCACTTTAGAATAATTATAGGCAAGGATGTTACCTCAAAGACTGAGATGAATTTGACCCCAAGGCATGGTATTTTCTATTGATTCATATGCGTATGAAGTTTGGACATTGGATAAGGAAGAAAGAAGAAGAATCAGTGCATTTTAATTGTGGGTGGAGAAGAGTATGGGAAGTACCATGGACAGCTAAAAGGTTTGGGAAAAAGTATGGTCAGAATACTCCTGAAAGCAAGGCTGTGGAGGCTTTGTCTTACATACTCTGGACATGTTGTCAAGAGCTACCAGTACCTGGAGAAGTTCGTCATGTTTGTAGAGGAACATCAAAGGAGAGAAAGCCCCTCAAGGAGATGGCCTGGCCTTGTGGCTTCAATGATGGTTTTAAGGATTGGAACAATTGTGAGAATGTACAGAATCAGGCAATGTTCCTTCTGGTGTCCATGAGTCCCTTTTGATCAGAACCATCTCAATGGCACCTAACAAAAGCAACAACATATTTATATCTTAAAATCTCTGTATGTATATCTTTGATTTGAAAAATAGATGAACAAAGCTGAATTTGAGTATATGAACCTGGCTTCAGTTTTGTAAGTAGACATGAGATTGTCAGTGTTCAAATATAAAGAAGGAATGAAGGATGTTAACAAAGATTTAATACATTGTTAAGTTGGAACCTGACACATATAAGAAATGCAAGAAATACTCTGAGATACATATAGAACAAAATCATAAGGATTATTAAATTTAAAATTGGATAAATATTACTCAAATGTCTATTTATTAGAAGGATTTATAAATAACAGCAACAATGGGTTGCAAAATACCAAAGGTTATGAAAATGGAGCTGGATTCTGAAATGATTTCATTATGTTCTATATAAGGGAACTTTGAAAGTTAAGAAAACAAATCTACAGCTAATGGGGCATTAGAGACCCATTAACAATGCCCTATTTGGGCAAAAAAATAACTCTCTGAGAGGCTGCAAAGGTAAACTCAGAAAGCAGGTATGATTAGGTCTGGAATACCAAGCTCTTTGTTTTGCAAAATATAATATACTTGAATATGGCTCATGTGGAGTTCTTAAAAATAAGGAAATACTGATATTCTGAACACTTTTATGATGGTGGAAAATGAGAAATATCAATTTCAGAATATCATTAGCCAAGTGCCTTACTAGCCACCTCTTATTTATTCAGTTATAAAAAAAATTCTGCTTCTCTTTCAAGTTTGAGAAAAACAAGCAAAGCGAAACATAAACAACTTTGTTTCCAAGTTGGGTATCACTGCCTCTTGAAAAAATATTCTCAAGATTACTCTTTACATGAGCAAATTTATTTGCAGAGTGGAAAGGCCAGGGGAGATTAGCTTCTGTAAATACCATTCATATCAAGCAAATACAAAAATATTATTATTTGGGGGGTATTAAATTAACCTCTATGATTATACAGGGAGGAAACAGCACATATGTTTACCCAATGCTTCCATTTTTATTGTGTCCTGTCAATGTGTTTAACTTATATGGAATACCTCAGACTATGACCTAAAGTCTCTTTCATAGTTTAAAAAGTACATGTCAAAATCTCCATCATGTTGTTTCAATAGGACCACTGAAGGCTTAATTAATCATAACTACATGCATAGAGAGCCACGCGTGACAATTCTGTGGCATAAAACAATTAGACCGAAATGTCATTTCAGCAGTATATCAAAAACATGAGCATTCAGGTACAGGTGAGCACTGACACAAATTGTCAGCTCTTAGGCATAGAGTTTTGCAATAGTAATAGAACCATTTGGTACCTGGATGCATCTAGGGCTTTTAACATTTTGAAAGACAAGATAGTATAACATTTCTGATTTCTTTTTGTTGACTGTTTATAAGAATAAATTCAGGGCACTGAGATGCTGAGTGGAATAAAGATCATATTGGTTTACTCAAAAAGCTTGATCAAGACCAACCTTAGAATCTAAATGGAAAGTAAAACTTCAACTAATGTTCACAATGTTTTATTTGTTTATTTATTTATTTATTTATTTACCCCAATGTAATAATGCCTCCTAGAATCAATTCCACAGAAAATGAGACCGATCTCTTTGACATTGGTTTATCTTAATATCTACATATATTGCATAATTTTAAGGTAGTTGACTCTAGGGTGCATACAATTAAAATCAATATTATATTTGAGTCAAAATAAAAATCAGGTAAATACATACAGTAAAATAGTAAATGTAACCACTTAAATCCTGTCCATATGCCTACTGTCACCACATGTGCTTCAGTAAGGACTTTTTTAAGACAACACAGTAACAAGAGCTAAATCCTTTTTTAAAAAAATTTAAAATGCTATTTTTAGGGAAATAGCTTGACATTGTCCTTTCCCCTTTTCTTCTGAGTCCTAACGACAAAAGACACTGAATTTACTATTTGAAGTTCTCACATGGGCATGCACTCATTTTCTTTGGGGTTTCATGTACATCTTTGTCATAGTTACCTGGTCTTTTAGAGAATTTATTATGGGTTATACAACCATTTCTAGGATATTCTAGGCTGTAAGAATTTTCATAAACAGGATCCTCTTCTTCCAGAGGAGTGACAAGTGAATTTGAAGTAACAAAGACGCAGTTGGGTAATTGGTTGGAAATTAATGTTGAATGACATGGAAGTTGCATAAATAGAGGGGAAATGAAGATTTTCTAATATACATTAGCAGTCAATGAACTGAATGATAGACTTCAAAAACAAGCAAACCCAAGCCCTCTGACCTTTTGCACATCCTGACTCAGAGGTCTCCTACAGGCTGCTGGTTCTCAACCTGTGGGTCGCCACCTAGTTGAGGTTTGCATGACACTTGCACAGGGTTGCCTAAGACCATTTAAAAACACATTCTTGCCTGGGGTCTTAGGAACCGAGACACCAGGCTTATATCCATCTCCAGCTGGGTCCATCCACACACAGATATGCCCACATAGGAGTACCTGAAGTGCAGACTTCTAACCACACTACACCATGCTTCAAGATGAAATTTCATTTATTTGTAAATAGAAATAAATATTTCATAATATATGAAATATGGCATATTGTTTTGTGATGATTCACTATGCTTTAATTATGTTCAATTTGTAATAATGAAAATACATTCTGCAGATCAGATATTTATATGATGATTCATAACAGTAGCAAAATTACAGTTATGAAGTAGCAAGTAAAATAATTGTTTTTGAAAATAATTTTATGGTTTGGGCATCACCACACCTTGAGGAATTGTATTACAGATTTGCGGTGTGAGAACAGTTGAGGACCACTGGATAAGACATAGTAGAATTGTATACCTGGGTTTCCAATTTGCAAATCTTTCAGGTTGCAGAAAGATTCTTCTTTCTCTTTCAAAGCTAGTGGTGAATTTGAAATACTGATCTTGAAGTTTGCATTACCAACTATTCCACCAGGTTCTCCTTTAAATTATAAACTATGTATCTTTAAAATAAATACCTATGCCTGAATGTTTATTGACCTTAAATGAAATTACATAATATTGACACATAGCTTCAAATTGTTCTTCTCATTGTTTGATCTATCATGCTGAAAGCGACATTTTTATTTTTAAACATGACCCACTTCAAGCATCTACTGTCCATCAGCTAAAGTGAAGCTTATTTTAGAACAGGTATCAGATGAGTTGACAATAAAACATCAATTGCAATTAGAATTGCAGGATAGAATAATATTCATTATGAAGTGGTCTTGTAATAATAACTGTTATTATATGTCTTAGACTGCCCTCCCACTGCCAATAGTAATACACCTATTGAGAATTATTCAAACCAGTAAACATCCGGAACAAATTTTGGAAGAGAGCAAAGGTTTCTGGAAAAGAAATACTGACTCCTGCCATCTTCTTAATTGCTGTTTTAGTCTGGGTAGACTAGAGAAACAACATTTATAGACACTCATATGCATATTAGAAAGAGTTTTATATATAAGCATGATTGAATGAAGAAAAAAAGTCACAGCCCAGTTCAGATCAAGTCCAAAAGTCCAATACTAGACCACATGTCTGATAACAATCTACAAAAGTCCTCCTCAGATTCAGGAAACACGTGCAATTATGCGGAATGCAGGATGATCACAAGGCAGTGCGTGGGAAGTCTTGTGGATCCAGTGGCATTGTAAGCATCTCAGAGCCACAGTCTCCATGTGGCTTTTCCAGGTCGTGGGTTCTGTCTATGTCAGGGTAGGTTCATTTATCTTCTCCTCAGGGATGTCTCACAGAGAGATAACCTTTCAGTAGGTGTCTCTCAGGAAGTAGTGAGAGAGAGTCTCTCCCACCTTCAAGGAGAAAATACCAGAGTTCCCAGAATTCTCAGGAGAAGGCCATGCCAACACAGAGACCTCATTGATTATATGTTGATTGACAGGCCAGAGTCCATCCTTTCACTCATAAACCTTTCAAATTGACACAAGATTATAAAACTGCCACATCACTTGTGAGAGGGAACCTGAAGAACCAGTAACCATGGATGAAATTGTAATTTTTTTCTAGCTGGAAATTTTATGTTTACTTAGAGAGGAGTAACATTTCTGCCAATATAATTCACTTATTGAACTGTATTACAATCGATTCTTTCTCTCATGTTAATGGCAATACACTCCTTATTAGTGACACCTTATTAGTTCTAGTCACTAGTCAATTCCTTTTCACTAGTCAATTCCTATATGAGAAATTTCACAATGCATTCAAATATCATATTTTTTCTTCTACTAATTTCAATTGCATTCCTGAATGAATCCTGGGATATAAACTATGCTGACTCATGTAAGGTAACACTAACCAATTAGTGACTTTAGATATTTATGATCAAATTAATATGATAGGAATAGTTGGAAGCATTATCAAATTTATTAGGATATTTTTAAGTCTGAACTCATGTACTATGAACAGGCAAAACCAATTATAAACAATTTCAGTGAAAATCATAAAAATAAAAGATATTGTGAATTCAGTACCAAATATTTCTTGTAATTTTTTTTCATTTCTGTGAATTTTTTTTAAATTTTTTTAACAAACCAGACCTATGAGGAGAGGATTGGATTGGACATTACTCTTAGGTTAATCACCCTTCAATTTCTCCTTTATTACTGTAGTATGGAGTAATGAGAAAATGAAAATATTATTGATTCTATAACACATATCTATATAATTGACCTGTTTCTTTCAGAAAAAAATTAAAGACTCAAATTTGTCAATTTCAAAGCCGGCTTTAGTGCCATGGAGTCATTTGCTCTCAGCATTTTTGAAATTCAACTGATTGTGCCATGTATTTGACACATGGGTTCCCGAATACATTAAAAAGAAAATATGTTCTAGTTTATGTTTGAGTTAAGGGCCTTTGTGTCTCATACCTAGACCTTTTCATTCTTTAGAAAATTCTGTAAAAAGCCATATTATGAAGCCAGGTGTAATGAATGTCTCTATTCTGAAAAGGAATGGTGTGGGCTGGCATCCTCTGACCTCTACTGTTTCATGAAGGAAGTGAGAACTATCCAAAGCACTAGCCTCACCAAGGCCCAGCTTTAGGAGGCTGAGGTCAGAAACACCTTTACTACCCAATATGCCTTGTCAATCGAACACCAACCATCTTTTTCTGGCCTCTATTCTGGCTTTGAAAATTCATTGCAATGACCACATAGAACCCAGATAATACAATGGTGCTGTTAGTTAGGAATGTTGAGTGGTGGCAATTTAAATAAGAAAAGCTTAGGATACATTTGATCAGTACTGTGCTTTTACCTAATACTGCAGTTGGTTCTCATTGATCTTTAGTCTTTTACTCACATAGCACCTGTGATAGGTAGGTTTGTTGTGCCAACATGGCCAATGAACACATGTGAAATTACTTGAAGGGTGAAGATGTAAATAGCTTGACAAATCTAGCCTTTCTCTATTTCTTGGATCTTCAGACCAGTGTGCAGCTAGCTGTCTTGCTTGCTCTGTGCCTCCATTTGCAAGCTATACTATCCATGGGACGCTTAATCCATGGACTGTGTCACTGTAAATTGAGGTTCCTTCAAGTCCTGCTTTGCCATGCTCTTGAATTGGGGACTGTTGAACCCTGTCATCTGTCTGACTGTTGGTGACCTTCCTTGCTGTTTGCTGCCTGTGGCCAGATAGCCTGAATTGCGCTATAGAGGACTACCTGGCAGCCCTCAAGACTGGATGAATTGCCAGTGTATTATCTGCCTTGTGGAAATGAGTTGCACTGAGTTATTCATACTGCTTTGTAAACTAGTTTATTTCTTAATATATATATATATATATATATATAATTATTAATGTCCTAGTTTTGTTTCTCTAGAGAATCCTAACATAGCCCCTTAGCCTCTACCCTATCTTGGCAAAGTTACAAAGTCATTTTAGGGCTTCCAATAAACTCTCTGGAGAAGGGCATCATGTTTGGTACAGGATATGAGTAGTGAAGGAGGGAAACCCCTCAAATAGATGGTTGAAACCATCGCTGCAACAATGTGCTCAAGAACAGCAATACCTGTGAGGATAGTTCGGGTCCAGGTGTGGTTTGTTCTGTGTGCATAGGGTCAAAATAAATTCCATGGCATCTAACAATGGCAAAAGTTACAACACATTAAAGACAGTTGCATTCTGTCTTAAGGTTTTATCCCAAAGCACTAGCATCTGGTTCTTTGGGTCAACAAACCTAGCTCACTCAACAAATTCACTGACAGAACCCTACTTAACCTGCCAGTCCCTTACCCAAAGTACTTGGTTTTATTTGATCATGGACTTGGAAGTCCATGACTCTGGTTTTTAGTTCTGCTGCTCTTCTTCTGCTATTCCCCTGATATTCAATGATGTCTTCTTGTTTAAGGATGTTCAGTGTGCTGTGATCTCTGAGTCCAAACCATACACTTCAGTTTTAGCTTTCTTTTGTTTATAATGAAATGACTTATTTCATAGTCATGGCAATTGCAATTATCCTGGTTAATAATCACAACTGAATCATATCATCCTTCATTCTCTTCCCCTATCTTTGCTTACCCAAACTCATAAGAAAAAAAAGTCATTGCCATGAATTACAAAAATGAAGGTAACACGAACCATATTAAATAATTCACTGTACTTCATCTTTAATTTCCAAATATTAATGTAAGTGAACATTTATAGTTTTCACTATGCAGTATTAATTCTTTTCACCTATGTTTTATTTCAAGGGACATTTTTACCTCACTGTGTCATAGGTCTCTGGTGTTGTGATTTTTTTCCCCCAGCTTTCAATGTGTATCCTGACTCATTACATACAGTTGTCTAAGCCACTCATGGTAATATCTGAAATGCCATAATTTCATGCATATCAATCTATTATCCAAAATGATACCTTCAGAAATAATGATTCTGGTGAATAATAATAATTGTGAATAACTGTAATTGTGTTTTTATATGGATATTCACTTGGTGCATAGTACAATTCAACAAGAAGATATAATTATTACTAACCTTCATGCCTCTAACAATATTATGGTTATTTGCCTCCACCATGGCCTCCAACTCATGATCACTTCAAGGATTACCAAGTAAAATTATTCCACAGGTTTTGTGTATGTTTTACTTTAACAAAGGAAGTTAACCGGTCAGCCTTCCATGTAGGACCTGGGAGAACACAAGACACCAACTATCAGGTTAGCAGCCTATTTTCAGCACCCAGTCTCCGGGTCTTAATTCTGATAGTTGAAATAGAGATATGTTTTTGACCACACATGATATGGAGAAGCATGCAGTTACAAGATTTTATTACACCAATAACTTTTCAAATAATGTTTCACGACACCAATTGCACTTTCTTCTCTTCTGCCCTGAGTTTTCTCTTTGCTCTCATGCAGATTTTCTACCCATTCTCCCTTATCATCTTTACTTTTGGGAAAATGTAGCTCTTTGATCTGATATAATTGAATATTCTAAGGTATGTTCTTGGATGCTAATATTTATTTTGTGGCTCTGTCTATCATTTGGATTAAAGGTAGGCTAGTATCTGAAAATGGGTTCATTTACTTGTGAAAAGAGTAACTTAGGATCATAGTCTCAGGGGTTCCTCCAGTCTCTGTCACAGCAGTAACTTTGTCATTGAACATCTGTGTATGTTACGTCATTTATTCTATATTTTTCTCCCAGTTTATACAGGACAACCCTCTGGTTATTTCAATCTGTGTGAGTCAGTCGTAGAAGCTGGCCACCTTCTAGGGCTCCTGAGGTGTTCCTGTCCTCAGTGGTTCATGTTGTCCTTTGGCCACATGATGAGTTACCCTGAAAGTCTTCTATATCTTTGTTCTCCTTTACTTTGGGCATGGAGAGAGCAATAGTTGTATCTTAGATGGTCACTGGCCAGCCAAAACACCGCGCACTAAAGCAGGATACAGAAGCTTGTCTTTATAAACAATTGTGGGGGCTGAGCCCCGGTGGTGTAAGTGGTTGAGTGCGGAACTGCAGCCCGCGGGCTTGGCGGTTTGGTGGTTCTCAGGAATGGCACTGGGTAGTGCCCACAACCACCAAAGGCAGTGATGCCCACACAAAAAAAATTAAATTAAAAAAAAATAAACAATTTTGGACCAAATGACGTAGATGTTCTTGAGCCTTCTTTAATCTCCCACTTTTGAACCTACAGACTTTGTCCATCAAAGTGTCTGTTTCTATCCTCAGAGTTTCTGTGGGCTGGTACACACTTAGAACCCAATCGACGAAGGTCGGCTTTTGACTTTGGATATACAGGGACTACAGGTGTGGTGTCTCCAGCCACAGGGTAGGGGGGTGGGTTCTCTGTCCTCAGAGTTGCCAGGAGGTTAGGGGCATCAGTGGATGAGCACATGTCTCTTGTCATCCGAGGGAAGCAGAGTCAATTATCAGTCATGTTCCTGATGGCACTGTGAATTGAGCTTTGAACTGTTAACCCTAAATTGGCATTCCAAACCTACTACCAGTTTAAAAGGGGAAAGAAGAGAGCGTCTGCTCCTGTACAACCTAGAAGAATCCCTTTATAGGGCTATTATGAATCAGAATTGATTTATTGAAGGTCTGTGGATCCTAATCAAACTCGGCAGGCAAAAGTCAGTTGACAATTCATCGAATTGGTGTCTCTGGATGTTTATCACTTTTGTTCAGTTTTTTTTCTTTTAAGATCAGTCTGCCATCCCCTGCTTTACGCCTCTGTGAAGATATGGATTCTAGGATAATGCACATTATTTCCATTTTTTAAAATTTTGTCCTGGCTATAAGGAACTGAGTAGTAGGGTTGCCTACTCCAAAATTTTAATAAAAGTCCTTCTAGGTATTTTTTCTCTGTTCTGAAATTGTTTCAGTAGTATTGGTGTGAGCTCATCATCAAGTATTTGGGGTGTACACATAACTACTTCATTATCTTTCACCTGTTAAGTTTGTCTATTGCACTCTGTATTTGCTTGTAGGTTGTGCATTTTTAGAAGTATGTCCATTTTGTATAGAATTTCAAAATTGTTGGAATAAGAGGTTTCATAGCATTCTGCAATAATCTTTTTATTTCTACTTATTATTTTGTCATCTTATTTCTTATCTATTTAATTTGGTTCTTCAAATTATCCCTTGTCAGCTTGACTAGTAGTGTGTTGATTTTATTCATCATTTCAAAAGGATCAATTTCAACACTTTCTAATACTTTTATTGCTTTTCTGGCTTGTGTTCCATTTATTTATGCGCCACATTTTTATTTAATTATTTCCTATTTTCTGGTGTCTGCTTCTTGTAGCATCCAGCTGTATAGGAAAGAATCCTTCAAAATGTTTGTATGGAAGCTTGGTTGATAGTTCTTAAAGAACTTTGAGTGAGGTGAGTGCACTTAAATCTCACAGAGCTGGGAACATTTCTGCTATGCTCCCCATATGGGTGCACCACACTCCTATTTAGCTGCACCAAGTGATGGGGATTCAGCGGAAACAGTGCTGGCTTTGTCTACTATGGCTGTGCTGTGCCATGCAGCTATGCTTTTGCAGGCAAGGTGCTAGTGATTTCTAATTCTCCATTTCTGCTGCTTTTTGTAAAGTGTCTCCTTCCACTGGTCACTTGGATCAGCGCTTCCACATTGCCCTTGATGTTTATAGTTTCAGAGTTCTTATTGGATCCACTTCATTTGTTTCTTGGTTATTTTATGTCAGAATGATGCTATGGAGTGTCTGACAATGCTGTCAATTTGACTACCCCTGTTGACTTAACATTTAAAAATTTGTACTTTCAAGCAAAGTTGGAAATGCATAACTAGATAAATTACATCAAAAGAACTAAGAGAAACTTTGTCAATGAACCTCATTATTTATCTGCATATTTGTCTATTAGTGGTCATATTTATGTAACATATTATCCAAATATTCTAGACAAATATATACATATATACTTATAACAAAAATTCTTGATAGTTTAAAAAGTTTTCTAATGTGCACATAAAGTCACAGAAATCACAGCTATCAAGTCTATTTTGACTCATAAAAACAAGGTAGGACAGGGTAAAAAATCCCACTGTTGGATGCTGAGACTCTAAATCTTTGTAGAACTTCAGATTTCTCCTGGAAACATATGCATAGATATTTAAACTAATAATGAATATATTTTATAAATACATGATTTTCCAGAATTACCTTACATTTTTATTGCTTAAGAAATTTGCTATATCATCAGACACATTCTATAGTATCAGAGAATAAAAATTCTCCACAAGTATTCCTAATAAATTTGGATCATCACTAGTTGTCAGTATTCCTGATTTCCAGCATTGTTCAGCATTGTTCTCCAAAGATGCCTAATCTCTGAAAATGTTGCTTCATGTTTCAAAATGGACGTCAAGATATAATAAATTCAGATTTTGAGATGAAAGATGATCCTGGGTCATATGGATGGGACCTCAATATTATCATAGGTATGTTTATAAAATAGAAGCTCAGGGAAAATTGACAAAAGAAGAAAAAGCAATGTTATAAGATTTGACAGTGTTTATTTTGAAGAGAGCAAAATGACCAGGTACTGAGGAACAAAATTCTGAACTGTCTTCACTCTCAAACCACCAGAGGAAGAACAATGATGTTGATATATTGATTTTGATACCATGAAACCCATTTGAGAATGCTGGCTTCCAGCATTATAAGGAATTTCTTTTATTGCACTAACTACTAAATGTTTGATCGCTGTTATAGTAACAATAGAGAAATAAAATATCTCCAATGCACAGGCTTTGTCCATGTTTGAGCTCTTGCAATAGGTAGTCCCCATGTCTGGATGAAGTTTCCTCAGATATCTATATGCCAACTGCTTTCATTGTTGAAATCTTTGTGTAAATCACCACGAGGATGATCAGGAGCACTTTATTAAAATAATCACTGCAGATAAGACCACTTTCATGATCTACGTTGTCTGTGATGCTTATCTACTAGTGGCTCTCAAGCTCGCTAATGCTGCAACCCTGATATGGTGTTGACCCCCCGCCCTCCACCCTGTTATATAGGGTCACTATGGTCATCTTTGACAGAATAGCAATGAGTTTGGTTTGTTTTTGGATTTATCCTATGAGCCAATTTCAATACAGAAGACAATGAGTTCACGAGAAATAGAAATGATTGTACTGCCTGCAAGTACATGCAACAGTGGAAGACTGGGTGTCTCCTGCCCCAAAGAACAGGTTCTTCTTGAACTGGGGGCTTCTGAGGCACTTTTACATCTAGACATGCCTACCTTCCTACTAATTTCACTTCTGTCTATAAAAAGAGGTCCAGTTGGTGAGTTATAGTCTCCAGAATATTCTCATAAAGCAATTGTAGCTTAAGAAAAATCTCAGAGAAATCTAAGTCCACTGGCTTCAAGTTAATAGAGGCCCTCTAGGCCTGTATAGTACTGTTCTGTGGGTTTCTCAGGCTGACTGGTGGCTTCAGAATGCTGGGCTCTTGGATCACACCCGCAGGACTCCTTCGGAAAGATCAGTGGGTCCCATAGATGGGTTCCTTCTGTTGACGCTGGGATCTGTGGTGAATTGGAATATCTTGGGGTATAGGCTGGGTGTGCTGTAGATAAAGTCTGGTTTTATTCTTTGCAGAAGTGCCTTGCAAAAGAATTCTAGTCAAGAGACTTGGCAAGTTGAAAAATTTAGAGTTTAGAAAGGAGGGAGGGCTGAGCCCCGGTGGCATAGTGGTTGTGCACAGGACTGCGGCCCACTGGGATGGAGGTTCAATTCCGGCTCCCAGGAGCAAAGGCTGGGCCTCTTACTCCCACCACCTGAGGGCAGTGATGCCTAAAAAAAAAAAAAGAAAGAAAGAAAGAAAGGAGGGTTTGAGGGCTGAGCTCTGGTGGTTTAGTGGTTGTGTGCGGGACTGCGGCCCACTGGGTTTGCGGTTCAAATTCAGCAGCAGCTCTCCAGGAGCAAGGCTGGGCCTCCTACTCCTACCAGAGGGCAGTGATGCCCCCCCAAGAAAAAATGAAAGTGGGGTAGAGATTCCTAAATGGATAGTGGGTTAGGGGAGTCAGAAAATCAGGAATGATGCTTAAAGGGTTCTAAGAGAGAGCAGAAAAGCCCCTTTGGGTTTCCAGGCTGTATCTTTAAGCAGAAAGTATCCATCTTTCTTTTATCAAGGTGTTGCTGGGTTGAACTGTTAGCTTCTGCAGAAAAGGACTTTAAGTTGTTTTGTTAATTTATTATTCTTTTATGAATTTCCCATGACTTTGTACAGTTCCTAAACTGTATTTAGTAATGAAAAGAAGTGAACTATCAGCAACAAGCGGAAGAACTTTCAATGCATATTATAAACTGAATGTCGTCATCTAGCAAAAGATACATGCCTCATGATTCTAGTGATGACATTTTTGAAAATTGAAAACAATAGAGACAGCAAAATGTTTGCCAATTGCAAGAGTTCAGTAGGGGAGCTGTAGATGGAATGAAGGAATCAATTGGTGGAATTCAGTGGTTACTTAGTCTAGTGAAAAATTCTGTATGACATGGTAGTGTTGCATGCATGTTGGGTTCTCCTAATCAGTACTCTCTATTTTACTTTTCTGGACATATCTAATGTCCATTGCAATAGCTATACCATGTGCACAGATAAAATTCATGAAAAAGCTGTTTATTAAGGAAGTTAAGTTGTAATGACAGTGATAAATACTCAGATCAGGACACGTTGCAAAGTTTTTTGGTTTTTTAGATTTGCTAATAACTACCCGAAGGGGCATGCCACTCCTCTGTGAATTTCAACCCAAAGGCATTCAGCCCAAGCACCATGGATCAGCCTAGCCAGTTGCCTAAATTAAGTGCCAGAAGGCCCCACTCCTGAAAGCATCAGCCTAAAGGCATTCAGCTTCTCTTCCCTTGGTCAGGGACCCTAACTTCCCCAGTTAGGTGCTTACAGGCACCCCACTCCACAAGTCAGACTTCTGCACAAAGGCATGCAGCTGTGTTTGCTCAGTGGGTTGGAAAGCCCACCCCTCTGTTCCATGTTCTGGTCTCTGATTCTGTTGCTGCTCTTCTGGTGTTGCAGGTATAATCTAAATCTAAGGGTCCATAGAATTAATTCCACTCCTGACTCCTGCTGGCCATGAGCTCTCTTCTCTCGCATCTCAGAGGGCTTGCTGCTTATGCATCAAGAGGGCAGTTCAGGTATTTCCTGTTCACAATTACTCACAGCAATTGTGAGTTAGTTCTATGAGTTCTGTCTGTATGTCTCCCACCTTGCTACAAGGCTCATGCAGTGAAAGGTCATTTGGTGAAAGTGAGAGTCTGACAAGAGGAGCTACATCAAATAATCAGCTGCCGCTGTATCGGCTATTGTGGGTTTATTTGAATCAAAAAACACTATCATATAAATTCAAATGAAAACTATTAGGTTAAATTCATGCAGTTGTTTATGAATTGAAACAAATGTACCAGAGAAATGCAAGATGTAGACACAGGAGAAACTCTGCACGAGGAGAAGGATTATATAGATTTCCTCTGTATATTCAGCATAATTTAACTGTAAACCTAAAACTACCAATATCAATAAATGTTACTTTTAATGTGGAATTTATATGAAAATTTATGTAATTTTAATACCTATTAAAATGCCACACACATTACTAGAATGCTGAATTAGAAGATTTTCATTTATCCATTATTTTTTATTTTTTCTCTTGGGTTTTATATAATTTATATTTTGAGGAATAAAAACCAAATTAAATGATGCTTATTATGTAGATGGAAAATATTCAGTCAAGTAGAAAATTATTTTGTAACAGATGAATCAAACTAAAATGTGTACTTTCTGGTAGCAAGAGTGTTTCAGTGCTCCACCAGAAGAGACATTCGCATCTCTGAGGACATGGAGGGAGACCCATGTAGTTGCAGAAGCTTTAATAAAAAATATGGTGTGGTAGTTATATCATTTCATGTCAAGTGGAAGACATATAATGGTGTGAATTGGGTATTTAGCCTGTCCATCATGCCCAGTCTGATGGTGCCTCCTTGTGACTGTGTCCTTTGCATAAGGACATCCTAGAAACCTCCCCCCTCTCTCTCCTGCACCTTTCTGATGGCTGATTTTTAGCAGAGCTATGGCCATTGGATGACAAAACTTTGCACCATTCAGCCTGTGATCTTCCTGAATTCTTCATTATTGCTTGTTACTGCTTTAGTCTACAGGGGGACTTATGGACTAGTACTGGAATTATGGACTTGAGTTGGGCTGGGCTGGGGTGTGTTCCTGATATACAACTACATCTTGATACAAAGTATATAGATATGTGTGTGTATATATGTGTATGTATGTATGTATGTATATATATATATATGTCACTGGATTTGTTTTTCTAATCAACCGGGCCTATCACACATGTTTTGACTTTAGCACTACAATTTTGTTTTTATTTTGTGATTGGTTATATGGTTTAGAATCACACCAGATTGTTAAGTGGAAATCAGATCAAAATGTGAATCCCCCCCCCAAAAAAATGTGAATCCCAGCTTCCCTCTGATTAAGGTAACACCATCAATTTGCTTGAAAACTTCTTACAGATTAAATGAGATAATATTTGGAATGTCGTTGGCACAGTCTTAGGTACATGGTAAGTACTCATAAGATAAAAATTAAAAATTAAAAATGCTATTCTGTGTAGACTAGAGAAACAACTCCATAGAAACTGTTATGGGTATAAGAAAGAGTTTTATCTACAAGAGCAACTGTACATTAAGAAAACATCCCAACCCAGTTCAGCCCAAGGTCATAAGTCCGATATTCGTCCATATGTCCACTACCAGTCTAGGGTAGGTCCACGTGGCTTCTCCTCAGGGATGTCTTGCAGGGAGCCAGACTTCTCCATCACGTGTCTCCAAGGGAGTGTTGTAACTAGAAAATCTCCAAAGAAGTGAGTCTAGAGTGATAGGGCCTCTGTCTCCAAGAAGGAATTACCACATTTCCCAGAATTCTCAGGAGAATGTCATGCCCACGCAGAGGTCTCATTGTCTATCTCCAGATGGACAGGCTAAACTCCACCTCTACATTCTTTATCCTCAAATTGACACCAGATTAGGTGACTGCTACAGTTTAGATACCATTATTTTTATTGCCAGTGTCAAAAAGAATTTTAAATGAATACTACTAAAAGGAAATGTACTTTACTACAAGTTTATTTCAACCTCTGGTTGATAATTCAGATCACTTTTATTCTTTTTTCTGTACAGTATCATTTGAGAGGTTGAAAGAATGATAGTACCTCAACTCCCTGGGAATTTGATACAAAATCCTGAATCACTTCCTCATTCCTTTGGGATAATAATTGTTCACAATTTTAATAATTAAAACACAAATATTCAAAAAGCAATTAATTAATTAATTAATTAATTCATCAGATATTGGCAGATATACTCAAATAAAATGATCAGATTAGCTTCCTTCACCAAGTTATAAGGGAAAAACAGAAGAAAACAAAGTAGTTCATAGATTTAGAGGATGATGTTATGCGTTATACTGCAGTGACCAGAAAATCGGATTGGGCAAGGGTTTCCTATGTAGACTTGCTGATGTTGTGCAGACATTTGAGATTGATGGGATTCCATATCCACAAGAGGGAAAAGGACTGTGCACAAGCTTACCATACAATTTGCACAGCTTATGCGATGCAATTTTTGTCTTACTACTTTATAGAATTAAAGCTTCATTTTTGGAAGTTTTAGAGTTGTGTTTGTTTGCCTATCTACTTATTTGTTTGGGTGAAAAAGGGGATGGAAAACATATAACTCCCTGACATTATGGGACTGACATTTTTAGAAGAGTGACCATTGAGTCTCTTCTAATTTATATATGCTTTAATTTAGGTGCATCCAAAGTTCTGGTATAATAATATTTTTCATGGTAATTGGTAGTGAATATATATTCATTTCCTCTAGAAGAACTCATTAGATAATTAATTTAGAAACAAATACTGTTTTATATTTTAGTTTAAGAGGAAAAACTAGTACAATTTTAACTAAAATTATTTTAAAATTGAATGAGCCCCCCAAAGCAACAATAATAACCATAAATATTTTTAACAAAAAAACCTAAGTGTTTATTGAGTATGTGAAAAGAAAATGAATAATATAAATATATTTACCCAGAGTATATCCAAATGCTTCTCTGATAAAAATTATATTAAATATTTGAACTGAGTCTTATGAAAGAATCAGTAACTTTATCTGTGCAAGAATGAGAGGAGACAGTTGATGTGTTTAAGGGGTAGCATGAGCGAGAGTGTGGGGTGTATATGTTTTATCAAGACCTTTACTAATAGTTAAATCTAGAGGTCTGGATAAGTGAATGCAAGAGATAGATCTAAAAAGTAGCCAGGGACAATATAGTAAGACTTTTTTTAACCCCTTATGTGCATACTTAATTTCACCCTGAAAGGAATGCAAGAGGATTATGAGGATAAATTTGGGGATACAGAAAGTATTCTACCCCCCAGTATATGTAAATTTAGATGCCTGCTACTACACACAGCAAATGACTATAAACCTGGAGGTCAATGAAAGTAGGCCATAGTAATTCTCCCTAAGCATTATCAGTCATCTCTAGCGATCAGGCTGCATTATCTGTCCCACCCTAATTTGGACCCATTCCCTTCTGATAAGGATAGTAGATTTTTTTTCTGCTGAACAAGATTATGCTTCCATCATGAATCTAAGGTCTACCCTACTGGTCACATGTATACCCTAGTCCCTCCCCTTCCGATCATGTGTACACCTCTAGCTCACCCCCTTCCTGTTATGCTTATACTCTTTGTATATCCCCCATCTATAGCTTGTATTGTCTTTGTACAGCCCCTTCTTATGATGTATGTCTGAATGAAATTAGGGAACATGAACACACCCCAAAGATATATAATAAGCTTTAGTTAGTAATAAATCACGATTGCTCACTCCTACAATTCCCACCTTCCATATCTTTGTGTGGACCCCCCAAGCAAGGCTGAGGTGAGCATGCTACTGTAAAATGTATGTGACTTCTTCATTTTACTCTCTCTCCCATCTCTCCTATTCCTCTATGACTTTACTATGACCTTTATATATCTCAACCATACAATCACAGCTACTGAACTCATGATTATTTGTGGAGGCTGGATTTCCCTACAATAAATTATGCAATAAAAGTAAACCCCAGAGAACTCATAGAGAGGTCTGAGGGGCTGACTCCAATCCCAACTATGTGGACAACTACCCCCCACCCCCGACTCTCCCAAAGAAGTTACTTCAGAAGACAGCACTGAAGCTACGGCTCAGGGAGAGGAACAGAAGAACACGTCTGCTCAGAGCACATGGGAACAAATGAAGGAAGAGGAAAAGAGCGTGTATCATATCCTGGCCCACCAAGCCTTAAGGACCATATCTCTGCTTAGAGTAGCCAGAGCACAGAGAGGACCTTATGGTCTGCTCCTCTAGGAAACATGGCATCCCTCATTGACCCATAGCCTTACAGGGATCAACACTGAAGATAGTGCCAGAACTTGGCCCAATTTGACCCCACCACCCCAAGGCAAAACACAAAAGCAATACAGCAGAACAGTAAGGGGAGCAGAGGAAGGAAGTCCTGAGGGAATTCCAAAGATAGGCTTTGGGACCAGAGCATGGCAACCCATCAGACTCAAATGGAAAACATTCCTAATGGTTGACAAACAGACCTTGAGCTATTTACAGACTTTTCTTTTTTATGTCATTTTTGTTGTTGTTTTTATTTTGCTTTCTTTTGTTGCTTTGTTTTCCTCTGTCTTGTTTTATGTACATATTATTAGCTCTGCTGGTCTATCAAGATAAGATAAGGGGGATAAAAAATATGGAGGAGCAACAACAGGACCAATGGTTCCAGGAGAACATGGGAGAGGGAAAGACAGGTGAAAGGAAGTATTAACAAACACAGGGACAAGGGGAAAACAAATGATCCAAAATCAATGGCAAGGAGAGTATAGGAAGCCTGGTAGGGGTTGTTTAAGGACAATGTACCCAAGAGAAATGACTGAAAGCCAAATGATGGCTGAGCATGATAGTGAGACAAGAGGAAAGTAAAAGGAAATAGAGAAAAGAACTAGGAGACAAAGGCATTTATACAGATCTAAATACAGGCATGTAAATATGTAAATATATTTATTTATGATGAGGAGGAAACAGATCTATCTGCCTATATTTATCGGTATAGTATTAAGGTAGCACATGGACATTGGACCTCTACTCAAGTGCTCCTTTATTGCAAGAACACTTTGCTCTATTAAACTGGTCTTCCATGATGCTCACCTTCCCAACATAAGCAAATGCGATGAAGAAAGCTGATGGTGCTGGGCTATCAAAAGATGTAATATTTGGAGTCCTAAAGGATTGAAGATAAACAAACAGCCATCTACCTGAGAAGCAACAAAGCACACATGGAAGAAGCACATCAACCTGTGTGATCATAAAGTGTCTATGGGATCAGGTATCAGCCATCAAAGAACAGAAAAATAATATTATTGTGAATGAGGGGCAGGATGGAGTGTAGACCCAAAGCCCATCTATAGGCAACTGGATACTGCCATCAGGAGGAGATGATCCAATCAGGAAGCAGTATAGCACCAATGAAACATACATCTTTCCTCTAGTTCTTTAATGCTTCCGCTACACACACACACACACACACACACACACACACACTATGATGATCTCAATTTGAAATGATTTTTTTTAAAGTATGATCTAGGATAAAGTAGTTCATTATGGAGAAAGCATGATTCACAGTGTGAAAAATACAGAATGTCATGCAAAAATCTATATTAATAAGTACTTACTTGGCATATGAGGGGTATCCTACAAAAAGAGATTTTTGTCAAAGTTATGTATTTTTTTTTTACAAAACAACTGTATCACCTTCAAAGGACTATCCATTACACTTAATGCATGTGTCAAATCTTGGATTCCATCTTGTAAACAATTTTCAAACTCTGGATGGATAGCTGACAGCCCCCTCCTCTTTTTTCCCTTCACTTCTTCACTATCAAATCACTGTACTTTCATGTCCTCTTCATTTGTAGCAACAAAAATGAGTCACCTGGCATGATAGCAGATCAATCAGGACTGTAGGGCAAGAGAACCATGTTGTTCTTTGACCCAAAATGGCAAACTGAGAAGGCTGTGTGAGTAGGTGTATCATCTTCATCGTGGCAAAATGAGTCTTCTCTCGGCCACAAAGCAGTTCTTTTTTGGCACAAACTGTTATACAATCTTTTCAGAAACTCTAAATAGCATGCATGATTCATAGTCTGACCTCATATACACTCCATATGCACCATGAGTCGGCATTTTCATCTTTTCAGGAAGTTGATGTATTTACAGAGCAAGGTTTTTCATTAATCTACACTTCACCTTTTGGGAAGTAATGAAACCACTTGTACACTTGAGTTTTTCCCACAGCACTGTCCTTGTAAACTGTGTTCAATATCACAACAGTTTCTGTGGCATTTTTCCTAAATAGAAAACAAAATTTTAGAGCTGTACACTGTTATCTTAAGTTGGCCATTACAACAAACAAGGTTCAAGGGAAACTGCAACCAGAGGGGACCTTCCCAGGTGATGGCACTAAATGCGCTAACTTAGAGTAAGTTGGTTTTTTTTTTTCCCTTTTTCAAAGATATTTTATTATTTTGTTAATAAAGCCATCAGATTTCTTAATTTTCAGGAAACATATGAAGAAGGCTTTTTGAGTTAAAGGGAGAAAGTATTAACTATTTCTATTGCTCTTTTACCTTTTAAAAATAAATGATTTTATTTGGGGCTTGTACAACTCTTATCACAATCAATACATAGATCCTTCATGTCAAGCACATTTGTATATATGTTGCCATTCATGTTCAAAGTGTTTTTTTTCAACCTGAGTCCTTGGCATCAGCTCCTCATTTTTTCCCCACCTGTCCCCTCTCATGCTTCTTCATGAACCCCTGATAATCATAAATTATTATTATTACTTTTTGATATCTTGTACTGCCCAATGTCTCCCTTTACCCTCTTGTCTTTTGACCATCCCCTCAGAAGAAGGTTATAGTAGGTTGTTTTGATTTGGTTCCCCCTTTCTCTCTACACCCCCCCACCCCAAAACCTTCCCCCTTCTCTTATGATATGGCTACTCTCAATGTTGGCTGCAAGGAGTTTATCTTTCTGTATTCCCCATGTTTGCAGCTCTTATTTATACTCATGTGCATGCTCTTGCTCTAGGCAGATTAGTAGCGTAGATAAGGGTCATGTTAGTTGGGTTGGGGTGGGGAGAGATAGACATTACTTTTGTGCTATACTGCATCCTGACTATCCTTTTCCCCCCGGACTTTTCTGTTAGGAGATATCCAATTGCCTATGGATGGGCTTTGGGATTCCACTCCATACTTCCCCTCTCATTCTTGAAGCTCATCTAGTGGGAAAATGTATATTATAAAGCTCTGCCCAGAGAAGTTTTTTTCCATTGTTGGTCAGGGGTGAGGGTGGGAGTGGGTGGGCAGAGGTACACTCTTATATAGCTGGATAAGATTAAGTGGGAGAACAATAAAGAATTACTCATGAAGGAAGTGGATCAGGAATTTCTTCTAGCAGCTAACATTTAGTAACTTGAATTCCTTTAAATGGATTAGGTGGGTATTGCTCCTTGAGAACTAAGGTTTCAAACATAGAAGTTAAAACTCTAAAATAGAGTGAAGAAAAATACAGGCATTGAAACGATATCTTATTCATTTAAGTAGTACTGCCTCTCTATTGTGTAAAAGTCTAAGACCAGAAAAGTTAAAGCATAGCAATAGCAAAAATAGAACTGATAGCCCCACCTGTTGGACACAGCAGAAATTAAAATGAGAATCTTGAATTGATTCTTATTATATAACTATGGGACACTTTGCCACTAAATAGGAAAAGGTCCCATTAGTAGATCTCATTTGAAACAAACTGCTGGGAGTTTGACTCCAGTCAGAGACACCTCGAATTCGGCATGCAATGGTGATCTGCTTCCAAAATGTTGGCCTAAGGATGACTTAGTCAGACATGAGATCAATTAGAATTGACAACAATTAATGATGGTAGGATAATAAGAGTTAATAATGCAATGTAATATATATTGCTATAATGCAGTGTACATGGTTTTTACATGTAATACATATTGTTCATTTGCCATCAAGTGAGATCTACTCATAATTAATATAGAATTTTATTGATGGTGCCTTAGCCTGGAAACCTCATTTTATCCAATTTTGTTGTAAACTCAACACAACATACACCATAGTATTTGGAAATTTAAAAAGCTGCACGATTAATTTGCATTTCCAATAAATTGGGCACCATAAGAAGATGAAATTAGAGTCAACAATTACAGTCAAGAATGGTTTGACCGGAGTGGGGCAAAGAGCAGCACTTCCAGAGTAGCAGCATTAGTTTAAGAGGCTGTCATGGATGGGGGAAGAGTGATGCGAGGTTGTGCCTGCTCCCTCCGATAGGGTCAGTATTAATAATGATGCAATGCTGTTCAAGGAATTGCAAAGTGCAGGCTAAATATGAAGAGTTAATATTATCTTGTTCTCTGAAGTATATATTAAGACTGAATACAGATGATAAAAATTATATATATATATATATATATATATATATATATCCCAAAGAAAACTAAGCCAAATACATTTCTCTTCACTGAACCAGCACTGCTTTCATAACTTGTTTATATTTTCTTAACTTCTTTTTCTTCAGTTCTCTAAAAGATTTTCAGGAAAAGTAACTTCATTGAAAATGTAATATAAGCTTTTATGTTGCCATAAACTAAACTGTGTTGCTTTATTGCTAAGAGCTGAATTTGTTTCAACAAGGGGGGTGGGGGAAGGGAAGATTTTGTGAGAATTCTCACTGCAAAAATACAATCCAAATATTTTACTTTAAAATATCACTTGGCTTTGGCATATTTGCAACATTTCTTTGATGATCTGTCTGCTAAAGGTGTACTATATTGTAGAATTTTCACTTGTACATTCTCTAATATATAGATCAATCCATTATTAACTTATATATAAATCCTCCATAGATTATCTTATTTGGAAGTCACTCTTTTACGAATTGGTCCATTCCACAGTATTCAATAGAAAAGGTCACGTTTTTCAACCCACGTTCATTTCAGACCTACTTGGATATACAGTGTGATGCTAGAGAGAAGGAGAGAGAGAGAGAGAGAGAGAGAGAGAGAGAGAGAAGAAAGGAAAGAAGGAAGGAAGAAAGGAAGAAAGAAAGAAAGAAAGAAAGAAAGAAAGAAAGAAAGAAAGAAAGAAAGAAAGAAAATAAAGAGAGGGCTGAGCCCTGGTGGAGTAAGTGGTTGAATGCGGGACTGTGGCCCGCAGGCTTGGGGCTTCAAATCCAGCAGCAGCTCTCAAAAGCATCACTGGGTAGCGCCCACGACCACCAGAGGCAGTGATGTCCGCCCCCTCTCCCCAAAAAAGAAGCATGTAGAAAGAAAGAAAAAAAAATACAAGATTAAAAGAAGATAGGTTTGAAAGAAAGATATAAAGAAACATGTTTGCACTGTTATCTGCATAATAAGTGTACAATGTCAAAGTTCAGGACACTTCCCTCCCAATCAATTCAGTTCCCCAGGGGAAATAAATTGTGCATTGATTTTGTGTTGCTGGTTTATTCTACAAAGAAAAATCCTTTAACAGAAAGCTTGTATCTGCATCATTTTGCTTATTCCTTCTTCCTTTCCCCTACTCTCACACACACAAAATAAATATTATTTAAAAAAATTGAAGATTTCTTTTCTTACTCATTTATTCAGGTTAGAGTATTTTGACTGTTTTTATACCTTTTTATATTTAAATTTCATCCTCACAGCTATCCTTGTTCCCAATTCAAAACTGTTGTTCCCATTATAATTTTATTTAGCTATGTTAAGGTTCATACTATATGTTTCCTATAATTATTCTTATATTTTATTTCGTGTTCATGAGTGTATTTTGCCACTTGAAGGTTAGTACCCTTTATTTACATTTTATAATTGTGCTCAGTGATTATGACACTTGATCTGAGCCAAAAGTCTGAGAAGTGATATGGTCAATGATTATTATTGATATATTTCTTCCTATAAAATTTTCTTTTTTCTCCTTTTAATTGTCGTTTACTGGTGTCCTCAAAATGTTTTGTTTAATGTCGCAAGTAAACTGTTTTTATATTGTTCCTTTAATGGGACATTCTTTTTATGTAGATCTACTTATTTTGCTTAAATCTTTAATGAATTCTTTATAAGCCTGAGCAAGAATGATATTCTGTACATCGTTGTTGTTATTATGGGCAGCTTGACTCCGAACATGTGCTTAAAGAGCCACAGCCCTTGTGCAACACACTTTGATCAGTTAGTGCAGCATTTGTGTATTTTCAAAATCAAACAAAGGAAAATCAAGAAATTCCCACATACAAAACGTTCTAGCTTGTGCTGTCTAAAACTGAGTGATTCTAAAAAATAAATAAAGGAGTAATTCTGCCTTCATAGAAAGACTAAAATCGAGCCCATACCAACATGTGTCTAGATGGCAGCTGCTGCTTACACTGTAGCGGACATCTGATTGGGTTACGTTCCTGCTAGGAGACTTTCCCCTCAGAAATTAGTGCCGCTAAACTCCCTTTGTGCTTCACTTTATTCTTTACTTTTCATCTTTATGAATAATATTTCATCCCTTCCTGGATAATATTAATTCTTTTTACACTGTATCCTGTGCTAGGCGGGAAAATCAAATTCTACTTTGCAGACACAGAGTTGTAGGAATCAACCAACTAACGTACTCCACTTTTCATTCCCTGTGTTCTTCTGTCTGATGCAGTAATTCTCCCCCTGAAATGAACCACCCTGAGTTACGGGAGGTCTTAAATGGTGAAATCATCCTTATCCAGACTTCTCAAGGTAGCCACAAGGTACAGAGTCTCTGCAATGCCCCCACTTCTGACATTTGGGCTACAATTTGTGATTTTTCTAATACTTCTAAGGATGTCAGTTAAAAACTCAGATGTTCCCAGTGATCTTTTTTCCTTTATTTTCCAGAAGGTCAAACCAAAACAAAACAGAGAAGATATACAAAAAAGGAAGGGGGGAGATGTAGAACTGGCAACAGACTTGCAAATCAATGGTCTTACAGAAAGTAAAGATGGGAGCAAAGCTGTAAGGAGGCTTTGTGATAATGTACCTGGGTTAGGGTTATCAGTGTTTTGGCAGTTGAAAGCTCTCCCATAATCTGATCCAACATTACGTACCTGACTCTGACTTGACCTGCTGTGAACCCAGAAGTTTCTCAGACCTTAGCCCTGATGATATTTACTCAGCTATGTGGCCCACATAGATGCTGTGAAAGCTTCATTTTTTTCTTGCTGACCTGGATTCCACATCTGTGTTCTTGGTCTTTGTTTCTTGAACCAATGGCCATTTTGACTTCTGAATCTGGGGTGCCATCCGAGCCTGCAGCACTTTTAGTGTTCCTGTTTCATCTTGTCTTCCAGGTCCATTGCCCTAGCAACTTCCAGGTTCAGGAAGAGCCTACAGTTTAATATCTTACTCACACACTTGAACCAGAATGGACTCACCCATTCCTACAAGTCGTGAGCCATTTTTATTGAGATAAAATGGCTTGTGAAAATGTTTTTCTTAGTTATATTTTTTTCTAAAACCATTTGTTAAACTTAATTTGAACATCATAATATTTGATAATTCAATCTTATTAGCAGTGTCATGCAACCACTACCATAATCAGTTTCAAAATATTTTCTTCCTTGTTGCACTTTGTGATATCTGCTCCCCCTAGCCCACTCCACCCACCTCCCCCGCCATACCTGAGGAACTCTTATTGTCATTATGAATTTGAATAATGAAATTATCATTAGTGTCTCTATAGATTCACCCATACTAGGTTTCATATACCAAAAAAAAAAAAAAAAAGAAAAATATATAACACAGGCTCAAGAAGGCTATTGATGACAAAATACTGCAAAGACAAAACCAAATATGAAGGGGAAAAAAGAAAGAAAATATCAAAAAACCACTTCAAGCACAAAGTGTACCCAGAGGGAGGTCAAATGACAAAATTTTTAATCATTCAAGCCAGATTTCTCATTTTAATGTATTTTTGTCACCTCTCCAATATTCTTCATCAGATAACCAGGCAATTCTGGTCCCTCATTTATGATTGTGGGAAAATGCTGTGGGCATAGGAAAATATAGGAAGGTTATTCCCTGTGTAAATCCTGCAAATGTATTTTGGGGTTCCATTTTCGTCATCCTAAACACTAGATTCACAGTTTAACAGAGACCCTTCCTCATCTATTGTTCTTACTGCCTTGAGTTTGATAATTCACTAGAGAATTCACAGAAAGAGCTAGAGTTCCGTTTAGAGTTTTTTTCTTTTATAGCAAAAAGTGTGTAAAGGAAGAAATGTATAGCATCAAGTTTTAGAAGATTTCCAATATGAGCAATATGAAGCTGCCGTGTCTCAAAAATGCACGTGTCTCATATTTTGTTTGTGTTTCTTTGTATGCAATCTTTTTTTTTTCTGAACGATGTAAAATAATTCCTCTTAATTCTAATTTATGACAATTTGAATATTTTCTGAGCGTGTATTTTCTATTAATTCTGCTTTGCATCAGTAAAGTAATATTTTTCTTGCTGGCCTGGATTCCACATCTGTCTCATTGGTCTTCAGTTCTTGAACCAATGGCCATATTAAAAGATGTTCAACAATTAGTTCTTCACTATATTACAATGATTCGTAATGTTAGATTGTTAGATATGGTTCCATGAGTCACTATACCTTGAGTCCACTTAAAATATGTATTTACAAGTTCCTGTCTCTACTGTCAACCATTGCTGTAATTCACAGGTGTATTTAATGACTAATCTTTCTGCCATAGAGTAACTTCATATTAGACAATGCATGTTTTAGTTGGTTATGTTTTTGCCCTTGTTTTGAAAGTATTGAATACTATGTTGGCACTAAGTTTATTTTATTTTCCAATGATTTTTTTTCTTTGAAAATTTGCTTTTATATTAGAGAAATTTTCTTGGTGCCTTTACTTTCTGGTTAATGTACTTATCTCATTATGGTTTAGTCTTTTTGTGTCTTTACTTAGTGCTCTGTAGCTGTGGATAGATGGGTGGAAAGCATCTCCCAGTTTGATTTCAGTCCCGATGGTCCTGTATTCAATGGTCCCCACTTGTTATTCCACTCTTATAAGTTGTACTTTTCTCATCATATGGAGTTTCATTCAATACATCTACAAAAGGTTCATGGGCACATTTCCAGAATATTTTATGTTGAGTTTCTGCTCTGATCATCTATATTACAAATTCTACCCATTTCTACCACTCTGAGCCTTTATTTGCATATGCTTAGACTAGTGAGGTCATCATGCTCTACTTTGGATCCCTCTGCCTTTGCTACAGCCTGGCTTAATGGGATGCCAGGCAGAAATTGTCAACAGCTGTAGCTCATTTGTCTCCCTTTCTTCAGCTATTACATACAGTCTTGACGTTTTGTCCAATGTCTAAGATTTATTATTTTAATTTGCTTAGTTTTATTGCTTTTTTAATAAATAAGGGAAAATAAAATAGTTATCCCATCAGGGATGAAAGTGAGAGTATTTACAAAAATTTAAAAGCAGTGTTATTAAGCTTTTTTTTTTCCTTTTTAAGTGAGCAATTTGATAATTATTGATGTATGTGAACTTGTAACGTATCACTAAGTTGATTCAAAAAATAATGCAATAAGCCAATCACTCAAAGGTAAAGCAGGGCCATAGATTTCTGACTCCAAGTAGCCTACCAGAACAGAGAAAACTGCTCCCAATGACGATACAACTTCACCGAAGTGCACTGTTTCATCTTCCTGTAGAATGGTTAATGGATTCACAGTGTCATCATTTGCATTAGCAGTCCAATAGTTAGCCCTCTACACCCAAGGGCTCCTCAATAGAACTATTTAATAGTATAAATGGATAATGCTATAGAATGAAACAACCCCACCTTGCACAGCCTCACAATGATTGTTAGAGTACGGTAACCACTCTGTCAAACCATGCCATTGAAGGTCTTCCTTTGTGTCAACCCTATTAAGATGATATTTTCTACAGACTAGTCCCTCTTGATAATCTGTTCATGATATCTAAGATGAGGTATTATTGCCACCTTCACTTCTATGGAGCATCCTAACTGCTTCTTCTGACACAGAATTTTTTCCTTTGGTAAAACATTGCTATATGTGGTCTTATTTTCTAAAGCTATAATTCAAAGAAACAACTTCAACAGTCTTCCTTATTCACTATCCAGCTTTTACAAGAACATGAGGTGATTGACTCTAACATGGATAAGTCTGATATACTTAGACCTAAAAGTGACAGTTATCCTTGAAAGGTTTTAAAGAAGTCTTTTGACTGCATTTTGCATGGGTATTTCTTTTGTATAATCCATGAGTATTCAATTGTTTATAAATATATAATTTTGCATCTTTCATGGATGTATAATTTTGTATCAATTCTTTCATACAATTTCAACATTTTTTGGTATTAATTTTCTTTGACATTAGAATGAATGTTGGGTCTTTTCAAGTTGGTTGGCTAGAAAACTGTCTTCCAAATTTGCTGGAATAGGCTAGTGAGCATGAAGGCATTATATCCATTTGTTGAAAGATTTATATTTTTTGCATTCCTGGGATGTTGTTTTGGCAAATTCCTTCAGAGGACTTTCAGTTTCTACCTTTATTAACACTGGGTTTTGACCACCTGCTCACCCTTGAAAGGGGTGAATGTTAACCAAGATGCTTTGGAGAACTGACTCTATCTATTTCTTCCATCTTCTGATGCCTCATTTTTTTTTGCACAAAGAATCCTTAAATATAGAAACTTCAGACTTTACCCCCCAACCCCCATGCCCAAATTTTTCTGCCTGAAATATGTTCAGTGTGTTTTTACCTTTTGGGTTTTTTTTACCACATGATTTTATATATTTCTTTATGATCCAAAAAAGTAAACTCGCTGTCATTGAGCCATTTCAGGCTCCTAGCTACCCTCTCGGACAGTTTCGACAAGCTCCTGTGTGTTTCTCAGGCTTAAATGCTACAGGAGTTGTCTACAGCCTGGTCTTTCTCTCTAGACCCGCTGACCTTATGCCTTGGGGATAGCAGCCCAAGACATATCCACTATCCAGTCACTGAGGCTCCTTTTCTTAAAATAATTTGTCTTTTTAAGATGTCTTCTTAAGCATTTTATTCAACATTTGCTCTATCAATTCTGTTTGCATTAAGTACTCTACTTTCACGCGCAAACTTAAATATCTCATCTGACATCCATTTTAGTCTTCCCTTGGAATTTTCTTCCTTGGCTCATCTTGATATGTTTCCATTTTATCTACATGTGAACTAGAATATGATCATTTGGTGTTCTGACCCATCAGTGGTCTTTAGTATTGTTCCAACTGATGATATTAAGCTTGACTGTGATTTTTTTCCAATATGTAGTTGATTTAACTTCTGAATATTCCATCTGACAAGTTTCTTGTGCCTAATTGGTACTACTCATAAGGTTTTTACTCGTTAAGTCTCTTAGAAAGTTAGATAACTGAAACACAACTTTGAGAATACCACCCTGAATGTAGAGGAAATTTCAAGAATACACTTGAAGCATTGAGCACTAATGACTGAAGATCAGATTTACTGTGCAATGACATCTCAGATATCACTGGTTTAATACAGTTCCTCATGTTGGGGTGACTGCACAACCTTAAAGTTATTTTCATTGCTACTTCATAATTGTAATTTTGCTACTGTTATGAATCAGGCGACTCCTGTGAAAGGGTTGTTTGATTCCAAAAGGGTCAGGACCCACAGGTTGAGAATCACTGGTTCAAACATAACCAGCTGCTCCAAATACTTGGTGATCTGTTTCTACTCAAGACAGAGCCAACAAAACCCTATAGCACAATTTTATTTTGCTATGTTTTTCCCCAAGCAAATTTTTTAAATTATTTTTTTATTTTTATTTATTTATTTTTTTTAGGCATCACTGCCCTGGTGGTGAGAGTAGGAGGCCCAGTCTTTGCTCCTGGGAGCCGGAATTGAACCTCCATCCCAGTGGGCCACAGTCCCGCGTACAACCACTACGCCACCGGGGCTCAGCCCCCCCAAGCACATTTTTATTAGCAGTTAATACAGATATTATTTCATCCCAGAGTTCAGTTACATCAGGCAGTATGGTAAAATTGCACTATGATCGGTTTCAGAACATCCTTTTCCTTCTTCGACTCCTTGACTTCGGCTCCCTTTCACCACCTCTGTACATGCCAGAGACCTTTATTATCCTTGCCATCCCTATAGTTACATCAATCCTGGGTTGCATATACTGAGAAATAAAAAGAAAGCAAGAAAAAAGAAGATAACAACCATTCCAGAGGATGACCACCAATGACCACACATCTGAGATAAAGTCCAAATGAACAAACAAAGCCCCCCAATACAGAAAATGTTGAAAACCAGATCAGTTCTAACATAAATCAGAGGGGGGATCAACTATCAATGTTTTGACTCTCTAAGTCAGGTTTAGCATGTAGATCTTCTATGTGGTCATCTCTCCAATGCACTGTATTTGGTAGCTACTTTCCTCCTCTCCTTCCCTCATGGCTAGAGAAATCACCAGAGGCATATTTCCTATGTTGATTCCATAAGTGGATCCTGGGTTCCCGCTTCATCCTAGCCTTATGCCACCCACAGTCTTGCAGTTTGGGCTCTGATACTACCCTCTTCTTCAACTTCAGATTATCTGATTTATAGTCCTTCAGTAATGAGTGTGGGTGTTCTTCTTCAGTATGGACTTGCATGGCATCTTATTTATCTGCTGCTTTGGAAACAACCCTTTAAGACCCCAGATGCTATTTTATCTGTTATCTGGGCACCATCTAATTTCTTCATCACACTTTGTTATAGCAACCATATCTCTGTGTTCCCTTCCTGAGGGAGAGTATTCAGCAGAGTCATTATGGAAAAACTAATTGTTCTTAAATAGGAGCTAGGATTTCGGGCAACCTCCAAACTCGCTCCTGGATATATGTTGCCTTGTGTTTTATCTTCCTTTATCTCTCTTTGAAAACCTTTGTTAATTTATGATAGAGAGAAGTGTCATTCATTCTGCTGGGATATAACGATCTTCCAAGAATATTGTCTTTGATTAAACCCTGGTGCTAACTTTTTTTAAAAGTCCTGTTGAGAGGCCAGTGCAGACTAACTCCAAGTCACAATACCTGGATTATTCACATATATCAATTCAATCCTTTTGTGGGTAGACATTATAAAAAAAACGAGAGTTAATTTTCTGGGGAAATATACAACAATATTCACTGAGAATATCAGTCACAGGTTTGCTGGAATAATGTATATTGTAATGCAGCATATATGGCATGATATATCAAGACCATGTTTGTCCACTTACCAACAGTTCAACAATCTTGGTACAACTGTCTTCCTCGTCCTGAGACAGCATGGATTTTCAATCCAAGTCACAAACATCTCTGAGGTAGAGTCTAGATCCAGTTCACCCACTGGATTTTCTGCATGAGATCTCACTGGATCTCAATATGTGCTCAAAACTCTGAGTTCAATATGGTCTTTTTGTGCGTAATATAAGGGGCACTCTTCTCTTAGGATCCTCCAAACTTTTGCAGTCATTCTGAAATGCACTGTGTTACCCCAAATGTGTTTTCTCTCTTTGCTCTCACCTAACTTGACTTTCACACCAGCATGCCTCACTCCTCCTGTAGGACTGTCTACCTGTCTGGGGGAACCTCATCATAGCTTTGCATTACATCCACTCTATAGATAATACCCCCTTTCCTTCCTTGACCATCTGATTCTAGCTAATGTGAGGCAATCTCCAGCAAAATAACCTTTAAAATACTTACCTAGAGTGAATGGTTTATGATTCTTTGACATCTTTCAGGCTTCCTCCCAGTCCCTCTGGCCACACTAGTCAGAAGACTGGATGACCTTCCATTCTGAGCTTGTTCCTGCCCTGTTCCTTTTCCCTACAGCAATGGACTTGTACGATATTTTTGCTCTTGTGCCTGACTATCTTCACACAGGATAATGTCTCTCAGATCCTCCTGTGGATCTGAATTGGGTGGATAAAGGTGGCATAAGTGATTGAGTGCGGGACTGCGGCCCGCGGGCTAGGCGGTTCAAATCCAGCTGTGGCTCTCAGGAGCAGTGCTGGGTAGCTCCCTCGACCACCAGAGGGCAGTGATGCCCCAAAACAAAAACAAAACAAAATATATGGAATTTTGTTGGCATTTCATTGAGCCAATGAATTTCAGGTGACTATCTTTTTATTTTTTGTGATTTTCTGATTAGGTGAAAATTATATGTTTTTATTCCAAGGTTTTACAATTAATTCTAGTAAGATTCAATACACTTTTCTAAACTACTTTACACACCTTCTGCAGTTTTCTCTGGGATGTCCTCAATGTTTTGTTGTGGATGATGTTGCCACTGAAAAGGAAGTGCGTTTTCACTTCCTTTCCCCGCCGGTTCACATTAAAAATTTATCTCTGAGTTTCTTCACATATCACTTAATTCCAAGTGTTTATCATTGATCACATTCTTATAATTTTATTGAAACTATCAGAAATTCCTTTCTTATTTGTAGAAAAAGTTATTATGTTTTAAATGTCTCTGTAGCTATCATGTATTAAAGAAAACATGTTTTATCTTTCCAAAATCATGCCTTATAGTAAAGCAGGAACTCACTCTAAAATTCTATTTATAATTACGTTGAAATTTCAATGGCTCTTAGATCTTCACTGTATAGTACATCTTCCTGGTAAGAGAATTGAAATAAAGAGAGATGCTTGTTTTGATATGAGATTCATTATTATACAAGTAGTTCATGGTTAACAAACCAATGCTATAAAGCATAGTAAAAATTCTAGGAACTTATCATGGTTCATAATAACAAACAAACTGGTACTTGGTGACATGCATCAGTACAATATTTTTGTTGATATATTATTATGTTGAAGATACTTTAGTGTGTCTGGAAGCCTTCCTTTATTGTGTTTACACATAGATAGCTACACTGTATACTATGTACTAAGACAAATATTTGACTGAGTGATTTTATATATTAACTATAACTATTCCTACTTCTATGGAAATTTGACCTAAGGGCAGATTTGAGAAAGAAACATGCTCAGAAGTCAGTGGCTGCTTGTATTGTAAGATATATCTCAGAGAAGAATTGAAATAATTAGATATTTTGATACTTTTTGACTCAGATAGCATTGAGAAGACTTCATGTGAATTGAAACACAACAATTTTCACAGCTGTATTCAAACAAATTAGTTTGATTTAAAAAGACAAAATAGTTTTAGAGTCAACAAGATGGATTGATTTGACCAAATTTTTTTTCAATAGCATTTCTTCCATTGCTTCCTATCATTAACTTTCCCCAGCTCCTTTATGTCCTCCAACCCATTTTATGCATTTAAAGCATTCCATAAACTTTATTCTATTGTGTTAAGTCTGTTATGACCTTACCAAGAAACTGAATGAGATAAAAGAAGAAAAACATATATGAGAGAAAACTTCTTGGAGTTTTATTGCTTTCTTGAAATAATAAAAGTTGAGAACACACTAATTCCCACTGGGCACAGACAAAGAGGACGCAGGTCTAGTTTAGAACAAATATGGTTTCGTTTGATTCACTGAAGCAGAAGTGATTCATTTCACCACTTCAAAGGGAACTAATTCCAACTGCTACTTAGGCCCTGACAGTTTCAACGGTGATTTAAACTTGCTTCACATTTGTGCATTCCATTTCATGGTGCTGGTTCTCCTTACATAGATATTGTAGATCATTCAGGAAAAAAAAATGATCCAGAAGCCTTCACATTTATTCAGTATTTATCACCTTCCAAATTATGTTAATTAAAACCCCATTATCTTTATCATCTTGGCATCTTTGCCAAAATGGAGTTTAGCTAACCCATTCTTGTGTAAATATTGAATAAATTATTTCAATGAGGCCAGTTTCTTAGTCTTTAAAAATTTCCCTGTTCTCTATTGATTTGTGCAATTTTTGATTGAAATTCATCAAAGAATAATTAAAATGTTTCTCCTGGATTTCTTTGTAAAGAGTTGATTTATTTTGCCTTTTCTTCTTAACTGCCTTTGAGAGCTTCTCCTTTCAGTTATTCACTACTTGCCTTTGTTTTAATGAGTACAGAGACTGTATTTATGATCAAGTAGCTTACATGATAGCTTTCAATAAGAAGGATGCAATCTGTCACTTAATGTTAAAGACTAGGTTTCATGATTATGAAACAAAAATCCTACAAATTTCACTACAAGTAAAATATCCCCTGTCTAAATTATGTTTCCATGGCTCTGACCAAAGTTGTGAGTTCTTAATACTAGAGTAAACATTAATTACTACATCTGTGAGTATTTTAATAATTTCTCAGAGATGGCTCAGAAGCCCCTCAGTAGGAAATGTCTTCAACTCCCTCATGTGTATGTGAAAATTGAATTTTGAATAATAAAGACCAAAGAAGACTTGGTGCATTTGAATTGTGGTGCTGGAGAAGAACACGGAAAGTGCTGTGGACGTCATCAAAGATAACTCAATCTATCTTGCAAAAAGTTTGGCAACCACGCTCCTTAGAGGCAAGGATGGGGAAACTTTCCTTACATGCTTCAGGTGTGTTCTCGAGAGAGACCAGTCCTTGGAGAAGGCCATCGAGTTTGATGTAGGGGAGGGGTCGTTAAAAAGAAGAAGCCCTCAATGAGATGAATTGACAATGGTGGCTGTAAAAAGGGATCCAGTGTGGAAACAATGAGATGCTAGCAGAGGATAGGGCAGAGCACTGTTCTGGAGTGCCTTGACATGAAAATCACTAAGAACTGACTGCATGGCACATAACAAGCCCAGCAAAGAAAACGTGACTTTTAGTTAATTTAATCTTATTATCGCTTAAACTGTTTGGGTTAGTCTGGGTAGACTAGAGAAGCAAATTTATAAATATGCATATGAATATAAGGGACAGGTTTATATACAAGAGGAATGAAACATTGAGAAAGCATCCCAACCCAATCCAGTCCAACATCATAAGTCTGAAATTAACCCATATGTCCGATACCAGTCTATAAGTTCTCCTCATGAAGCATGTATAGTAGAAGCATCCCAACAATGGCAGGAGTTTCCTCATGGTTCCTCATTTCCAGAGCTCCGAGTCCACCAGGAATATCCATTGGCGGTAGAAGCATCTCAGCACTGGCACGGGTCTCTCTGTGGCTCCTCCGGCCCCAGAGGTCTGGTTCCATCAGGGCAAGACCATGTGGCTTCTCCTCCCCTCCTCCATTCTCCAGCAATCAGGATCGATCAGCATGCTGTCATCTCCTCTTGTCAGTAGTTTGTCTCTCAGAGACTGAGTCAAGTCTCTCTTCTCCAATTGGCAAATACTGTGAGACTTCCCAAAAATTCTCCAGATAAAACCATGCCCACGCAAAGGTCTCATTGGCTATCTCCAGATTGACAGACTAGACTCCACCCTTAGAATCCCAAATCATGAAATTGACACGAGTATATGACTGCCACACTGTTGTTTCTCTAAAATATTTTAATATATTAAATATTATTAATGTTATCCAGATTCATGCTATTGCTTATCTTTGATTACCACCGGCATTGTTTACTATTTTACAGATACATTTTTTAGTTTTGCTATCACATATTGAAGTAACTAGGTTTTTGAATGCGAGAAATGAAATAGAGTAGATGGAGAGTGTGACCACTGCGTGTGGGAGCAGTGGTTCTGAAAACCTTAAAGTAACCTTCGTTTTGCCATTGACAGCCTTTCTTGACCTTCCTAAATGGTACTCACAATGATGATTGATGGGAACATCTGAGGACATCAACCCTGATCACTGGGTCTGTGAAATAATGAGTATGTACTATTTATATTTGATACAAAACTAAATTACTCATAAGCATTAAAAGATAGAATATTCTTTCCATTGTAAGTGTAGTACATGAGAGTATGCCTATTTCAGTTCAAACAGAGATCCCACAGAAGAAAGACCTGATCATAATCTACTTTGGTGTCATCATAGCATTGAAATAACTAAAGAAAGCTGCTCTTCTCTGAAGCATGTGGAATTTACTCTCTGGAAGATGGGTCTATAGTTTTTACTATAGGTCAATTGCTGTATAATATGTATTCACTTTATTTTCTTACCTACTACAATACTAGCAATATGCAATGCCATTATTTTAAAGAGTTACAGAGGGAATATGCACTGAAAAAGATTAAGCAACTTCTCCAAGGTCACCCACTTAGCAAATGGCAGAACTGGAATTTGAATGAGGTTTGTCTGAATACATCACAACTCAGCATCAAATGCACTGCATGTGTGAGAAAAGTAAAGTGAGCAAACAGTTGCATTTTTAAAAAGTGATAGCTATTATAAAGCACTTGCTTTTCACACTTCCAAAATTTAGGGTATTCAGTAATACTTGCAAGCAAATAGAACTGTCTCTTTTTCTTGTTACTAAGCCTTTAATTTTTTCATTTTGCTGAAAACATTACCTTGATGCTATTTATTTTCATGTAGAAGAGGAGAAATTTATAAAGGAAAAATACATAAATTTCAATAAGGTACCTTGATAAACATTTCTGTGTGTGTAATTTAGGGTCAAGTGCCAAATGAAAATGTGGAGACCATTGTTTAGAAAGATGAAAAAAATTCAAGAGTCTTAATCTCCAGTTATTTCTTTTTGTACTCACCCTGTTGTGTTTTGTTCTGATGTTTCATGGCATGCATCCCCAAGCTTAGATATTTGTGTACGCTGAAGCCCTTTGGTTCCTGAGACACTAGGTCATCATATACCTTTAGGTAACTTGAGCTTAAACCCAACTCTCTGTAACCTACATTAGGCCCATGCTAATGGAAAGTGGCAAAGGTATCTGGGTAGGTGTTCGGGATCAGGCAGGGAAAGAATCAGATAAGAACCTGAACTGGGGTGGGGGGCCAGGGACCATGTAAAGTAGCAGCAGAAGGGAGGATCATATATGAGAAGTGACTCAGCTCCAGCGCCACTGTTCCATCCAACATGGTTTATACAACACAAATTCAAACAGAAAAGTAGGAATGCCTGCAGCATGACTATCATTGAGCATTCATTTAATTTAAAGCACAAGACCCCCTTTTGAGAGTAGAGTGTAGTTTTAGGCTAAATGGACTCCTCATCGTTGAAGTCAAATGCTGGTACAATGAAATTCTTGGAATAGATTATAGTTACTTTTACTATTGATTAGATACTTTACTTTTATTTTGATTTTAAGTTACTAACTTAAAAAATTAATCAGAATTGGAAACATAATAGATCCTAGTTTCTTTAAAAAGTGAGGTTAGACTCTAGAAAAATATTAAGACAAACCCTTTTCCTAACTCATGAAAATAGAAATCAGGCACACTGTAGATCTACCCTTCCCTGAGATCATGCTTAGAAAAGCATCTTTCTCACAAATTGGAGTGTGGTCTATAAAAGGGAATAATAAACAAAAGTTCAATCAAGCTTTGAGAATGAAAAAGAAAAGAAAATATTTAAAAACTCACTGTCATCTAGTCAATCCTGACTGATAGGACCCTATGGAACAAGGTAGGTTTCTAAGACTATAACTCTCTGGAGGACTCTTTTTGCCCATGTTGGTTTCCAACTGCTAACTACTGGTAACCTCCCATACCAATTTGAGAATGTGTAGAGATAAAGACAGAAACAGCATTTATTTAACCCCTCTCCCATCATTCTTTAACAGCAAAAATGCAATCTCATGCATAGATAGAAAATCTCCAACCTAATGTTCATACAAGTGGAGTCACTATAGGAGTCTTCATTTGATTTAATATTTTAATGAATTGTTAATATTTAATATATTTTTTCACAACAGAGAACATCCCACAGAATTGAACAGAATTGAATTGTACTTGTCAATCAGTCCTCTTCTAAGCAGATCTGTTACAATGTCTGAGATTGTACAATAGAACCAAGTGTGCCGATTTTTAATGCATTTTCATTATATGATTCTTTTTTGAGAACATTTAAAATATATTTATTATCCTTATTCAATAAGGGAAAAAGTAAATAGTAAAAAGAGAAATGTGTTGTTCTTAAACCTAACCCAAATAACTTATTTATATTCAATATTTGGTCTCAAAATAGAAAAGTGAGTGTGAGACCATGCCTTAGCACCTGGTCTCTGATGTCATTTTATCTTTTGCCCACTAACATCTACCCTTCTTCCATCTCCTGTTATTTTTCCATTGCTTCTGTTTATTCCAAATCAACCTTCTTTTATTTTATTATTCTCTTATTATTATTTTATTCTATTTTATTATGTTATTCTATTACTTGGCTTTATCTCTTCATTTTTTAACTCTTGTCTCCCCATTACTCCTTATCTCCATTGAGAATTTTATGATTCCTCTTCCTCAAATGAGAACTAAATTTTCAAAGAAAATGTCTCTATGTACATAGAAATGCACTTGGCTACTAGCTAAACAGTTGGTGGTTCCAATCATGTCAGAGACTTCTCAAAACATCAACAATAAAGTAACAGGCAATCTGCTTTTGAAAAGTCTTCAAGAACCCATAGAGAAGTATTCCACTGTGCAACATATAGGAGAAAGACAAGATCTTCTACTCCCATAAAGGTTAATCTGAAAGGCCCCAAAGGGCAGGTCTACCCAGCTCCCTAGCATTGCTGTGCGTTGGCGTTGATTCAATGGTGGGCGTTGATTTCAGTATTTAGTAACAATACACAGAACCTCCATGAGTGGGGTAAGCCTGATGGATATGCCCCACCACCCACCCACCTCCCACACACACATCCAGTATTTGCACAAGAGAACCCATAAGGAAAAAGCAATTTCTTAAATTTTTATAAAGAAAGTTAAAATTTCTTAAAATTTTGGATTCTGCTTTCAAGCCTATCCAAATCTGGGAAATTTGCTGAAAAACTGTAAATGATAATTAGAAAGATGTTTTCTGCCCTTATGTTCAACTGATTCAGAGGAAATTTCAAACCCTGAAGACATTGATTTAGAACACTGCCTATTTTATTTTAGCAACATGTATTGAGAGATTAAGTTATGGATTGTCAGTGAGCTGAGTATATTTGATTGGGTAAAAGTTGTTGTTCAATTCTGCACTCATTAATTGATGCACTTCATTTTGGATCTTATAAATGAAGGCTAAAATGATGCTTCAATTCTGTTTTGGATCAGCAGGCAATTTAAAGATGAGAAGATTGGAATAATGAGGTGTGTCTCTGAAAACTAGGCTAGCAGTTGACTAAATGAAAGCTTTTTGATAGATCCAAATATTGTAATACATTGAATAGCACAGCAAGTATTAATAAATAATATATATCCACTTTTATTATTAAGGACTAATACGATACCATCTCTTCAAAGGAAGAATATTGCCTCTAGTTATAGATAGTTCAAAATTTCACTGGTGACTTCAGACAATTTCTTGCCATAAAAACTTTCATCTCTTCCTGCATATAAAACAGAGATAGCAATTTAACATAACACATTTGTTGTGCACATTAAGTGCAATAGTGACAACAAAAGCATTACTATCTTGAGAGATGTAGGTTCATTCTAAACTTATTACAAAAGGTAATAAAACGGTTTTATCCACTCTTGGCTTCAATAGTACATGGAAGCCAGAGGTTGGGGGCACAAGTTTGTTCTGCACCCTTTCAGCTTTTGTCTTCTTTTATTTTGTTCTCGGTTTGACATTCATATTGACACATAATGTTCTATTACTGACATGACTAAGACCCACATTGAGTTGTTACATGATCATAGAACCAATTAAGTTTTTCTTAAAAACAAACAAATCTCTGAATTTGAACTTTTCTTTTACTAGAGAAAACATTCCATTCATTTTCTCTCACTGAAATATTTCTTAACTGAGAGAAAATTTGAATTTTACAGTGATGTTTGCAGTACACTGCATTATTTAAACAATATTTTTATCCAGTCATTGCAACTCCCACTGAACTATTCTTCTTGATGGATCTATGGAAGATATGGTGGGAAAACAGAGGGATAGGATTGTAGTATTTACCTGTGTGTGTGTGTGTGTGTTTGACCTGTTTGTTTTTAAAGTATTACTTGTGATTGCATTCTACTACTGAACATAAAATGAGCCATCTTAGAAAAGGGCAAGATCTCTCAGGACTAGCGTGAGTGCGTGCGAGAGAGAGAGAGAAAGAGAGAGAGAGAGAGAGAGAGAGAGAGAGAGAGAGAGAGAGAGAGAGAGAAAGCGAGCGATTTGGTCCCAGGGATCTCTGTATATTGATACAGAAGACAGTTGTGGCCTCAATTGGGGGAGCTTGGTTTGCGGATCCACACATGGAGAGTTAAGTGCCTTTAGGTTGAGGTGTACGGCAGAGTATCAGGCTCCGTAGGCATACATGAGCAGCTGGAAAAGTCAGTGTTTATAACATTGCCTGGAAAGGGTGGAAGTGAAGGCTGGAGAGAGATCTGTCTGGTCAATTGAACAACTGTATCATGAGCATTTCCTAATTTACCTAGTAAATCTCATAATTATGAGTAGATTCTGTGAGTTGTGTTCATGGCAGTGAGAAATGAGGAGTGCTGTGGGAGGGGCAGTTGGCATCAGAATAGATATGGTTGGAGGCTAAAGCATGTTCAACCTCAACATCCTACGAAATGACTTTGGATAACTCATGCTGGTTATGGTGATTTTGTCCCTCTCCATATTTATGTAGCCCAAAAGAGGTCAGGTGCAACCCGTACACCTGCTATTTCAGATAGATGAGATAGATAGATAATGGTGATGATAGATAGAAATATTTGATAACAACTCTGGTGATTTTCCTTCCTTGTTGTGACATTAGAAGAAAGCAGACACAATCTGTATGTCGTACATTTTACAGTTGATGTCTGAAGTGGAATTTGTTGCCTTAGACCCCGAATTGATGTTTATCTTGATTAACTAGCTAAACCTCTGCTCCAAATATTCGAAGATAAGAATCCCCATCATTGAATTCCTCTGACTGGAATGAGTAGAGTAGACTTGTTTAGACCTCTTAAACATTGAGAGGTAGTAGAAGTTTCCCTTGCTATATTCAATGTCATGTACTGCTGTATGGAATCCTTTGTTTCCACACCATCAGTAGCTGATTCCTCCCATTTCTTAGTAACATGTAAAAACTTATGTCCTGTTGGGATAATTTTTTTTGCCTATATGCCTCTTCCCATTCTCCCATGAATCACCTGTATATCGTTCGCACCTGTAAACACATGCAAGGAAGCTGTGCTAAAAAATACAGTTAATATGTTGTTGATTTCTATAATATCAGACTTGTATATATATATATATATATATACAAAGTATATATACATACTTGTGTATATATATATATACAAGTGTATATATAATTTTATTACTAACATGTGAATGTCACTACACTGGTATCTGGAGAAAAATTAGGACAAACAATTAATAGAAGGTACCATATTTTAAAAAGTATGATAGTAAAAGAAAAAATGAAATGAAAGGTATAGGTGGTTATTTTTGCATTGCATGTATGTGTATATACAAAAAATGTGTTTGTCAGGGATATCTTTAGGTGACACATACCAAAAAATAAAGGAACTGCCCACACAAATACAGAATATAGGTGCTTTAAAATATATCAAAACACAATGGGCATTCAAAAATATCAAAAGCTTGAGACATAACAAACACTATGATGAGCATTCTATTTATAGCAATAAATGCAGCCATAAAAAGAAAAAAAAAACCAAAATCGACACCTGAACTTAGCAATGCCAACTAGTAAGGGGAAAAAACAGCATTATAAAAGCAAAACAAAATTGTGTTTATAATTAAGAGTAGATCAGAAATGGATGAAGCAGAAAACAAACAATAGAAAATAACACAACTAAAAGGTGATTCATTAAAAGGATGAAGAAAACCAATAAACATTTTAAAAATCTACGAAAGAAAAAGAAAGAGTAGAAGCAAGTAAAAGAGGAAGTATAATACTTGGTTCCACAACAGAACAAACATGATACAAAAGAATACTAACTAAAAGGAAGCTATGAAAAATTGAAGTCCAAGAAAATTTGAAGACCTAAAAGAAATAAAACTTTAGACAGACACTTCCTAAATGGACATGACTTCAAATAAAAAATGTAAACGTCCATGACAAAGAAATGGAAAATATCAGATAACTAAAACAGCAACAACAAGAAAAACCCCACAGTCCAACAAAAAAGACAGGAGCCAGGTTGCTTTCCTCATGAGTTTTAGCAAACATTCAGAGAAGAGCTGAAACTAGTTCTACTCAAATCCTTCAAGAACATGAGAAAGTATGGGACTTGTATATAGAAGAATGATGTGAAGCCAGGTCTAACTTCCTGACTCCACCAAGGAGAGGGAAAAGCAAAATCAAGGTCAGTTTCTATGGAGGAAAATATGACTCCTCATTCCAGTCTTTCTACTGGTTCTAACACCAACCACATAACTCCTGTGACAGTCTGTTGTTCTATTTATCTGCTAGTTTCAAGATTTTTTAAATTGTCACACAGAACACACAACCATCATCAATTTGGGGGTTGGTTAGAGAAATGAATAGCTTACATGGCAAGAAAAGAGTTCAACATACTGTTTCCAGCCAGCGATATACACCCTTAGTCCTCGGACTTCCAATGACGGAGCCCCTTGTCTCTGCCAAGTTACACAGTGTTCTATGAGACTCGCATAGCCTATCCCCAAAGGCAGACAGCTCTGCTCTCTGCCATGGAGTGGATTCCAGTCATAGGGACGCTATACAGTATGGTAGGGCTCCACTGTGATTGTCTGAGACTGTAAATCTCTAAGGGTAGAGAATGCTTCATATATATGTATGTGTATATATACATACACATATGCATACACACATACATACATATATGTGTGTGCTTTGTGAATATGTATATATATATATATATATATGGAGCAGCAGATCTGTCAAACTGCTGATCTCTCTGTGAGAAACCCAATCTATACCCCACTGTGCCATGAGGGATCCATGTCAGACAGAAACATTACTCAAAAAAGTAACCCATATGCACCTATTTCCTTCATAAATATAGTCACAAGTATTTTCCAAAATACTCTAGCCAATTGAATTCAGCATCATATAAAATTAAATAAAATAAAAATGAAGCCAATAGGACACATCACAAGTATCCAGGGATGGGTGACCGTGAGAAGACAGTACCATTCAGGGCAGGAGCATGTGTTGAACTTCATTAACTGCCTTTCTGCATCACGGATTGTAGTCATGCCATTCTTTTCCTTTGTTTTATTTAGTTAATGAATTATGTTAAACTTTCCTTTTAGTGCTTTCTTTGTGCAGTGTCTTTTTTCCTTTCCACACAAAGTTGGTGATTAGTTTTTAATCTCTTAAAAGAGTCATGACCCTATGTTTAATAAAAATTGTTACAAATCCATTCTCATGTTGTTCTACCTCTCAAGGGGAATGTTATCATTTTCTCTCAGCTGAGAATAATCTTTGTTTTGTGTAGGTGACCTTAATTATCTTGAGGAATTTTCCTTTAATTGTTCTTATTAAAAATAGGTGTTGAACTGTATCAAATGCTTTTCTGAATTAATGGATATGGTTATGTAGTTCTTCACCTGTGTTTTATTTATGTCATTGATAATATTGATTTGTTCTTCTTTATGGGACTTTTCTTAAATAGGGTCTCATTTGTTTTCTTATAAAATTGGTTATTAGGTCTCCCATCTCTTTAAAGAGTGATAATGTAACTTAATTATGATTTTTTTTTCTTTTTTTTTGTGACATCACTGCCCTGGTGAGAGTAGGAAGCCCAGCTTGCTCCTGGAGAGCTGCTGCTGGGTTTGAACTGTCAACTCTTTGGGCTGCAGTCCTGCACACAGCCACTAGGCGACCAGGGCTCAGTCGAATTATGATATTCTTAGTATAACTATAGACATACACAAAACCAAGAGTCAGCGTCATTCTCATTCTCATACGAATAATCATATGTAAACTAGAGGATGCCAGTGATTGTTTTCTCTATGCATTTTTCCAAAAAATTAATAATAAAGGTATTTTGCAAATTCTGCAAAAATATTTCTATTGAAAAATCAGCTTAAGGAATAAGCACTACAGTTGTTTCAAGAAAGTCAAAATTTGTTTGGGAAAATTTGTTTGATCATCAAAAATTTGTTTGATCATCAAAAATTGTTTGGGAAGCTAATAAGAGTATCATATTAGTTACAATTCTAGGAAAACCACTCACATTTTCAGCCTAATGGAATTTTGACCTCAATACACCTGAGCACTGCTAATAGTTCTCAAACTTTATGAAGGAACATAATTTCTTCACCTTGTTATTTATGAGACATTTATCTATAATCCAAGCCAGTTTTTCTTGAAAAGCCTACCTCTCAGAGGAGAAAAGCACAAAACAATTAGTAGTTATGATAGAAATAAGTGGAAATGAGAGAATGAGGGGTGCAGATATGTATGTGCCTCTGTTCAATTTCACCTATTCCTATCGACACAAGTCACAAGATGTGCTTAGTATCACACAGGAAAAAAGAAAACCCAAAAGTTCTTATGCATTTAATTCTGTGAAAACAAATGTTTTCTACCCAAGCACAATGTGCTATAAGAGATTTTCTTTCATGTTTAATCATTTTATTGTGGGCTCATACATCATTTCTCATAATACATAAATACATATATTGTGCCACACTTCTTCACATGCCTAAAGTTGTCCTCACTCTCTGAACCTCCACCTTTCCATCTGAGCCTCTGACCTCAGCCTCCCATCCCTTCCCTTCCATCCTTGCTCCCCACTCTCCTACCAACTCTCAATACTCCATAAATTATTGTTTTATCATAACTTACACTGTTCGATGTTCCCCTTGCCCTGTCCCCCAGTGTCTGTCACCCTGATAGGGGTTTATATGTAGATCCCAGAAGTTGGCTCCCCTTCTCCACCCCACCTTACCTCCACCCATTCAGCAGCTTCATTCCCACCACTGGTCCCACGGGGTTCATCCGTCCTGGGTTCCCTGCATTTCCATTTCTCATCTCCACAGTAGTGGAGAACTGGGACCATGACAGTTGGAGGGATGAAGCCTTCAGGAACTTCAGGAAAGTTGTATGTTTCATTGCCACCTCACTGAGCTTCACTAGCCTGTCTCCTCCCAAGACTCCCCTGTGTGAGTGTCCAATTACCCACAGGTGGAGCTTGGGTCCCCACTCCACTCTCCCCCCATTCGTAGTGCCGTGGTTCTTGTTCTTTGATGTGTGATATCTACTCCCTTTAGCCCCCCGTGATCACACATCAAAGATATCTATTCCCTTTAGCCCCCCGTGATCACACATGCTAGGGTTTTTCTTCTATGTGGGCTTTGCTGCTTCTGGGCAAGATGTCCATCCATTCACCCTCAAGTCTTCGTGATCCCAGGTGCTTTATCATTTGGTAGTTGGGTGCCATCAGATTTCTCCTCTCTGTCTGCGTTGACTCCCTTCTGTCTTCCATGATCTTGTCACGAGGGTGGGCACACAGCAATATGATTTTTGTTCTTTGATGCCTGATATCTGGACCTTTCCACATCTCATGGTCGTGCAGGCTGGTATGCATCTTTTAAGGTGACTTTGTTGTTGCTGGGCCATATAACCATTTGTTCACCCTTAAACTTTTAAGTTCTCAGATGTCACATCTTTTGATAGCCGGGTACCATCAGCCATCTTTACCACTCTTGCTTAATCCGCACATGTCCTCTGTGGTTGTCTCATGCGAGGTCGCTCACAGTGATACAATTTTTCCTGTTTGATGCCTGAGGCCTGGTCCTTTTGACATCTCGTGGTCACTTCTTCCCTGTGGGCTTGGATACCTCTCTGCCAGATGGCCATTTGTTTATCTTCAGGCTTTGAGACCCCAGACTCCATGCCCTCTGGCAGTTTATGAACGTATTTGACTTCAGTGATCACATAGGGCCAGTGAGCATTCTGAAATGCCAAATTAGAACAAAGTGTTCTTGCCTTGAGGGAGAGAGCCTGGGTAGGGATCCAAGGTCCAGCTTTTTAAGAATGTATTTTAGTTCATGGATCAAGAGCAACATTATACCTTCACAAAGTAAACATTGTGTTCCGAAGATTAACTGGTTGAGTCTCCTTTATTTATATGTGTATGTATATATTTATATATAACTGAACAGTTACATTACATTGCTAAATGAGGTCAAAAACTAGAATTTGTTTGTTTTTTTTTTCTTTAGGATTGAGAAGTAATATTATTTATATATTTTAAAATACCTTTCTTTAACTATTCCCTCAGAGTTCATCTATTTAATTTTCTATTTTAGAGCTCAATTGTATAAGGATGTGAGTCAATTTAGAAAGATATATTTATAACATTTCCAAATGCAATATTTCATAAAATTTTAATTTCCTGAATCCCTATGGGCACAATGTAGGTTACAATATCTATCAAAGATTTATATTTCAAATGTTTTCATGGGTAATATAATTAGGATCCATGTTTCACATTTCATTAAGAAAATTAGAGAAGTCCATTATGTTTTGGAGGCTAGAAGGAGAGAACACACACATAAGCAATAAATTAAAGCAGCGTATACTATGATCCCCACAAAATTAAGTTCCCCAGCCTAAGACAAATCACAAGTATTCCTGCTTTCACCTTTTATTAGAATATAATAGCTATAGTTATTTTTACACGCAAAAAAGAATTATAATCTTGTGACTTACAATGAAAACACTGGAAAACATTGTGAGAAAAATTGGAAGTGGGTTATTCCCACAAAAGGAAGAAAACAGAAATGATTGCAGGTCTGCTCCATGAGCTGTGGGCAGAATGCTGCACCTTAAAAGAAGTGTGAGAGGAAGAGGTAGGCACTAAATTCCTATCTTTACGGTGACATTTTTCATGACTTCTTGGACTCTTGGTCTACTAGATTTTACTTCTTATGCCTCATCCCTTTAATTCAAACACACTTAGCAAAAAATACATCGTATGTAGAAATCAAGGTTGGACGTTGAGCATCTAAGTTTCTGAAATTCCTAAGGGAGAAACTGGTCTAGTAGGAAAGTAAATAAATACTCAAGTAAGTAAAGAAAAGAAAGACTATATTTGTTGGATCTGATTCATTGGTAAGTTTCAAAATATATAAATCTTTCCAGAGCAAAAGCAAACAAATTGTCTGGAAGTTTGTTTACAACCTATTTAAGTTTAATTACTTTTTAAACCAGATGTATAAAAGCTCAGATTTATTTGAAACATTGTAAAAAATCTCTATATAAAACCCTTATCAGAATATTTCAACACATGTATACTTATATTTCAGAGCAAAACAGTACACAGGAAAGTATTTTTTGCTGTATTAAAATTCAAACCAAGTGAATTTCATTCAGAGATTCAATAATTCTAAGAGTATTATAGGTAAATACAAAATATTGAAAACATTAATATAGAGAATAAGTAGTCTTAGAGAATGACATGAATGGATCTAACTTTTGTATGTGGAAATAAATATTATTAAGAATATACACTATATTTTGCCAATTATAAGATCCCACTTAAAGATATATTATTAATTTTGATTCATTTTAATTGCATTATGCACACAGCTATTTGGATTAATCTTGACAGAAGAAACATTAAGATGGAAAAATATTTTGTGAAATAAGGAAATATTTCATATTTTACAATGCTTTATTGGTAGGCATAGAAATATTTATTGAATTCTTAGAGTGCAGCACCAAAATAATGGTGACCACAGGATTAAAAGATAGTGTGTCTTTCAAAGGGCTAGAAGAAATAACCATACAACTATTGCACCATAATTAGATAGGAAAACCCACAAAAGTAGAAGCAATGCCTAAACAAATTAACATAGCACTATTACATAAACTGTATTTCAGGGATTCTAATGTATAGATTATAATAATTACAAAGTGTTGGACTAAATTGTACCTTCTACTTAGTTTGAAAATTGTTTCAAGTGATAATGTAAATAAGGAAATATTTTCCACTACTTGAAAATGAATGTCAGCAAACTTTTCAAGGCTTGGAAATAGTGATGTTAAAAAATAAATGAGCTTGTGATAAATGATTCTTCTTTAAAAGTACTTAGAAGACTCCCTAGACAAAGGCCAGCATGAAAATGTGCTTCCTTCTGTAGCCCTTGGAGATGTTTTGTATGCCAGACTTCTTACTGCTAGTGAGCTTTTGAATTTGATAAATTAATGAGGCTTTAACATCATATTAATAGTTTATAGAATAAAAAGCACTAAGGAGCAAAAATAAAATGAAATAATTTGTTGGCGGGGTAGAGCTTTGCATGTTGGACTTCTAACCACAAGGTCAGCAGTTTGAATTCCCCAGGTGATCTGTGAGGAAGAGATGCTGTCTGCTGTACAGTTTCCAGATTCAGACAACAGAAAGGGATCGTGCTCCTTTGTCCTATATAGTAAGAATCGATTGGACGGCAAGAAGTTTTTACTTTGAAATGTGCCATAAGATGTCCCTTCTGCTCTCGTCAGATTAGATTTGGGATCTCTATTCCATGTCTCCTGTTGAACATTGACTCTGCTTTTAAAATTGATTCTATTGTTCCTGGCTCTCACTACTTGCACAACAAATTCCTATAGCATAGGGTAATATATATTATGACAGTTTCCTCTCTCAGCATCTAGTGCCTGCCTGGCCTATTGTTATCAGTTGTTGCCAAATTGGTTCTGACTCATGGTGACATCGAGTGTATAGCTGTTCCAGAGGGTGTTTAGGACTGCGACATTTTGGAAGTAGATCCCATGATTATCTTCCAAAACACCTCTGTGGGTTTGAATCACCAACCACCTGGCTAACAGTTGAAGTCTTATGTTGCAATGATTATCAAGGTATTATCTTTTATGAATCATGAAGGGCTGTGTCATGTAGTTTTAAAGTATCATGTTGAACATGGGGTTGACGTTCAGCTGTAGTCAGTGGTGACACAAGTTAATATCATTGGAGTAAGAACAAATTGGAAGAGTAAAAGTAGCTAACACAAAAACTCTAGTGGCTGAGCCCTGGTGGCGTAGTGGTTGAGTGCGGAACTGCAGCTCATGGGCTTGGCGGTTCAAATCCAGCAGCGGCTCTCCAGGAGCAGGGCTGGGTAGCTCCCACAACCACCAGAGGACAGTGATGCCCCCCAAAAAACCAACTAGTATTTTAATTTTTTGACTACATTAATCACCTGGAGAAATGTGTTCATCTGAAAATAAAATTAGTATCCTTTTTAAAATTTAAGAAATATGTTTCTTCCTCACATAGAAGCTCTGTTTTTCCTAAATATGGAGGGAAAAAGAGTTCCTTGGCCATCAACAAATTTACTCCTTCTCTATAATTTCCAAATTTTGCCTGGAGGGATCTCAATACTGTTTGTTTCAAGGCCTTACTGAAATCTCAGTGCTATGGATGGAGATGGCAGAGTCTCTGACTTGACTTAATTTTCTAGTTTCATGCAGTGTAACTTCATTTTATGCACAATTCACAAAATGCCAGTGAAACTGAGTACTTGGAGAAAGAGACAAGGAGAAAGGGAAAGAGAAAAGAGAAATCATTTGCAATATTCTAGACCATGCAATATGAAACTGTAAAATGTAAAATGATACTTTTCAAAGACAAACTTTGACAGACAAATAGTATACGGAACGTGGTGCTGTCCATTCATGCTATTGCTTCTTGGGCAAACCAAGTACTTCATATCTGTCCTGGTCATTGAAAAGAACAGTTTTTCTTTGTCATAGAACCCTTGTGTGTGTATGTGTGTGTGTCTACATATATGCTTTAAGTAATGTTTGGTTCATGGTTGGAGTAGCCATGTTACATGTTGTTAATTTACATAGACAGGGCAGAGTTGGCTATATACATAGAGTTTTATGATGGTGTTTTAATGGTGAAGAGCTGAGAGTAAATGTTGCCTATAACTTTCCCTTTCCTTTGATGAAAACATGTTTTTCTTCCACGAACAGTATTCTTGATGACTTGCATCTCACTGAGGCACTCCTGTCAATTCCTAACAAACAGCAAAGGAAAAGAACAGGGGAAAACAATTGAATGTTCAGGGAGTAAAATGCCATTTCACACTGGGTGCTTTGTCAATGTGAGCCAGCTCACACAAATCCTTAAGGCCTCAGTGGAGATGGAGCTGAGCCAGAAGAGAAGAAAACATATCCAAATAGAGAAAGTTTGCTCAGCAAATTGAAACTCAAGCTTGAAATTGAAGTTTCAGTTAAATCTATGACAAAGGACACATGTTGTCTTTTTACTTTTTTCCAACCTCAAATGCAAAGTTCATTAAATATTGATTTTTGCTACCCAGTCTTTGCATATTTCCTGCCTCTCCTTTCACTTAATCTCTGACATTGTAATTATCATTTAGGTAAATGAGAATAAAAGCACACTGCTAAATATTTGAACAATTTCATCTGTGTTTGCACACAATAGCAAAATATACCACTTCTCTGTGTAATTATACCTCAATATAGAGAATTAATTACACATTATGCCCCTCGATCAAATACTTTTTATATTATTGTATAATTTATTTAATGTAAAACAGTTTAGATATTAATTGGAAAAGTTTTATTATAAATACTACAACATTTTATTATTTGAAATATAAATCTTAAGCTTCTGAGTATGGTAGTGTATTAGATTAATTTTACATAGTATCTAGATTAACTTGTAATATGAAAATTAAATTTAACATGTCAAGTACGTTAAAAATTACTGAAACATCAAATGAAAAATTTTAACATTAAAATATGCCAAGTGACACAATCTAAAATATAAATATAGCTATGTATCTAAATTCCAATTGACATTATTATTTACAAACAGATATAAGAGAATGTTTAAATAGAACTTTATTGGAAAAACTAGTAAATGCTATTTTTTATTCTTTATCCACAGACAAGTAATAAAAGAAGTACAGGCAACATGCATTCTAAACTAGGCCAGAAGGTGCATTTTAAAATAATACTTATATTTTGTAAGTATACAAAAACCTATGCTCATTGGAGATAATTTCTAAACCAGAAGTGTAAGAAGAAAACACATTAAGTATGCTCAAAACTGACTTAGAGTTTTTCAATAATACTTTATTTGGTGGCTGGGCTGCTACCAGAAAGTCAGCAAATTGACACCACTAAGATGATTGGTGGAGAACAAGTTGAAAGAAATGGCTTTCAACTTACAGAACATACAGGGTCATATAAGATCCTATAGGGTCGCTATGAGTTGGACTTTATTGCTTCCCAGCTTGGGGAGGTGAGTATTATACATTGCCACACACACACACACATGCATACATACATATGCACACATATAGTTTTTTACATATACTTAATATACATATCTATATTTATACCTGAATATATTATTTTACTTTATTGCTCTTTTCATATTTTCTTTCCTCTTGAGGCACTATCATGTTTACCTATCTTTTACCTTTCAGATATATTTCAGTTGATCAAACTTAACCAGGAATGTTACATCCTTCTCAATTTTACATCCCTTGCTATTCCGCTGCCTCTGTTACTATTGGCTCTCCACATCTTTTCCCCCAATTCCTCCTCTCCAATAACCCACCCTCCCCCTGAATGTTAAGACCCCTTGCTGTCTCCTTGGGATTGTTTATCCTGTCTATCTTATACAGATGCTATTAGCATATTTTTTCTTTTCTTTTCTTTCTTTTTGATGACATATGTCTCATTTGGCCTGGATATTGCCAGAATGCCTGTCCCTTAGCCCGGGAAGTGTGCAATATGTCCATTTTTCTCTTATGCCTACTCTGCTGTTTGAAATTACCTCATTGGACTTATATTGTACTTGTCCTTGACTAACTTCCCTCAATATAATGTCCTCCACCTTTGCCATGAAAGCAAGTGCTTCATTTTTTCATCGTTATTTTTTTAGGGATGTGTGTGTGTATGTTTCAGAGTTCTTATAATTACTTTGTCTATTGAAGAAAACAATGGGAATGATTTCATGCTTTTCTCTATTGATTGTAACACTGTTGGATTTTCCTATATATTTTAACAATACTGCAGTAATTACTTTCCAGTAAAACCCTGTAATGCGCCTTAATTAGGACTGGATGTTGAATGATGTTAAATGCTTTTCCTGCCTCTATTATCATGTGGTTCTTGTCCTTGTTCTTCTCAATGTGGTGGTTAATGTTGATGGGTTTTTAATGTTGAACAATCCCTATAACCCCTGTATAAATTCCACTTGGTCCGTTTGAATTATACTTTATATATACCTTTACCTTTTGTCCAATATTTTGTAATTGATTTTTGCATCATTTTTATTCGCCCTATCAGCCTGTAGTTCTCTATTCTTGTGGAATCCTTGCCTGGTTTTGGTACTAATGTTATACTAAATTCATAAAATGTGCTTAGGAGTTTCCTTTTTTTAATCTGGAAGAGTTGGGTAGAATTGGTATCAACTCTTCCCTGCATGCTTGGTAGAATTCTCCTGGGAAACCATTAGGGTCAGGGCTGTTTTTAGTTGGTAATCCCCTGATGACAGTATTTAGTTCTTCCTTTGCTAAGGGTCTGTTCAAGTTCTGATATCTGCATGAGATAATCTGGGGAGGGATTGTTTTTTCCAGGTTTTTGCCCATGTCTAACAAGCTGTGCTATTTCTTGGAGTAAAGTCTTTCATAGTACTGTGTAATTAGTCATTTCCTCTGTTTCATCCCTCTATCTGGATACTGATGTCTGCTCCCTCCTTTCTTTCCTTTAAGGCTTGCCAACAGTTTGTCAATTCTGTTAACCCTTTGAAAGAAACAGCTTTTTTCTGAGTTGATTTTCTCTATTTGTTTTGTTTTCACACTCATCTATCACTGCCCTGATAACTGAGTTCCAACTGCTTCACCACCTCTGACTGCTGAAGGTCTTGTGAGAACGCACCCACTCTAAGTCTCTCTTCCTTTTCCATATGCCCAGTCATCACTAATGCGCACCCTCTGATAACTGCATTTGCTGCATCCATAGCTTTCTGTGGGATGTGCCGTATTCTCATGGCTTTCTAGAAACACCCTAATTTTGTCCTTGGGCCAGGACCCACTCCTTTTGAGGAAGTAAGTTATTCATGCTCCGAGTATTTGTACTGATTTTTCAGATCTTTATTTTCTTGATTTCTAGCTTTATGGTGTCGTGGTCAAAGAAGGAACTCTGAATGACCTCTATAAGTTTGAATTTGCTCATATTTGTCTTGTGTCTAAGCATGTGATCTATTTTCAATTATGTGCCCTGTGAGCTTGAAAAGAATGTGCATTTTTTTGTTTTTACATTTGGGTTGAAGGCTCTGAATATGTCACTCTAGTCAGGTTGTCTCACCATCGAGTTTAGTTGTGCAGACTCCTCGAAAGCTTCTTTTCCTTTGGTTTCTTTTGCTATCTTGGATATGGGTTGTCTGTGTGCATTTTTGGTGGAGCTTGGTGCTATTTTTTCCTGGGAGCCAGGCGTCCTGGGATTTCTTTCTCAGAGGCAAGTAGGAGTAATTCTAAGTACTGCCTGGAGGCAGCTGCACTGCGTCTTCGAGCTGTGTTTCTACCTCACTGGGGTGGCCTCTCTCCATAAACTGCCAGAACTATCTATTTGGAGGACGATGTGGTGGTGGCCCTCTCAGGCCAGGTAGAGGGGCGATCACAGACAGTACTGGAGAAGGGAAACTACTCAAGGGACCTGTTCACAGACTGGTTGACAGACTGGTCACAATCACTCGCAGCACCACCCGGTATGTCGCAAGCAGCAAGGGTGGCAATGGACAGACCTGCAGGTGGACTGTTGTTCACGGAGACCTGAGCAGATAGTTATGGCAAATAAGTATTTAGCTGATAAGTTGGTGGAGAATAGGTGTTGTCGAGGTGTAGGAAGCCAGTTCTCGATGTGGTCATTGGGATATGTGGAAAGTATCTTAAATCTACCAGGGGCCCTTATTGACCCTGTAACTTGTGAAAGGGCAAATCCAGAATTTCATTTGTGTTTATAACAGAAGGCCCTTTTATTGTAGGTTGCTGCACAATGACAAGTTCTCCTCTCCTTACATACAACCTTATATTAGATATAGGCTATCAGTGCGGGAGCTGCTGTGAGGCAGGGCTCCTGTTCAGAAGGTCTTCTGGGCATGGTCAGTGGGACTGTGTTTGCTGACTACCTTGCCAGAAGTGGGAAGGTTGCCAAATAACCTTGGAGCCCCAATACCTGTGGTAGGTATGGGAGGCTGATTTGTCTTTCTCAGAAGTTAATGTGAATAGGTCTACAGACTCTCTGGAGCTAGCTATGCCTTGAATTCATGCTGTCTTCCTCGGGGCTATATCTCCCCTAGGAAGCTGCTATGTTACTTGGTGAATTAAAGGAGGCTGTTTGTTGCTGAGATGACAGATGGAGCTTCCAGAGGCTATCATGGTTGGGGAAAAGGAGAGTATCATGGATCACTAGCATCCCTTGTCTATCCTGCAGTATTATGTAGGCACAATGTTTGGTGATATGATGTTTTACTGCCTTGTGGTCTTGTAGGGTGTCAGAGAGGGGGTGAGATTCAGAATAAGGGGGTGATCTGAAGTTGGGTATCATTGCGAGAGCTGTATTCTTGTGATTGAGTTAATTATCCTGAAAGAATATACTTCTGGTGCATTCAGTCAGAAGGGATGGGGATGGTGGAGGTAGTCAAGTGTGGGGTTGGGGTGGAGTCTATTTCTTTTCCCCACCAAAGTAGCCTAGAGTGGTGGAGTATAGCAGTGTCTTACTCTAGTGGTGTCTTACTCTAGTGGCCTGCATCTTCTGTGGAAGGTTTATTGTGCTGACTCACAGTTGTGTGGTCTTTGAATGGTCTTTCAGGGACTCTGTCCAGGTCAAGCTGGTAAAGCTTGTTTGGGTCTTAGTCTGCAGACTTTAGCTCCTGGTGGGCTTCTCTACTTTGTTATTATAAAGTTTTGTTTATGAACCAGGCTGTGGTGACTTTGATTCAAAGTTACACAAAGGAGCACAGCCTCAGAAGGGCTATGCGTTCATGTCTTGTTTAGGGGCTTGTACCGCTGTCCCCAAGGAAAGGGCAATTAGCTGACTGAGTGGGTTTGGGGATCACACAATCTGAGTTCTCCTGGCTGTCCTCTTGGCTCCCTTCGGCCTCATTCCTGGGTGATTCCAGAACATGCCCACACTTGGCACCCACTCTGGGCCACCTCCACCATCCTCTGATCAGCAATCTCCCCTGGGTGAATAGCCCCAGGGCTCTCTGATTGTAGTAAACCAGTGTCTAATTATCTATCATTACCCCTGCTGGCAGGCCTCTGACAGAGCTAGGGAAAAAGGGGAAAGGGGATGGTGGATGTGGTCACTCTGTTCCTGGGTAGGAAGAGGAGGTGAAAAGCCTGCAAAGGTGTGATCATAGAGGGGAGTGCCAGAGGGAGCTCTTGTGACTGTGTTTTAGAGGCTTCCCTGGGCCTGGGATCATGGCCACCCTTAGATAACAGTCGGAGGAACCTACTGGCAGATCTCAGATCTCGGATGCACGGTGCTGTCCCACTGGACCTGGTGAGGAATGTGGACAAGCCACAGGTAGACAGGGTGAATTTAGGGCATTTAAGTGAGCACTCAAATTACTCTGTGGGTGGAAATCACAAGGGGAGGGCTGAAGCACAAACACGAGGACACTAGGGTTCTATTTCTAGCATTCAACCTTACAATTTTGGCGTCCTTGCCCCTTAATTTTCTGTTCTAACAACGAGAGAGCCAGGCAGGGGATTCTGCCTGGACATAAACTTGAGACTCCTCTCCTTCCTGTTCATTTCATTGGAGTTTTATATTCCATCAATTTTTCCATGTAGATATAATCTATATTCTTGTTATGAGAAAATTGTAGATCTATGATTATAATTAGTTTTAATCTGGTTTCTTTAAAAGGAAAGAAAAATCACTTGGCTATTACTTCACTGAAATTGTACAAAATAGAAGGTAATAAAATATCAATTATGTAGAGTTTGGTATTATAGTGGATAAATGCTGGACTATTAACCACAAGTCCAGCAGTTTAAAACCAACAGGCTGCTCTTCTAGAGAAAAATGAGGCCTTCTACTCCTGAAGAGTTACAGTCTCAGAGAGCCACAGGAGCACTACTCTTTTCACCTACATATGGTCAGTATGAGTATGAGCTAGTTGATTTGATGGCAGGAAGTTTCTTATTTTTCTTATTTTTAATACTAATGTTTCTTTGTTGTTTGTTTTTAATGTTAGGGATTAACATCTCTGAATACAAGTAAGATATACATTACTTAAATAAACTATTGATGTATGTACTACAACTGTTAGGTAACTTTAAATATGGTCAGGATGACTAGATCTTTGAAATCAAGGGATGAAATAAATGGAGAAACAGCAAGATATTAAAGGGTAAGATAATCATTGTAGAGTGATATTTCTTTTTAAAAGATTAATACCCTTGCAATATTGTGAGTTAATTGAATGTGAATTAGACCCATTGGGAAACAGTTGAGATAACTAAAGTATATTGTTGTGATCTGTGTTGCTGAAATGGACTAGATAAGAAGAGAGAGAACAAAGGTATCAAGATAGTAAAATGCCTTCTGATTGATTGTGAGAGAGAAGTAGGCGAGAGAAGGAATGGAAGACTCGTGGGTTTGGGGCTCACACAGTAAAGTGGATCGGAATGCCATCTTCTAATGAGAAAAGAAAAGTAGCATATCTAGGGTAAAGGGGTAAGCTTTGCTATATGGTGTTTGGATTTGCCATTAGTCATTTAGAAAAACTAGTCAGGCAATATGAAGTTAGAAATTGCTGGACCTAAAAATACAATAATTTTTAAACCAGAATTATATATAAAAAACTTCTATGAAAGAATTTGTCTCTACTGTTCTTATCTTTCAACAGTAAATTTAAGCTACACTTGATATCTTTCTTTCCATAGTACTCCATAACTTACATTCATCTGCTTTAAGAGTATTTCCCTGGATGCTCATCGAGTACAAAATTTTACCATAGAAGGTATGAATGAAGTAAATCTTGTGAGATTAAAACCCTCAGCATCTTTACTTGCTAATGTGGATTGACTCAAAGTGAGAGGAAACAGCTATAAAAATACTATAATAATTGGACTATGAGGGCTGAGCCCCGGTGGCATAGTGGTTGTGTGCAGGACTGCAACCCACAGGGTTGCCGGTTCAAATCCAGCGGCAGCTCTCCAGGAGCAAAGTTGGACTTCCTACTCCCACCAGGGGCCAATGATGCCCCCGCCCCCCAAAAAACAAAAAAAATATATTTAATTGGACCATGAACCTAGTATGCCTTCAAAATATGAATCTAGAAAAATTGGGAGTAGTCAAAATTAAATGGTACCTGTAAAGATCAATATTAAGCAATAATGAGCTGAAATGGACTGTTATTAGTCATTTTGAGTCCAAAATTCATATCATTTACTACTCTGGGAATGACATAGCCAAGAGTGATGGCATTGCATTAAACATCAAAAGGACGTTTCAAAATCTTGAAGAACAATTATGTATGTGATAGAAGTATATCTATGCCCTTTGAAAGGAGTCAATATTATCCAAATTTATGAATTAACCACTAATTCTAGTGATGACGGACCTGAAGAATTCTACCTATATCATCAGTCTGAAATGGATCACATATGCAATCAAAATGCATTGGCAATTATTAGCAAATGGAATGCAAAAGATGGATTCATATAGAAAGGAACAGTATTTGGAAAATATGGTCCAGTGATAGAAACCAAGCTGGAGATTATAGATAGCATTAAGGTACATATTATTATGGAAACAACATGAGGGTCAATCTGTTGCGGTATACTCGAGCATATTTATATTAAATGTCTCTCAGTGGTGCAGCACCCCTGGGAATCACCCACTTGAAGCTATGTTACTGTCCCTGATTTTTGGTACAGGAAACCCAGGGACATTGAGCCTAAAGGGAAACAAACTATTGTTAGGTTTTTAGGAGAGGGGCAATATAGAGAGGTGGGCAAAATAAGAAGAAGGTGATTTTGAGAAGTCTAGGAAAGAAGTGTGCTTGGAGATTGTTTATAGAAGTAATTGTGCCATCATGTTTGACACAATTGAGCTATGGAATGATAGGATATATGTATTAGCTCCCAAGGTACAGAAAATAAAAGTAAATATATAAATCATGATTCAGGCATGGGTTTGTATTTGCATTAAATCCTAGCTCCAAATTAAGAACAATTAGTTCTTACATCATGGCATTACTCAATACTAACCTTCAAAAAATAGTTACTAAATATATGGATACTAGAAAAAACTGGTAAAGAAAGTAGATGATGGCTGGCTATTAATCTGAAGAATTCCTGGGATAGGAAAGGTTTGTATTCAAGCAACTATCTAAGCGAGGAGTCAACTAAGTACACTGGAATAAGGACACCAGTCTGTGTGATACAAAGATGATAATTACAAAATTTGAATGTGATGAAGAGAAAAGTATCAGAGCTAATGTTATTAACATCCAATTTGTAGAAGGCTCTAGAGGACAGTGGAAGCCCAAACTCTATCTTCATGGTATCTAGCCAGACTGAATCTCTGGCAGATCCATGCTAGTCAAAGGCAAGAGTCTTGAAAAGCTGAATATGAAACTATTGTAATCTTAATTATGCTATATCAAGCTCAACACTTGGCCAGTTGACCCCCACCCCTCCTATAGACATCATCTAAATTTGCACTGGGGACAAGTATCTCTTACTTGTCCCATGATAGATATTTCCTCCCTGGCTGTTTGAATGTTGATCGGGGTCTTTTTTTCTTATGCATTATTTGTAAGTTTTTCTTTACATACTTATGAATTTAGCCTTACCACCTTAGTGCAATTTTTTTTGTTACTGGCATTTACTTTTGGGTTTCCAGCTATGAAGCACAGGAGGAGTGAATACATACTGAGAATAGCTGCTTTAAGAGGTAGTAAGGAATGCAGGGGTGAAGGTGGACCATCCAAAACAAAGGGGACTTTAGGAGTAAGTAAAAAGGCAGTAAGGCGAATGGAACATTAGAACTGATGTGATTGCATAACTCATTTTAAAGGACAACTGTGGGGAAAACCAGCAATTCACAACTATATCATGGGTCTGATAGGAGCAATTGTATGATTAAAATATATAAACATTATAGCAAAGTTATAAAGAATAAGAGAGATAAAAGAGAAGGTGCCATCTATACTCAAATGTAAGTTGAGTTTTTTCAGCACATTTTAATGCAATTTTGTGGGAAAATTAGGTGCACCATGTACTTGACATATTGGATGAATATATTAATTGTGATAAGAGATCTAAGAGCCCTCAATAAGAATAAGAAAAAAAAATAGGTTGCTCATCTTATAATTTGTTGGCTTATACTTGAGTATATACAGTAAACTAAAGGAGTCAAACACATTTCATGTGTTTGGTAGCATGGTCACCTGTAAAATGGCCATAATCTCACCAGCCAGGTTTGCACACGCCACAGGCAGAGAAGGCAAGAAATGGGGATTATTTCTAACCAAGACTTATATATCTCTGGGGACATGATTACAGGTGACCATAGGAAGGAGCTAAGCACTAGACACATGTGTGACAGGAAGGGGATGAGCTAGGGGTGTATATGCAACAAAAAGGGGAGAGGTGATTTGGGATGTATATGTGGCAAGATGGGAGAACCCTAGACTCATGATGGCAGCCTAACCTTGGTCATCCTTGAGTGGGCTTGACCTCCCTGGGCTCTCTTTCAGGGGAACAAGCTATTATATTTATCAGAAGGGAGTTGGCTCTACCTAGGGTGGGACAGGCTATACAGGCTACTTGCCCTAAATGGCTAATAACCATAGGGAGAATACTTCTGATCTGCTGACATTAATCTCCAAGTAATTTGCCATGTGTAGCAAGAGGCAAGGTTTGGCAAATATTTTGAGAAGATAACGGGAGAAATCCCACAGAGAGTGAAGAGGATGTTCAAAGATTGATGTGGCAGTCACTCTATATTTTCCTTGATATGATCGAAATATTAAATTATATAATATATGTAAATTATGTGCCAATAAAACCCTTGGGGGGAGACTTATTTGTAGAAAATACCTTTTTAAAATAACACAGTGGCTATATATGTGGACTTCTCCAGATGCAATATACAGAAATCAAATTGACTACATCTGTAGGAAGTGGCAATAGAGAAGCTCAATATCAGTAACTACAATGTGGCTAGGTGCTGACGATGGAACAAGCAACCAATTCCTCATATTTAAGTTCAGGCCAAAGCTGAAGGTCATCTGAAGAAGTTCAGGATGGCCAAGATAATGACTATGATGATCAAATCTGAATTTGAGAATAACTCAAGGACAGAATTATTGCACATTAATGACAGAAGCTATGATGAAATATGCTCAAGGACACCATTCATGAAAAATGAAAAACATACTTTGTAAGACAGGAAAGAAAGAAAATATCAAATTGGATGACAGAAGGGACTAAAATTTACACAAATTGTAGAATTGGTAAAGTATGTAGAAGAGATAATGGTGTCAAAGAATTGATTACAAAATTTCAATGGACATTTCAACAGTAAAACAGTATCATGAAATGGAAAATCACCTAGTTACAAAACCAAAAAGGAAAAACACACTCAACACATCTTTAACTGAAAGATCTCAAGCTCTTAAGCCTTGTGTTGCAATACTGAAAGACTGTATGGGCACAGAAGTGACTGATGTAGAAAACTTCAAAAGAAGATGGAAAGAACACAAAGTCACTATACCAGAAAGAACTCAACATTCGGCCAAGTCGGGAAGCAACACGTGAGAAAGAGCCAAAGTAACACCCATGCTCTTCCTCACTTTAAAGAGATCTTGTGCGACATTTTGGAAAAGGGAATACTTTTTTTTTCCTTGTCTAATACTTCCATGAACATCAACTGTAGATCTGAGATGTAGTCAATACATTTGACCCTTTAAGTCATAATTCCTTAGATGATGTATTAAATTCAGGGCTCTATGAAGAATAATGTAGGGTCAAGTCTCCAACTTAGCAGTGTATGTGAATCAAACCATCTTCTCTTTGATGTATGGTCTGCTGCAGAACAACCATAAACTAGACCTCCAACAAAGCCTTTCCTTTGTGTACAACAGTCACGTTGAATAGGAAGTGAAGAACTTAGAAATCTGTCCCTGAAGCACTGAAAGCCCAGATCAGAGACAGCAGAGGCTGTGGCACAGAGACCACAGGACAGACCCTTTAAGTAAGGCCAAGACCAATGGCCAATGCATGGAGACTTTGAGACAGAACAAGGAATTGTACAGAGGTGATGAGTTCGTGATGATTTCAAAACATTTAAAATTGTTTTCTAAAAATTCCGGAAGTTTTTTTTTTTTTTTCACGAATACCTTTAGTGCAGCTTACTCGCCTTCCTTCAGTACCATTGCTTCTTGTTCACATGCCACCTCCTGAAATGGTTGAACGTGAACATGCTCTTTGTTCCTTTGATTAATTTCCCCCCAAATAACCAATCACTGTGTGTATGTGAACCCAGAAAAATGCAGTCCCATTGAGGAGGCCAGTAATACTAAACAGGAAGAAGATGGGTCTTACAGCAAGTTCCTTGAAGGAAAAAGTGATAAAAAAAGATAAGATGTTTAGAGATAGAAGATTTATAAGTAGGAATCAGACATGTTCTTCCATAATAGCGGGAGAAACATAAGAAGAAACAGATGAAAAAATTCAAAAAAAACAGATGCAGATTCATGAAGTTTTCACAAAACTTCATGAAATATGAATTAGAAATAAGCCAGGTAAAGAATGAAATAAGAAACTCAAGGAAAAGACCAAATACTGTAGGCAGTTGCCTAGCTAATGTTTAGACAAGTGAAATAACCTAAGAATAAGTGTCTTATATAGTGAGGCCTTCCAGTGTTTGAGTTTTGATTTGTTTTCTTGATTTCCCATCCATCAGACAGTATCCCAGGTACTATAGTTTGGGTTATTGTGTCATCCTCGGTGGAGGGAACACAGAGTGGAAGGGTTTAAAATTTTTATTTAACTTTTTTATTTATTGCAAGAACTGGAGCAGAATTTAAAAAAAAACAAAGGTGAAACAATGCTGATATTTAGTTTTGATTACTCTCGGATACACTGAGCAAAAAATAAAATAGAAAGTGATCCAGATGTTAAATATTGGTGTTAGACTAACCTCTCCACCCCGTTCACACAGAAAGTCTCAGAATTCATAATTAAAGTGAACAGGAGCACATTTTCATGTTGCCAAAGAAAAAGAGAAAGCTCAATTCCTATTTTTGTAATGAATTTTTACTATTATTCTCTAAAATAGCACATAAAAATATTCAAAAAATGAAGATGGAGGTGAAAGGCAGAATGTTTTCTTGAAGCAGTCGGCTTGTAGTTCATTAAAATTAAAAATTTTAGTAGAAAACTGTCAGATAAAAATATTGTTTGAGAGCCCTATCAGGAAAATAATGCTGAATTAATAATAATAACTTCTTTTTAACATCCCCAAACTTCTGCCTCTACCCCAAAACTAACCAACCACCCATTGAAATCAATTAGAATTGGATGATTCCCATTTCTAACTCTCACTGCCATTGGCTCGATAATGAATCATAACAAACTTATAGAATAGTATAGAACTGCCTCTAAGGGTTTTTGAGACTGTAACTCTTTAATGGAGTAGGAAGCTCTGAGGAGAATCTGGTGGTTTTCAACTGCTAACCTATGCATTGTAACCTATCCATCATGCCACTGGGTCTCCCCTACATTCACAACTAGGATCATTTTCAAACCCAACTTCAGACAAAAATAGTCAGAACCCAACAGCAACATTGGGCATGATAATCTTTTTTTTGGGGGGGAAGAGCATCACTGCCCCCTGGTGGGAGTAGGAGGCCCAGCCTTCCTCCTGGAGAGCTGCTGCTGAATTTGAACTGCCAGCCCAGTGGACTGCAGTCCCATACTCAACCACTATGCCACTAGGGCTCAGCCCAATAATCTTTCTTTATTAGGAGTTGCATTACTGTTTAGAAATACTTCCAGAAAAAGCTCTTCTTCTTGAATTATTTGTGTATACCTTGATGTGTATTGAGATGATTTTCACATTTATGTTAAATCATATAAGAACTATTTTATTGTATCCTTAGAGAATAGTATTAACTTTTAAAACCATTCATCGGTCCTTATAGAAGTTACAAAGTCTCTTTAAAAAAAAAAAGCTTTTTTTAAACCTTGCTATCTGCTCACCAATAAGAGATAGCTCATAGCAGCTATTTTATTTCCTCCTGTCTGAAAAGCAGTACCTACATGATTAAAATGGCACTTCAAGCTATAAATGCTATCAAATTACACCAATTAAGGGCAACCAGAATGGCACAGCAGTTTTTTGTTAACAAGCACTACACCACCAGGACCCCTTCATAGCCAATATAAAGTGTTATTAATTTAAAAGCATCACATGTACCTATGACAACTTCGCCAGAAGTTATCATTAATTATTTCTAGATATTCACCTAGAATCACATCTCTAAAAATCCACCTATTATTTCCTGTCCCCTAGCCTGTGTAGAGAAGGAGCCTGGAAAATGCCATAGGGACCATATCTAATCTCTGGTAAGGAGAAGTTTCAGTGCCACACAGGCCTAGCTTCTATGGCCACAAGGCAAAGATCTGGCCGGTCTACATTCTCCATCCTTCCTCGCTCTGTTCTGACATCAATTATCCCTCCAACACCACTCTACTTCTTTACTGGGTCTGATAATCCATTGTAGTGGTTACACAGCACTCAGGTAATATTCCTGAGCATAAGGCTTTCTTAGGGAAGCTAACAGTATACAAATGGTAAAGATTAGTTCATTTGTTCTCAGTACTTCTTCTCAGTCATGTAGGCAGGTTTGGCTGGTCCTTGGATGACCTTTCAGCCTCTTAACCTCTGCCTTTTGGGACCAGGAATACTATGTACTCTGTCTCCTGATCCCTGTGGGTTCTATAACTGCTGGTGCATCTGAGAGAAATTTTGAAAGAGTTCTGCTGGTGACTTTTCTTTCTTGATGGTAATTGGACACTCTGATACAGCTTCTCAGATCACTCATGTGTCAGAGAAATGGCAAAACTTTCCGATTCCCGTCTTCTCCTGCTCCATACAACTTTACTTGAATGGCCCCATCCAATCCTTTTGTGGAAATGAAAAAGAAATGGGCAGAAAGCCACACTTCTTCATTCCACTTCACCATAGAGTCCTAGTTAAAATCAGTGCTTTGTTAAAGTTCTCTTGAACTTTTATTAAAAAGGGGAAGGAGCATTAGAATCCTCCCCTTTTTTTTCTTTAAATGATAGAAACACAGCTCAAATCTACAGCCCTGGAATAGAATGTGACTCACAAAAACTCTGTAGGGCAGAGTAGGAAAGTCCCAGAAGGCTGTCAACTTTCACAAACATATCTGCCTCATCTTTCTGCCATGGAATAATTGATGGGTTCAAACCACTGACCTTCTTGTTAGCTGTCTATGGCTTCATCCACTTGCCACAAGAGCTCCCTAAATGATAGCCCAAGTCAAAACTCTGCCACAGCGTCAATTCTTACTCCTCAAAATTGTGCAGGACAGTGTAGAACTGCCCCTGTGAGTGAGAGGAGTAGACACTCTCTATTTCTAAAGGAATAGAAAGCCTCATTTTTCTCCCGTGGAGCAGCTCATGGTTTCCAACTGCTGACCATGCAATTTGCAGCCCAACGTGCCTTCCAGGTTGTCAACAAAATACCAAACACACTGCCATCTAGGTGATGCCAACTCAGAGCAACCAAGGCTCCTTCAGCAATAGAAGATCTAGGAAATTCAGCACAATGTTGATGTGTTCCCAACTGGTTACAAAAAGGCCACCTTCTTTTTAAAGAGGAAAACAATTTATTTATTTATTTATTTGCACATCTAAAATGCATTTCGTGTCTAAAATTGGATATGTTTTTGTTTTACTTTATGATTGAGTTATTTCAGCTAAAGAGACAATATATTGGAGTAATTACACTACTACAATACTCATGACTCTAGAAATTCCAATAGTTGTATATAGTTAAGGCTTACTGGTCATTATGCATCTGCTTCTGAGTCGTTTGTTTACAAAGTACTGACATCTTATATCGTCTTTATCTTCAAGACAATTGATAATCCATTGCAGGGATAACATGATCCCAAGTTAATTGAAATAGGGACTGAACAAATATATTTTAGCTCTGAGTCTATGAGGAAATGGAGAAATTTAATAAGCACATAGCACTATCCTTTTTATAGTCTTCCTTTCTGTTCACTAACTCATATGTTCATACTATTTCTCAAACAAAGTTTCCACTGGCCCCAATCATTTCGGCTCACAATCTGTGCCACACATGGTATCCTACAGATCCTCTGGGAGTGCCAAGTGGTGGTAGTTATCTTCATCAAGTCTTCACAGTCAAAAGACATGTTTTCTGTCCTTTGAAGCTACCACTTGGTAAATGAGAGACTAGAAGGTTATAAAAAGCCTTGACCCATGGCATTAATGAATCCAGCTGGACAGACCTTGTGAGGTCCCACCTTTATAGAGCTGAAGGAAGGTCCTCAACTTGGGACTAAGTCAAAGTTTATGAATCCCAACCCAATGAAGCATCTTCACGATGATGTGTCTTCATGATGCCCCATATCCACAGCTGGAGTAGGTTGTGAAAACACAATCATTCATCCAACTAGAGAGTTCATGAATGGTTTTTAGTTATCAAAGTGTCAAACACTTTTAAAATTCTTGACTTGTGGCTCTATGGCAATGTTGTGTCCCCCTCCTAACCCCCAATTTGGCAAGCTTTTGACTTCTAGGCAGCTTCACGTACTAGCAACCAAAATCACCAGACATTGTAGAACAAACATGATACCCTAGCAACAATAATAAATAAATAGCAACAACTTCAATGAATAAATTCACACCTCTAGGTTCTTTTACACTTGTTAAAATAGTATCATGAGGATGTTTCTGATTAGGTAGTTGTCCTAGACCACCATTTTCCAAGAAGTGGTTTGGAGACTCTGCACCCTTCATATTATAGAGTCATTAACTTGAGTCATACATGTTTCTAACATATATGTTGGAAACAAATTCATAGGCTCTCATATATGTGTCTTAAAGATCCCTAGAAAAAAAGAGAAATTATATGTTAAAAAATCATCCCGGTCCAGTCCAGATCAAGTCCATAAATTCAATATTAGCCATTATGTCTGATACCAGTCTATAAGACTGATACAACACACGGGATGATGTTGAATACAGAATGATTACAGATCAGGGGGTATAAAATCACGTGCATATGGTGGTGGTGGAAGCATTTCAGCATGGGTGTGGGTCTGCACCTGATTCCTCCAGCTCCAGGGCTCTGGCCCCATCTGCAAACTCAGTGTGACTTTTCAGCAGGAATGTCCCATAGGGAGTGAGTGTATCTGACCACCAGTGAAATTATCACCTTGGAGCCTCCAAATGGGATCATCAAGCTGTGCTCTAACTAGCAGGCTAGACTCCACCCCTCTGCACCCCTCTGGCACCTGATTACATAACTACCACTGCATAGGACTTATGATATCCCCTGTAAAGAACATACCATGTATGGGAAATCACCAGACAATATTTACAATCGATCTACAAACTGTAGTAGATTGTAAGGTAAAAGGGAAATGTAAAATATGGTAAGCTATGAGCCCTGAAAGACAAATCCAAGAGGAAATACTTGAATAAATTAAATAAACAAAGATCAAACAACTTTAGAATGTTGTCAAATGATCCAGTGGAAAGAAATTAATTTTTTTGTATTCTATTATTATTATTATTACTATTATTATTACTATTGTTATTGTTTATTTTTGTTGCATCATTGCCCTGGTAGGAGTAGAAAGTCCAGCTTTGCTCCAAGAGAGTTGTTGTTGGATTTGAACTGTCAACCCTGTGGGTCGCAGTCCTGCACACAACCACTAGGTCACCAGGGCTTAGCCTATTATTATTTTTTTTAAGTAGTTTAAGCTCACATTGAAAACTTTACTTTCCCCATAGAAATTACAGCCAAAGTCTCATGAATAGTTAATCTGTAAATGTTTCATGCCTAATAAGTATTCAGTTTATTGCCGCATTTTTAAAATGTAAATGCTTGTTAGAGTAAGGGATATTGGCTATTAATTGTATTAATTTCTACACGCCAGTTCCAGTTCCCACACAAGTATAAGCACATGCCAATTTTGAAGCACATTTTCATGGAAAACTTATTTTGGAAATAGTGCATGGCCACTTACTGCTAACTATGGAAGCTTAATTGGGGCATCTCTAATGTTCTTTTTACTGCTAACATTTTATCAAATGTGATACCCTTGAGTTAAAGTAAAAGTTATACAAGAGTTGCCTTTCAATGTGTAAGAAATATCACTTTATCTTACCAGTGTACTAAATAAAATATTAATGTTCTGACAGTATTTTAAAGAAGCAAAAATCAATATAGGAATTTTAGAAATGAAAAAAAAGAGGTTTGTGTTTTGATTTGTAGTCATAGCATTAATTGCAAGGTAGGAAAAATGTGAAATAGAGGTAAAATAATCTAGGAAAGCAACCCCAAAAGACTAAAGAGCCCATCACCCCTCATCACCTATGGCTGTCTGTCTTCCTGTGGTGGCTTGGTGCTGCAGTCATGCTGGAAGCCCTGTCACTGTATTTCAAATACTAGCAGGGTCAACCAAAGTGAACCGGTTTCAATAGAGTGTCCAGACTAAGAACAGACTATGAAGAAGGACTAGGCAGTCCATTTATGACAAATTAACCTTAAAGACTAAGGATAGCAGGGGGGCATTGTCATATATCTAAAACTTCATGAATCAGAGTGGAACAGTGTCAGATATAGTGACAGAATAGGAGCTCCTCAGGTTGGAAGTCACCCAAAATATAACTGAAGAAGACCTGTATTCTCAAAGCAGAGTCCACTTTTGGGAGTAAAATCTTTGGATTCTTCATTTGTTGATAGGACATGACTCAAAGTGAGAAGAAGCTGCTGCAAAAATCTATTAGTAATAGAACTTTGGAATGCATAGCTTGGAAATATGAATTTGTAATAACTGGGAGCCATAAAAACTGAAATGTAATGCATAAAGATTGATATTGTTGAGATTTGTAAGCTGAAATGGTCTGTTATAGATCATGTTTACTAAAGGCCATTATATAGTTTACTCTGCCAGGAATGACAAATGCAACAAGAAAGGTGTCTCATTCATCTTCAAAAGAGACACTTCACTATCTATATTGAAGTACAATGCTGTCTATAATAAAGCAATATCTAAAAGCATACAAGGAAATCTAGCCAGTACCACTATTATTCAAATTTATGCATCAACTACTAAAGCTACTGATGAAGACACTGGAGAATTTTAATAGTCTTTAGTCTGAAAGTGTCCAAACATGCAATAAAGGTGCATTAATAATTATTGATGAGTGGATTAGAAGAGTTGGAAACAATGAGGTAGAAATGGTAATTGGAAAATAGGGTATTAAATAAAGTGCTGGTGATAGATATGAAGCTGGAGATCTCATGAATAGATTTCTCAATAACAACAACTTCATCATCGGAAACACATTTGTTCAGCAACATCGTGACTTCCATCTCAGCAATGAAGATGAAGAGAGGGGCTACCCATAGAAGTCATCTCAAGTTACAGCTGCAGAAAATGGAAACAAGGCCCAGTGCTAAAATATGACATTGAACCTCTCCCACCAGAATTTTGAAAAATATTTTGAGAACAGAATTGATGCATTGAACACTAATGACAGAAGACTTGATGGATGTTGGATAATATGAAGAATATCATACATGAAGAGAGAAAATGGTGAAAGTGAACATCAAAGTGGATGTCAGCTTAGACTCTGAAACTTGTTCTCAATGGTAGAGTAGCTAAGGCAAAGGGAAGAGATGATAAAGTCAACAAGTTGAACAGAGTCTGACACTAAAAAGTGCAAAGATCTGGAGTTGGAAACCGAAAACCAAGAACACGCTCAGTATGCCTTCAACTGACAGTACACAAGACAACGTTCAACCTGGAACTTCAATGCTGAAAGATTCTATGAGTGTGTGGTATTTAACAAATTTCATGTCAATTGAAGATATATAAAACTATTGGGGTGGAGTACAATTTGTCAAACAAGTTACAAGCAGAAAATGACTCCTATGGGTGTGACCTTTTCATAAGGAGGGCCCTGGGAACCTTCCCTCCCCACCTCCATCCCCTTTATATTTTCCTGCTAGTGGACACTGGTTGCTGCCAGAACTTCACCATTGAATCCAGAAGATGTTTAAACCACAGGCTTGTTATCATACTAAATTCTGCATCATTTCCTGCGACTGTGTGAGTTTCAAGAAGAACTTATGGACTTGATTTGCACTAGGCAGGAGTGTTCTGGATATATAAATATTCCTTGATATAATATTCTTTCTTAATCATATATGAGTGTCAATAGTTTTGTTTCTCCAGTCAATTTGGTCTAATCAGGGAAAAATTGTGCATTATTCAGAAAGCATCAAAATAAGATGAAAAGTATATTGAGTCACTGTACCAAAAAGAATTAGTCAACATTAAATCATTTTAAGATGCAGTATAACATCAAGACACAATAGAACTTAAAGGAAAAGTTTAAGCTGTACTGAAGCAATTAATAAAAAGCAAAGCTCCAGAAATTGACTTTTTTAAATGAAATCTTTTTAAAAACTGAAAAAGTACTAGAAATATTCACTTCTCTATGAGTAGAAATTTGGAAGAGAACTATATGGTCAACTGTGGTGGTCATATAATTTATGTCAATTTCATGATTGGGATGTAAGGGTGGAGTCTAGCCTGTTAACCTGGAGATAGCCAATGAGGCCTCTGTGTGGGCATGGCTTTCTCCTGAGAATGCTGAGAAGTCTCACAGTATTTCCCAATTGGAGATGAGAGACTTAAGTCAGTCCCCGAGACAATGAAATACTGACAAGACAAGATGACATCATGCTGATCAATCCTAATTCCTGGAAAATGGAGGAGCCAGGGAAGAGGCCACGTGGGCTTGCCAAGATGGAGCCATGTGGAGACTCCTGCCAGTGCTAAGATGCTCAGGAGGCTACAGGGAGACCCCTGCCAGCGTTGAGATGCTTCTACTGCCACTGGACACACAAGACTCTGCACCCACTTGTTTGTGATTGTCCTGGTGTCATCGCATGTGCTTCGTAAGTCAGAAGGAGATTTTGCAGACTGGTATTGCACATAAGGGCTAATATCAGACTTATGACTTTGGATTGGACCGGGTTGGGATGTTTTCTTAATGTTCCATTCCTCTTGTATATAAACCTTTCCCTTATACCCATATAATGTCTATGAATTTGTTTCTCTAATCTACCCAGGTAATCACCAACTGACTAAAAGAGATCCATATTTTTATATATTCTCAAGAAAATCAACTCAGTAAAATGCACAAATTATAGATAAATATTATTTATGTCACAGGTAAATAAAACTTGCTTTGATCATACAGCAATGATTGCAGAAGTATGATAACAAAGAGCTACCAGAAGTACAGGATGGATTCAGAAGAAAACATGAACAAGAAGTATCATCGCCGATATGACATATGGATCTGTGCTGAAGTAGTGAATCCCAAAAAGATGCTTTTGTTTGTTTTATTGATTTTGAAAGTACATTCTACACTGTGGATCATAACAAACTTTGGATAACCTTGAGAAGAATGGGGATTCTAAAATGCTTAAGTGTGCTCACTTAGAAACTGTACATGAGTCAAGAGGCAGTTATGCAAGCAGAACATGAAAATGTTGCATGCTTTACAAACATGAAAGGTGTGTATTAGGGTTTTATTTACTCACTGTAGTCATTCAATAGACATGCTGAGCAAATCAGCAGAGAATTTGGATTAAATGCCGAACAGAGCATCAAGTTTGCAGGCAGGTTTATGAAAACACCTGGCTAGTTATTAGTGAGGAAAGCATGAAGCACTTGCTGAAGAAGATACGCTTTACACTAATTACGCCTCATTAACTGATGAAAGACAACTCATTCCAAAATGGACTATAACCATGAGCATTTTTTAAATGTTATCAAGTGGCATAGAACTCCAATCCCAGGTGGCACAAGTTCTAATTTATTGTGACCATTTATAAAACAGAACCAAAAGCTGTCTGGCTCTAAACTATTCTTAGTCTTTGCTATGGTTGAGCTCGTTTTTGAAGCCATGGAAATCCATATCTGAATTATTTTAAGCACGCATGGCTTTAGGAGAGACTTGCCTATTCATTCGCAATATATCTGATCATCTTTGTCAATAATATACTTTAAAGCTATCATTTTTTGGTATTCTTTATTCATTGTCCAGATTGAACATTTACATAAGCAATTAAAAAAAACAGGCATGAATTGGGCAAAGTCAAAATGAAAAATTAATTTTTTTTTAATCAGATGTGTTTTCTTGCAGAAATTTGGCCAAGATTCCAATTGGGTGGCCTGGCTTAGGGGCAGCCAGACCTGCTTCCCAGGGCTGGGCAGATAAGATGAGGAAAGGGTATTGGGACTACAGAGAGTCTCTGGGTCCAGGGCCTCAGAGCTGAGAGAGGATATTGGGGAGCAGACTACAGGTGAGGCCTGTGCCATCTGGTTCCAATTTCAGGGCCTTCAGTACACCATCATGGATCACCATGGAGAATCTCTTGAGTTTTCGGTTCCCAAAGAGTGGCAGCAAGGAGTCATCCAAGAGCAAATCTGTTTCCTTCCCAAAGGCCCCAATGGGGTCTGTCAGGAGCAGAACCTTGCCTTCTGCCTGGTGGGCTTTCCCCCATTCGCTGGTCACACAGACATCCTTGATGCTCAGATAAGCCACTACCTGGGTTCCCTTCACCTTCAGAGCCCCAACCTGCTCCATGAACCCCGGAAGGTGCGTCTTGGAACAGCCTGGGGTGAAGACTCCTGAAACTCCAAAGAAGACACCCTTCTTGCCCTTGTACAACTTGGCCAGGCTTAACTTGTTCCCAGGCTGCCCTTCAAACACCACCATGGCAGGAAGGGCATCACCCACCTGCATCGGGGCCGTGGCTGCTGCAGCACTATGGAATCATTGTCACATGGCCACCCTTTTCCTCCTCCTTCTGGTCTTGGTGCCACTCTCACTGCTGCAGACTTGAGGGTAGTTGCTCTACTCAATAGCACTCCTGTGTAGCAGCCCACACCCCACCACCCCGCCAGCCCATGCCCAACCCCATGGCTGCCTCGGCTAGCTGTTAGCCCCAACCCATATCAGAGGCGGGTGATGATTTAATTTTAATCGTTAAAGTGATGTCTTTACTTTTTAAGACTTAAAAAGGTCTTTTGTTTAGTTATAACTCTTGACAGTCACATCAATTAGAGCTGATGAAATGAAATCCTTGGAAAATTCAACAGTTTCTCATGTTGCTTATTATTTTAGTTGTGAAGATTTTTCTATTTTCTGTTGAGGTTTAAGATATACTGGAGGCAGTCATTTTTTATCTTCCTTGAAGTCATGCTTCAAGTCTTCTTCACTTTTGGCAAGCAAGGCTGTGTTATCTGCATGCAATCGGTGATTCACGAGACTTCTTCCCATTCTGGTGTCATGGTATTCCTCATACATTCTAGTTTCTTAGACTTTTTAATTGTTTGCTCAGTTTATATATTGAAGACTTTTAGTTAAAGGATTAAGTCTGACCACACCTCTCTTGATTTCTTAATCATATAGGGCAATTCCTTGAGTTAATTGTTCCAGGTACAGATTAAATAGGTACAATGAAAGAACACAATGCTGATATAAACACTTCCTGACTTAAATGAGTCAGAATCTCTTAGTGCTTAAATGATTGCCTTTTGCTATATTATAGGTCCAAAGTTTTTGTTTGTGTGTTTTTCGGTTTTGAAGTAGACAGCCATGTCTCTTTTTCCTAGACTGAGTTAATCTGAAATATCTGCCACCTGTCCACTGTGTCGTGACCTAGTCAGGTGTTTAAAATACTGATGAAATAGTTTTTAGCATCACTGCAACACACACGATACCACAGTACAGCAAACTGACAAGAAGTGTACATGAAACATACTTCAAGTTATTAAGATGTTCAACACACATTTTGGGTTGTAATTCCCAAATAGATGACTAAAACATGGACTGCAATAGTTACATCAATTGCATCTTATCTTCTCAGTGTATAGATGACGTGTGTGTATGTATATGTGTGTACTCCTCAGGGTATTAATGGACTTAAAATAGAGTCTAATGTAGCACTCAAGAGTATATAATTATTGGCTTAAGCTTTCTAGCCCTGAATAATATACTTGTATGAGTTGTATTTTATTTTACTTAGTTGACTATTGTTCTCTTTTTCTTTTAATTGCTTTATTTAGCTTAGACTATAAATATGTGTGTTCGAGCAAATTTTGGACATTTGAAAACTTTCCTCCACCTTTATACTAGCCTTATAAAGTTAATGCAACATGTAATGTCAGTTATATGAAATTCAAAAGATGCAGCAGAGGATCAAATTGTAAAGGTTTTGAAGCAGCAATGCCTTAGCACAAAGTGTTGAACATGCTTTGAATGCCACAGTGAACTGCACTATCTTTACCAAACTGTCAGCATGAAGAAAAGGAGGGTTGCAACAGTTATAAACATATCACACACAGACATTTATTTAGACAAATAGAGATGTAGCTGTGTGTCATTCTAAACCTTGGTTACTTATACTCCTGAAAGACAGCTGGAAATAGATTGCATTTGTAGCTTGCAGTTTCAGACATATAAAATTAGCAAACACACAAATACATTTCAACAGTGAGTCTTAGAACTTGAGTAAGCCTGTGAAAGACTACAACTTCTTTGATTTCTCTTTTACTATAGTATTTGAAATTAAAACAGTTAAGTAATTAAATGTTTGCTACTCTGAAATTCCCTTTTCATCTTATGCTTCTTGACTTATTCTTTTTTGGTATTCAATATTGCCTTATTTATATAATCCACATAATATTTGAGAGAAGAGGTATAGTAATTTCTTTAAAAATTACATCCATATATAATTATATATAAATAGTATAATGCAGGAATTCAGGCAATATCTATCAATACACATATATACAAATATATTTGTATAACTTTAAATTTCTACTCCTGTGAATGAAAAGCCAATTGTCATCAAATTGCTCTCCCACTACCAAGTATTATAAGACTGTGTTGGTAGGGAGACTTAAATATACACACTCATGGAAACTCATATGTGTATAAGAAAGAGCTTTATTTACAAGAGAAAATTAATATTGAGAAGACACACCAGCCCAGTCCAGATCAAATCCTTAAGTCTGATATTAGCCTATAGGTCTACCACCAATCTATAAAGTCCTGTTCAGACTCACGAGACACATGCAATAGTGCTAAATGCGGGATGATCACAGGCCAGTGGGTGGGGAGTCATGTGGATCCATTGGTGTTGTAAGCATCTCAGTGCTGGCAGGGTTCTCCACGTGGATCCTCCAGATCCTTGGTCTCTGGCTGTATCAGGGTAGCTTCAAGTGGCTTCTCATCAGAAATGTCTCGCATGGAGTGAGCATGTGTCCTACCTCCAGCAGGCTATTTATCTCCTCAGTGCCTCCAAATGAGGTCATCAAGCTATAACCTGATTGGCAGGTAAACTCCACCCCTTCACTCATAAGTCTCAAATTGATGACAAATTATGTAGCTACCCCAAAGGCCAAATAAAATATCTGAAGCAACAGGGTTCAGAATTTGAATAACAGTCAGTGCAGAACTATTGTCCTGAGAGAACAGTGGCACAGGAGGAGAGCATCACATATTTTTCTGTGTATGTAAAAGCTTGGTCTAACTTTGCTGAATATGAAATAGGGAGTTGGCATTTACCACAAAATGGTAGTCTTACTGTTGTGAGGCAGCAACCATACGATTTGACAACACTATGACGGGTAGATATGGGGATGCTGTGCTAGTACAAGATAAAACTATCCAGGAAAAATATTTAAAAGCTATTGCACTTTTCATGTTTGAGTGTTTTGCTTATTTTACCAAGTACTGAGCAGTACATGACCAGGGAGATTCTGCAAGGCATATTATATGAAAAATAATGACAGCTGTGAGCTAAGTGCTCCCTCTGCAGAAGATTTGGCAAGGCAGACAAAGCAACACAGAGCAAAGAGATATTGCGGAAGAAGGTAGTGGTTCTGACATTGTGAAAAGACAGAAAAGGATAACTATGACCTTTACACCACTATCGCTGTAGAAAAGAAATTCCTGGTGGTATATCAGGCTGGTAATTCCAAGATCGGGAGTTTAGACTCACCAGCTGCTGCATAGGGAGAAGATGAGGCTTTCTGTTTCCTGTAAAGATTTAGAGTGCTAGAAATCCAAAGGACCAGTTCTATTCTGTCCTATAAGGAGGGTCATTGTGAATCGGAATCAATTCAATAGCAGCGGGTTTATAGCTTTAGATAAAACAGTTCCTTTAGAACCAGGTAAAAAGCTGGAAAAACGCCTAGAGAGAATCGAAAGTAATATAAAGTAAATCAACTGCTTGCCAAAACAAAACTCAGTACTTTGCAGGAATACAAGGCAGCAGACTATCAACAACATAATGTCCAGGGTGTTGAACATCCAGTAAATATTTTACTAGGAGAGCAGTTCTCGCTCCAGTAGCTGTTCATGTGGAGATGATTCGTCTCACACAGCGTCTTAAGTGGCGCTTGCAACACTTGAGCAACAAGTAAATGCACTAACAGTAAGAAGAAAAAATTCCAAGAGGGTCCACATCTATCACACATCTGTGTGGTGTCAGGGGAACTCTACTGACATGGTCTTCTCACACTTAGAGATCTCCCTCTCCATAGAGCTTTATATTGTTCAAATATTTTTCAATGCATGGTTCTCCCTTATAATAAAATTACATCTTAAAATACAAATGCTCTCTTCCAATAAGACTCCTTTATCTTTCTAAATGTGTTTCCTGTATTGAAAAGAGTCCATCTCGTAAGGATTTTATGAGGACTAAATGAAATAATGAAGGAAAAGCAATTAGCAGGATATCTAGCTGTAGCCGGCAGATGATAGCTTCCCGCCAAGGATGCCCCAAACCTAAGCCTAGGACCTGAAAATATGATGATTTACATGATAAAGGAGGCTTTGCAGATATGATTAAATTAAGATCTTGAGATGGGAAAGTAATTCTGAATTATTCAGCTGGGCAAATGTAATCATAAGGTTTCTGACAAGGGGCTCATAGAGAGGGAAGATGATGTGAGCCCAGAAACAGAAATCAAAGTCATCGAAGGCCACTCGCGGAGACACAGGAGCCCACAGGCAGTGGAACGGACAGGGGAACTTCCTCACCTAGAGCCTCCAAGAGGAATAAAGAGGTGCTTGCTTATTTCAGACTTCTGACTTCCGGTGAGATAATACATTTTGTCTTATTTAAAGTCACTGCATAGGTGAGGATGTGTGACAGCAGTAGGAAATGAATATGTTTCCACGTAATCAAAGCAGATAGATGAACGACAAAAACAACAGCAAAAATAGACCTCCAGAAGGCTTTCCGTACTTTGATGTTGATTCTGACTCTGGTCATCAGAAGACGGACAGAACTGCGCCGTCGGGAGTCTTTCTGACTGCATAGCCTGATGGGAGGAAGGAAGCACACTGCCTTATTTCTGTTTCCTAGCAGCTGCTGGATCCAAGTCCTTGAGCACTTGGTGAGCAGCCCAGCACTGCACCCTCTGCACTAGCAGAGCTTCTTAACTACTGTGATAAAGAAAGGAATATGAAACATTTTTGCCTCAAGGAACTCTTAACTCTATTTTCTCATTAATATCATCAGATAGATTTTAGCCAGTGATGCCATGTGGTATATACTGAATTTTCATGTGACACATAATAGTTTTTCTAAGTGGCATATCACAGTGTATTAAATTGCGATGGATGACTGGTTGTGTCAAAGCTAACTCCCTCTCCCACTCTGAAAACCTTGAATTAACTCCTGGAAACAACTTCATTTCTTTAGCAATCAAATGAATTTACTAAAAATACTCCTGACCTAGCCATTTGCCAGGCACTCTTTATTCAGGTGACTTACGACTTTTCTAACAAGGGAAGCTTTTGTTTTTCGGTCAGGGTTTGCTTTTTCTGATTTCTCTTTTTACAAAACCACATGGACTCTTATTCTGAAATTGATTTTCAAGTTTACATTTATATTTTTCTCTGATATATTTGGAGGCAAATTACAAACCCACTATTTTCTTTTTCTTTTCTCTTTATTTAGAAGTAATTTATTTTTTCAAACATTATCTAAGAATGTATTGTTGGTAAAAATTGCTGAATTTTGTTCTTTTGTGGGAACAAACGTAAACAGAACAACTGTATGGTATTATCTTCTTTACTCTTTTTCTTTAAAAAATACTTTTATTTGAGGCTCTTACATCTCTTATCAGAATCCATACATTTCTCCAGTGTCAAGTACATTTGCATAGATGCCACTATCATCATTTTCAAAGCATTCTCTTCCCAGTTAAGCACACAATATCAACTCCCCATTTCTTCCCCCATACTCCCCTTCCCACCTTCCCTCAGGAACCCTTGATAAGTTATACATTAACTTTTCCATCTCTAGCATTGTCCTCCATCACCCCTCATCCACTTTTCCAATATTCCTTCCCCTGGGAGGCTATTCTAAATTGATCCTTGCGATCAATTCCCCCTTTCTCGTCACACCCTTCCCTAATCCTCCTGACATCTCTACTCTCCTTGTCAGTTGGGAGAGGTTTGTCTATCCTGAATCCCCATATAGTAGTGTGCATGCTCTGGTCTGATCTGATCCAATTTGTAAGTTACAATCGGGGTCATGATAGTGGGAGGAAGGAAGCACCAAAGAACTAGAGGAAAGTTGTGTATTTCAGCAGTGCTATACTGCAGCCTGATGGGCCCATTTCTTCCCTGCGACCCCTCTGTGAGGGGATGTCCAATTGTCTACAGATGGGCATTGTATCTCCACTCCATGCCCCCCCCCCAATTCACCTTGGGTATGATTTAATTCTGAGTTCCCAGGTGCTGTTTTCACTACAATGTAGTACTACTGTCTCTCTTTCTCACTGCATACAATCTAGTCAATAGTGACTCAGAGTGACCCCGTGGGTTTCCGAGACCCTGTTTACAGGAGTAGGAAGCCTGGTCTTTCTCATGCTGAGTTGCTGGTGGCTTTGAATTGCTGCTACATCGCCAGGGCTCCTGTCTAGAAAGTCTAGGTGTGTAATGTGGAGAGAAGACAGCTAAGCTTTTAAAGATACACACAGTTTGCCTTTCTCTTGGCAGTTGGACTTTCACTTGGTATTTGTCACCTCTAAATCTCCACACAGTACTGGTCTAGAACTGGTCTAGAACTGAAGTGGACTCGATTGCAGTGAGCTTTTGAGAGCAACGTGTTCCATTTTTTGGCAACATTTCAATAACCAAATATACTTTCAAATATTTCTTCTGGGCCATTCATATGATGTTCAGACTGATCACACTTCTTCATATTTTGTTAGCCTATATCCATACATAATGCTAACCTCTATCACGATGCCAGGATTACATACATTGTCATTTAGATAAGAGCTACCTTTTAAAGATTAGAATATTTTAGGACACAAAAAATATTAAGTTATTTAAATTATAAAGGTTCGTGATATTTTTATTAGAGAAAAATCATTTGTAATTGCCATTGCATTTTGGAATTTCTTCTACTTTTTATACACTTTTTAGGCTACTACAGAAGATATATATTACTTTTGGAAAATATCCATTACCTATTCACTCCATCTTCCCTGAATTTTTTGAAGTTTTCATAGGTAGGCAAAATGCTTATGAATCTCCTAAGTTTTATTTCTAAACCTAATCTTTGACTTTGACATTTATATTCTCATATCCCAATTGAAACTTTATATATCTTACTAGCACACTCAAATATGTCAATATCTTCTTATTAAGTATCCCACTTTTTTTCTTGGAAAAAAAATAGAAATCTATACTGACATCTTCCTCTTTTAAATATATTTGATTAGCAAATCTAAGCTTACTCCAAAGCACAAGTGGTTTCTGGTCAGCATCAGAGGAACAACTGGAGGATTCACGCTCAGTGGCATCATAGGAGCAAACGTCTGGCGACTTCTGTGCCCTCATGAAAAAGAAAGACAGCAACGTCTTACAGAGGGGTTCTGCTCTGTTAGCTGCAGGGTTGTGAGGAATTCTGGGTGCTAGCCTAAGGCCCTACTGGACTCAGTGGCAACAAATAAGAAAACCAAAAGATTTATGTATCTATTCCTATGTCTCCAGCACTGTTCTCAGAGGTTTGACTCTTAATTTTTACTTCTATAATATACTAATGAATTAGAAAATATTATTATTTTCATGCCTATATTTAGATTAAACCACTTGTACAAGATCACATAGGTAGTAAGTCCAAAAGTCAGAATTTGAATGTAAGAAGTCTTCCTGACTAAAGAATCTATTTGTTTTTAAATCAATGTATTATACTCTATCTAGCAAATGGATCTTACCAGTTGTAGTTTCAACAGCTTTTTTACCCTAATTGTTAGCATGATATCAAATATCTCCTATTTGTACAGCTACAAAAAAAGCCACATAAGTCATACCCCCCCAGCCCCTACCACCTTCACAAAGGAAATGTGTAATGATAGATAATATATGTACTGCTGTTTATTCAGCATAGAGTCCTTATCCTGCTATCCGAGATCATCCCTTTTGTCTGTTATATATGCAATGCATATATATCCATATACCAAACAACAATCACATATTAGTTACTTAGTCCAGGAGTGTTTAGTTTCAAATTTTAAAACAAAGTCTTGGGTATCTTTGATAAAATGGCAATTGTTAGAAACAAGACAGTTCATAGAGAAATATAGTAGTTGAATAATAGATATATAGGACAAATGGGAAATAGACTATTGCCCAAAATAATCAGCTGAAACTTATTGGTCAAAAGTTTAGTGAATTTCTTCCCCATTAATATAGCTTATATGTGCAGTTTTTTAGTTCCAATATTTAGACACCAATATACACAGCAAGGAACCTTCAAAAAGTTGACTTATTCAGGATGATGGTGATAATTTCCTATTTGTTATTTGCTGCTGCTTTGGGAAACCCAACAAGTGGATAGGTGTACAAACACAAATTTATTCTATAATCAATTAGGAGACTAGAAATATAATTCAAGATACCAAAATAAGGAGAAAACTTTCTTGCACTGTTGGGTCTGTGGGAAGGTTATTTTCTCCTTTCCTCACTAGTCTCCAGGTCTCTGATTTTCCCAGAGACAAGGAGATACATAGCACATAGACTTTGTGCCCCAAATATGCTTTCCATTTTCAGATCTTATTTTATAATGGTAATGAAGTCTCTCAGATATCTGCACCTTAGTTTCATCTCTTTAATATTCAATCTGCACGAGGTGTAAATTATCAGAGAAGCTGGGTTATAAGAAGAGGAGTTCTGCATCAGGATCTGAGAAAGATTTGCTGAACAGGTCATAAATCACATGGTGATGAAGATCAAGGTTGGCAGGTTTCTGTTTACATCACAATTTAGTGTAAAGAAAACCAAAATACTCACAACTGGACGGTTAGATAACATCCTGATAAACATTGAACAGATTGAAGTTATCAAGATTTTGATTGTGCTTGGATCCACAAACAATGCTCCTGGACATCTCAGTCAAAATTTCAAATCAAACATTGCTTTGGATAATTCTGCTGCACAGAACAGTGTTGGAAAGCAAGGTGGTTATTTTGAACATTAATGAGCACTTGGTTGAAGACATGGGACTTCATGCATCTCCTGTCAGAGTATAATACTGAGTAAGGAGAACTAAAGGAAAATCAATGCATTTGAATTATGGTGCTGGCAAAGAGTATCAGAAGTGACGTGGTGGCCAGAAGAACAGATAGGTTTGTATGGGAATAAGTACAGATAGAATGGGCCTTAGACACAAGGATAGAGAGATTTCCTCTCACGTATTTTGACATGCTATCAGGAGAAACTGGTCCCTTCAGAAGGACATGATATTTGGCAAAGTGGAAGGGCAGCGAAGAAGTGCGAGGCCCTGCACAAGCTGGTTGGCACTGCACCAAGGCTGTAACCTTGACCTCAGAAATAAGAACAGCTGTGAGAATGGTGTGTGACCAGACCTTTGGACAAAAGTCACTCTTCCTGCAAAGTGCCTGGAGGACACCTAACAGCAACAATATCTTAAAAGAGATGGACTCAAAACACTGATTTCTGTGGATAATATCCTTCTTTTTTAATCGGAGGACGACAGATCCTGGCTCATTAACATCCTAGAAGTTAAGATCGACAACTCAGCAGGTCACACAGTCATAAATAATGGCATCTTACTGAAAATCATCCCTGATGCAAGTTTACATTTACTTTGGGGAGGAAATAATCCAATTCATAGGACCCAATGTGGAACAATTCCTCTAAGGGGTGGGGGCGGGGCTTCGCAGTGCAAGTGAGCGAGATGGAAATCTCCAACATAATGGTCAGCAGTCAAAAAACGGAAATAAAAAGAAATCAACATTGAAAAAACAAAACTGAATTCAGGAATTTGTTATTAACATTTCGAAACTAACTATTGTAGTATCAAAAGTGGCCCGGGACTGTAATATACTAAGAGGTGCGTTTTATGATTGCAGTTAATCTCGATAGTCCTGTAAAATCAAGAAATGCCAATGTTTCTTAAGATGCAGTGAGAATTAGGTGGCTTACAGGGAAAACCCTTCAGAAAACCTTTTATTTACATACATTGAATCCTGTGCGAGTAGATACTGTATGGCGCGGCATGGTTCGTCCAGGTCCCATAAGTTTTCTGCCTTTGGCAGGGTGCAGTTCCAATACTTTTTTATTGCTCTCTGTTAGCAGGAAATATTACATTTTTTTCCCTTCCTCTCAGGTTTTTGCCTTGCAAGGTTTCTGGCTTTCATGGTGTTCACTGTACAAATTGGAAAGAAATTCAAATAGAACCTGCATCTAAATGTCAAACGAAAGATGGATATGCAGAATGAATAGAGTCATTTTTTTCCACAGTGTGTATGGAAATATTCAGGTGCTTTATTTTTTAACCACTTTTCTTCAATATATAATTCATAATTCATGTAACTCAACAATATCATGTTAGAAGGAGTTGTACAATCATCAGCACAAATAACTTCAGAATTTTTTTTCTTCCATACAATCACTATTATGAGGTCCCCATTTCTCCCAACCTCCCCGGGTATAACCCTGACTAACCCAAACCAAACGCACTGCAATTGAGTCAGTGTCCACTTATCAAGGCAACCTGGCAGAGGAGAACTAACTGCACAAATGACTAACTGTTAAGGGAATAGAAAACCCCACCTTCCCCCTCCCCTACCTCGGACCCTGGTGGTTGTCCTTATCAACTTGCACTAGCAGCCCAGAGTTCCACTGCTCTGGCAATTCTTATTAATATGACTGAACAATTAAATCACATGGCACGTGAAGCATGTGCAAAAAGAGTTTTTTTTTAAAAAACAATGATCATCTATATAAGCAAGGAGGTGCTGGGAATGAGAGTATAATTTAATTGTTTTAGAAAATACAAACTATGATTTGGGGCTTACATATATTTCAACAGTCTTCAAGAAGAAATTGTTTTGTTTTTTTTTTGTTTGTTTTTGTTGTTGTTTTTGTTTTTTGGGCATCACTGCTCTCCGGTGGTGGGAGTAGGAGGCCCAGCCCCATGGCTGGAATTGAACCTCCATCCCAGTGGGCCGCAATCCCGTGCACAACCACTACGCCACCGGGGCTCGGCCTGAAGAAATTGTTTTTCATTTTAATTTTTCTTCAAATAGAAATTTTCCTTCACATGTATGTTGATAAGGAATGGGATGAATAATGAAAATTAAGTTATTGATAGTGGAAATCTTGATTATATACAAGGACAAATCAAATAGTATTGCCTCAAGGGTTCAGGTTTATTATACATGTATTTTTTTTAAACAACATGTTTAAATAGATTATTGTGATCAGTGAATGGTGAAAGATAAGCTATTCTTTTTGAAGATGAGTTATTTCAATAATACGCTTGTCTTTGTGTCATTTTGGACATTCCAAACAAAAGGTCCAGTCAAATCCGTGGCTTCTGAAGCCTTGCTGGGCCTGTTTAATTCAATGCAGAGTACAGCTCAGACAGTAATATTTAGGGGTGAAACTCTTGAGCAATTATGAATTTTTTCAAAGTTTCAAATAACTAATTTCAAAATCGGTTAAGAAAATTAAACAGTGCATTGATACTAATGAGTTGCACTTTGAATTTTTTGTCCATCCCAACAATGAACAAGCTAAGTCTTCTTTATTGGGAACCTTACTTAATGTGCCCTTTAACCTATTTTATTCCTTTAGAGTGTTTTGCTTTGAAAATTCAAGCATAATTGAAAAGAACATAATTTAAGTTTCTCATAGATGCCCAAACTGCCATTTCTGATGTGGTATAAGTCACAGAGTAAAGAAATATTTACAAAGAATTAGAGACAGAAATACTACATTCAGTACATATATGTAAATGGGAATTATGTTAAACAATTTTCTCTCACTTTATTACATTTTTTTAATAAACATTTCTAAGATTTTTATGCTAGTGTTGTTTCACTTATATTTATATGTGTACTTAAATGTTTTCATATCTTTGAACAATAATCTTTAAAATATAAGTAAAAACATAAATAGTTATATAGTCTTTTAATTAATGGTTTTAATTTTCATTGAAATATGTTATGACTTTCTGCTGAATAAAGATTTAAATATGCGTTTACTGAAGTGAAAAGCAAACAAAACCCAGATGTTTCTTGATGTCTGCCCACAACTCACTGGGTCTTCCATTATTTGTGTTCAATACCTCAAATCTGTTCTTAAAATTCACTTGAAATTGAAGTGAGATACACTCAAGGTGGTAATTTGGCTCTAATGGAATTGTTTTAATTTTCTTCATCTTCTACTCAATTACCATGTGCGAGTCAGGGTAGACTATAGGAACAAATTTCATAGACACGCATATGGATATAAGGAAAAGGTTTATATACAAGAGGAACAGGACATTGAGAAAACATCCCAGCCAAGTCCAGTTCAAAGTCTTAAGTCCAATATGAACCCATATGCTGAAATCAGTCTATAAAGTCTCCTTCAGATTCACAAAGTCACAGGTCAGTGGGTGCAGAATCCAGGCACTGGCAGGGGTATCCACATGGCTCCTCGCTTCCAGCATTCAGGTCCATCAACACCAGAAGCAACTCATCGCTGGCAGAGGTCTCCATTTGGCCGCCCCAGCTCCAGAGGTCTGGCTCCATCAGGGCAAAGCCATGTGGTCTCTCCGCTGGTGCCTCCAGCTTCTCGGACTCTGCCATCTTATCTTGTCCATGATTCATCGTCTCTGAGAACTAACTCCCAACAACCAGGGAGATAGCATCTCCTCTCCACAAGGGAAATATCGTGAGATTTTCCAGGCGTATCAGGAGAAAGCTATGCCCACTTAGAGGTCTCATTGGCTACTCAATGGTTCTCTCCAGATTAACAGGCTAGACTCCAACCCTGCGTTTCAATCATAAAATTAACATAAGCACACGAGTGCCACATAACATATGAGCAATTGGAGACTTGTTCCACAGATGGCCCCTGGCCTAGCTTGAGATGATGATATTGAATCTCTCTGGCACCTCTTCCCACCAATGTAATCAATTTGATTTTTGTATATCCCATCTAGAAAAGTTCAAGTATATGATGACTATTTGTGTTGTTGAAAATTGGTATTTGCAGTAAAGTCCTTTGTCTTACAGACTTCATTCATGTGATTCCAGCTTTTTTTCTATCACCAAGATTGTATATTCCAATACTGTTCCTTCCTCTTTATTTCCAGCTTTTGAATTCTACTTGTCAGTAATTATCAATGCATATTGATTAGAAGTTTAATCAACTTCAGACCTACAATTTTGGTAGATTTCTTCAATTTCTGAATCACTAGGTATCATGATTGGTTCATAAACTTGAGTAATAGTTGCATTGATTTAACTTCCTTGAAGATGAATAAATTCAATCCTATCACAGACAATATTGCACTTCACAATACATATTTAAATATCCTTTCTTTTTTTCTTTTGTATTTTTTATTAAATCATTTTATTGGGGGCTCATAAAACTATTATCACAATCAATACATATATAAATTGTATGCAGACCACATTTGCACACTTGTTGCCATCATTCTCAAACATCCTCCTTCCAATTAGACCATGGTATCAGCTCCCTATATTTCCCCCCCTCCTCATTCCCACCCCCCCCATGAACCCTTATCATTATTTTGTCATATCGTCCACTGTCCAATGTGTCCCTTCACCCAAATCCCTGCTGTCCATACATGGGGAGGAGACTGTATGTAGACCCTTGTAATTGGTTCCCACTTTCTACTCCACCTTCCCTCCACCCTCCTTTAAATGTCCTTTTTCTTGATGAATTCAAAGTCATTTCTCTTGAAACTTTCATCTAAGCATAGTAAACCCTTTGATTTTCTGATTCAAAATGACCAATAACTGTCCACTGCAGCTCACTAATGCCTAGAATGTCAATCTTTATGCATTTTGTGGTATTTTTCATATACTAGCACAATCTTGGATAATTATTTTGCTTCCATTCAAGATGTTTTAAGTGTCAGACAATGGTCTGATGCTATCCATAGGTCTTCAGTAATTAATCCCCCTGAATTGGACAAATTATCCATTCTTTGTACTTTATTCTGAGTCTGGAAACTGCTAAAACCTGTTCACTTCGGATGAAAGTACTGGCATTTGAAATACCAAAGACACAGCTCCCATCATTACAGCAACACACAAAACACTACATTAAAAAAAATAGAAAAACAATTGGTGGTTAGACTGAATAGCACAATGAAATAAAATATTTCTAAGACTATTAGCAGCTCTGATTTTCTTCTAGTTAAATTATGTCTGAAAAGTACTCAAAACTTGAGGATAACATTGCCATAATTCTAAGTATCTTTTCACTTGAGATCTAGTAATATTTCTGAGCCAATCCTATAATTATAATAGTGATGTAACTATGGTATTCATCATATTGCAATACCACCAAAAAGTGTGTTTTTACAACTGTAATGATAGTACACGTATTTCATGGAGTAAAATTATAGGTGTAAGGAACTTATTGATTCTTTGCAATAGATATGTTTATGTATTACTATGTATTGAGTGACATATTGCATTGGGCTACAACAGGCCTCCTGAAAGTGCTACAAAGCATGTTCAGAAATAGCATGTGTCTGACCCAAACCATGGCATGGTCAAGTACTCAGAGTGCATGTAAAAGCTGTATAATTAATACAGCTTTTAAAGACAAAAGAAGAACCATTGCATCTAAATTATGATGTTGGTTAAAACTTGCACTCTTCATGGCTTCCCAAAAAACAAACATGTTTGACTTGGAATGAGAACAGCCAGAGGCCACCTTAGAGTCATTGGTGGAAATATTTCATCTCATACTTTTAGGTGTGTAAGCAGACAGGACCAGACCCTGGAGAACTTTATGACAATGAACATGTTTGATAAATTTGGGGATCTGAAAAAAAGAGCAAGACCTGAAGAAGATGGACACTCTAATGACAAGAATGAACTCAATAATCAGGACATTCAGGCAGGGTTAATTTCTGTTGATATATCATTAATTGGGAAGGGACTTGATAGCACCTAACAACTACATTTCTTTTTATAAATTTTAAAAAACGATTATTATGCCTACATGACATTTTCTACAACACTCAAAAAAACTCAAAAAAGCACAATTTTTCTTATTAAAAGGATAATAATTTCTTCTCTGTATATAATCAATGATGTCCACATTAGATCTTATACTTTGATGCTTTTGATTATTATCAATTTGATTCTTTGTTTACTTTTCTACTTCATTGGGTAACTAATTTTCTAATGCATTTGAAATTTTTTAAGACAATAACTTTAAATAAATACAAATCTGAAGTTTGTTTTGTTTGCAAGCAAGCACAATAGCATCTGACTTTCCCAAACACTTGGGTTTATGTCTGTACTGTTGAGGAGTGGTCTTTCCTTTCCAACTTAGAGATTACGTCACAACATATCATTACTTTTGAAAGTCAAAACAATGTAAATTTCACCTAATTATACTACCAAAAAAAAGACCAAGCCAGTATTACTGAAGGACACATACCCAATAAGAAAAGGCCAACAGTACAGTCTTAAGGAACAACAGTATTTCATTTGGAAATAGAGTTAAAAAGTGTCCGATATGAAATAATAATGCATCAAAATATTTTTGAAATTATAATTAATAGATAAAACATTTTAGTAAATGTTGCAAGATATATAAAATATTTTGTTTCCTATGATCCTTTCACAGGGTAAGAAAAATTCATACCCATAAAAGGTATAAATATGAAAGATGAAAATATATTTTAAGATGCTATCCATGTACAAGCATTTTAGCTTAAATGTATATTTTATTTTGATATCTATATTTTAATCAACTCAGCAAAAATGAATTGAGTGCTGCTCTAGTAAGTGATGTCTATAATGCCTACTCTCAGGGACTTTATGATCTATTGCATAATCATTATTAAATAGTCATAGAAATAAATATGTCACAAAAATAGATTCAACAAAGTAATGGTACTTGGGATATGAGTGCATATGATATTAATTGGAATCTTGCTTGAAGACAGGTGGTCTTACCTGGGATGAGTGATAAAGACTGCCATGGAATGAGGAGAGGAATAAATACTCAGAAAGATTAGAAAACATGTATAAAGGGCCTGTGGTTGAAAGATGAATCACGATTATTACTGTGAGAGAGCAATCACTTATGGTTTTAGGTGTAAGAACAATACGTAGTATGAAAAGAATAGTTAGTAAAGGATTTTCAGCCAGAGGACCTAGTGCTATATACTCATATAATTAGTCCTGTAGGAAAAGAAATTAAAACTGGCCCAGAGAGGAAACAGAGACAGATGAGGAAGCTGGTGAAGCTAGAGAAGTCATATCACACAGGTCGAACATTGGGAAGCCTTCTGTGGACTGTCCACTCCCCTTTTGTGTTAAGAACAATGAGAATATTCTCAAGGATTTTATTTATGCTTTGAAAGTGATGTTAACATTTGCTACATTCAAATTACAGGTTCTGTTCACAACAATTTTTATTCCCCTCCAGCAGCGATTCCACTCTAACTTCTACTGTGATACTCAATGAATCATGAACTCTATTACATCTAATCAATCCAGGATGATTCAGAAGGGACTTGAATGCCCTCATATGCCTCCTGGACTTGATTCTGCATATAAAAAATCAATAGAGTACTGTAGATACACAGGTACAAAAGATAGATCTGAATCAGTCATGACAATATTATATATCTTAAAAATTGCTTTCTTGGGAAATTGCTTTTAATAGCAGACTGTTTGTATTTCTATCTACTAAAGCAAGTAGGAAACAACAATTTTTGTCATTTTATGTTTTATGGGTAGACTCATGTTTATCTTAACTGATCAATATGAAAACTGATTCAAATTTTATATAAAGTTTCAAACTCCCTCTTGACTGAAAATGCTTTGAAAAAAATTTCATATTTATGTTTTGATCAGACTGATTAATGATCTTTAGTGGGACTGAGCGGCAAGTATTATTAATCTGATAGCTAGATGTTGGTGATGTGAATGCAGAAGCTGCTCTGAGGGAACAAAGACGTGGCAATCTCTCTCCATAAACCCTAACAACCTTGAAACTCTTAAAAGGTGTCTTAGATTCTTAAAAGGTAACCCATTGGGTTACTAACCACAAGATCACTGGTTCAAAACCACCAGCCCTTCTGCAGAAGAAAGAAGAGGTTTTCTACACCCATAAATTTTCAGTTTTGGAAAGCCACAAGGGGCAGTTCTCCCTTGTGCTAGAGGGCCACTATGAATTATACTCATCTCGATGACAATGAGTTTAGATTGGCTTTGTTTCCTTGGAAAAGTTAATATGAGAGCCTATTAGAAAAGAGTCTAAACATCACTGCAATCAATTTTAGACATTTTCTTCACTCTTTCGTCCAGTATTAGCTCCCCACTATTCTCCTGACATGCCTACCATCACCACATTGTTGTTAGGTGGCATCAAATCAGTTCTGCCTCTCAGAGACACTAAGGATGACAGGTGAAATCACTGCCTTGTCCTGCAACATCTACACAGTCAGTTCTATGTTTGAGTCCATTGTGTGAATCAGTCTTGTTGAGGGCCTTCCTCTTTATCATTGCCTCTTGATTAAGCATGATGTGCTTCTCCAAGCCCTAGTGTCTCCAGAAAACATGTCCACAGTATGTAAGATGAATCTTGCCAACTTTTCTGTAAGGAGGATTCGGGTTTTACTTTTTCCTAGACAGATTCATTATTCTTCTGGCAGTCCAGGTACTTTTCATATTTTCCTGTGGCCCCTTAATTTAAATGCATTTAGTTTTTTTGGGTCTTCCTTATTTGGTGTCTAACTTTGACCTTTATATTAGGCAATCAAAAATTCCAAGCACATCTCTGTCCTCAAAGTAGTCTCTCTGCTTTTCAGCAATTTAAAATTGGTCTTTTTGCAGCAGATTTACCCAGTGTAGCTCATGTTTTCCTCTTGACTGCAGCTTGCCACACGCTTTGAGGGTGGATCCACAAAAGATGAACTCCTTGACAATTTCAAACTTGTATCTATTTATCATGATGCTACCTATTGGTCTGGTGGTGAGGGTATTTTTTTGTATGCCAGAGTGAAGACTGCAACTTTTGGTCTTCATTGGCAAATGGTTCAAGTCCCTCCTTACTTTCAGCAAGCAAGGTTGTGACATCCTCCTATGGTAGGATGTTAATAAGCCTGCCTCCAAGCTTTTGCATGCATTATTTTTCATATAATAAAGGTTCTTTCATTATTTTCTCAACATGCATATTGATAAATATGTTCTAGACATGATGATTCATACCCCCCTCCCACACCTGAGATGAAAGAATACAACCCTGACTCATACGTACCCCGATTTTAAATCATGCCGTATTCCCTTACATTCCCACAACTCCCTCTTGATCCATGCACAAATTCTGCATGAGGACAATGAAATGTTCTGAAATTATCATTCTTCTTAAGGCTGTAGGCTTTTACCCAAAGTTTATTTTTCCTGGTATTAGTATATGAGGGTAAGGAAAAGAAGAATTTCTACAAAATCATAGAAACTCTTATTAAACAAATGAATCAAACTGTGAAGCTTTTGTTTCTCTACATATCATCTCCCTAGGTTTATATACTTCTTAAAATTGCATTTTCTACTTTCTATCTCCTCCCTGAAGAATTCTGTACTCTGATTTATACCACATCAAAATAACATTTTGTTATCCTCAAGGGACTCAAATCAAGTTCCTTTTAAGTATTCTTTGAATTTGGGTAACAAAGGAAAATCTGAATGGAAAAGATAAGGCTTATAAGGTAGATGGGATAAAATTTCCCATGGGAAATTCTCATAGGACAGCTTTTATTATATGAGCAAGTGTAATTTCTTTTTCAAGCAAACTATTTCTCAGTACAACTTTATTGGTCTTTTTCTCATCAATTTAGTTTTCAATTTTCTTAAAATTTATGATAAGCCATATGATCATCATATGTCTTTCAACAAAATCAAATAATGCTTTTAGAAACCCCCCCAAAATTTAATATTTTTTTCACTTAAACTTAACTAGTCTAGAAAATCCTCTCATTATTTTGACAGGACATTTACCAAGGTACCTTTGTGAAACTCAGATACTTTTATTTCTGAGAAAACTTGTCTACAACCATCCACTGATCACAAATACATGTGCAGACATGTTTTATTTGGCATAGCCCCATGCATGTAGAACCCAAGTAACAATGTTGTTGTTGTTTTTCTACTAACCGTAGCTTCTAAAACTGCTTTAGTGGCATGTAATTCTATTTTTAAAACCATTTCAGTAGCAAGTAGTTCACATAACATATGATTTATTCATTCATTCATATTAAAAGCTGTGCAATAGTCACCACAATTAGTTTTAGAACATTTTCTTCTTTCTTGTATTCATTGTTATTAGGTTCCCCTTTCCCCCTAAATCCCCCTGGAGTTATTAATCTAGTTCTGTCTCTATAAAATTACCTATCCTGGATTTCATTCACATACAGCTTAAAAAATAACAGAAAATAAGCTTACAAAACCCAAGGGCAGTCCAAAAGAAAGGAGAAAATATTAAAAGCTAGAACAAATTCTAAATGGTTCAAAAGGAATGCTATTTTTATCTACTCTTGTTCAGTACTTTATAGTTTCTTAAGTCAGTGTTTACATGGTGAATTTGTTTTGTGATACTGGTTATAGTTTCCACAAAGTGACAGCATTCTTATTATTTCCATTCTATGTGTTCTATTTTTATTGACCTAGCTTCCCTTCATAGAGAAAGATCAGACTGTAGGGCATAGATCTAATCTGTCCTGCAATGTAAATATGTGTCAGAATCAACTCTTGATCATGAACTAGCTACCCTTCTGCTTGTCTTCTCATTTTTGCTGGCTGGTAAATGTTGACTGTTTGATCTCGTATAGCTAATTATTTAAGGCTAAAATACTCATGGATGATATTTTCTATTCTAATATATTTGCTTTATATTTTAGGTCTTTTATTTCTTTATATTGTCTCACTGAAAGGTGACTTTGAGGAGTAGTTTCTGCTCAAGGGAAAAATGTTTATCACAGGGCAATAGTATTGGGTGCCTGTAGTATTGATCAGTATAGTAAGGCTGATCTCTTTTTTAATGCATTTGAGTTTTGTTTTATATTTTTTGCACTTTTCTCACTGGAAGCTTATCCTGTGTGTGTCAAAAGCATACTCAGTAATGTTCTGGACTTCTTGTATTTCTAATCTCGGAAGACTGTGATTCGTGTGGGCTACTAATCCAATAGACTAGTCTCTTCTTTGAGTTTTGATTTTCTACATTTTTTTCTACTTCAGATAACTGGAGCTCAAATAGCTTTATCTTAGATGACTGCTTTCAAGTTTTTCAGACCCCAGCTATTATTCACCATACCAGGGAATAGAACATTAATTTTATGAACTACATTATACCAAGTGAATAAGCGATCCCTATGAGACTATTATCCTAAGTCATCCGATGCAATAAAACAATCTTAAACATTATTTGGACCCTGCTCTTTTACAGCTTCTAAGAAATTCATATTGTGTCTGTGTGCTTATGCGAGTGTTTGTGTATTATTTTTCTCTATTCATTTTACTCTTAACCAATGAATAAATTTTTAATTAAAATGAGTGCCCAGTAAACAGCACATGCTTGACTCATGTATTTTTAGCAAGTCTTCCCTTTGAGCCATTTGATTGGAAAGTTGAATCTTTTCAAATTCAAATCAATAAAGAAGAGGTGTAGCAGTCATATACTCTGGTGCCAATTTGACTAAGAGTGTAGGGGTTGAGTCTAGCCTGACAATCTGGAGACAGCCAATGAGACCTCTGTGTGGGCATGGCTTTCTCTGAGAATTCTGGGAAATCTTGTGATATTTCCCTCATGGAGATGAGAGACTCAGTTCCTTGGAGACAAACTACTGACAAGATGAGATGACAGCATGCTAATCTATTCGGATTCCTGGAGACTGGAAGAGCCAGAGGAGAAGCTGCATGGGCTTAACCTAATGGAAATAGCCCTCTGGGGCTGGAGAAGCCACATAGAGACCCCTGCCAGCACTGAGATGCTTCTACTACCAATGGATACTGCTGATGGACCTTGAGCCCTGGAAATAAGGAGCCATGAGGAAACCCTGCCAGCACTGGTATGCTTGTACTCCCACTGGATACACAAGACTCGCCCTGTGATTGTCCTGCTGTCACTACGCATGCTTTGTGGGTCAGAAGGAGAATTTATAGACTGGTATTGGACATATGGGCTAATATTGGACTTATGACCTTGGACTGGACTGGGATGGGATGTGTTCTCAATGTTCCGTTCCTCTTTTACATAAATTTTCCCCTTATATCCATATGCTTGTTTATGAATTTATTTCTCTAGTCTATCCAAAGTAACACAAGAGGGATTTAGTTTGACTTGTTGTAGTATATTTTTTAATTTATTCCTTGTTTTCTCAAATATTTCCCTTTTGTTTCTTCATTTGATGTATTTGTGGTAGCCAGTCAGAGGTTGAGACGGAGCTGTAGAAATTAGAGCTCAGTCAGATATGAAAAGTAAAGTGATGCTATTTTGATGTAGGAAGACCTTTGGGAAGGGGAAGGGACAGCAGAGAAAGGGACAGGAGCATCTTGAGCTCCTAGGCAGGTCGTGAGGCTTGAGTTAGGCCAGGAAATGGCCCCTGTTGGTGGGGCAGTGGGATATTTGCAGGACCTGGGTTAGGAAGAAAGCAAATGAGTTGAAGGAAGCTGATGGTGCTTGCACCCATAGAAGAATAGAGGCTTGATGTTGCAGCTGCAGGAACGGAGTCTATGAGAAAACACTTTGCTTAATAACTTCTCTTTCCTCTACTCTGTGGGAGGGGCCTTTGAAGTGTGGTGGGTTACCCATTTGGCGGAATGGCCTTTGAAGCGAGGTAGCTTCCGGCAGACTGGGAGAGGAATTCGCACCAACCTGGCTTGGAGAGATAAACTCCTTGGAATGCTGATGGTAGAGGCTGTAAAGTCCGGCAGGCTGTTCATTTTCCTGAGGGGGTGAGAGAATGGGGGCTGTTTGGTTCGGAACAGGCCCACAGAGATAGTTCTTTATTCTCTTCTTATTTGCTTTTGTATATCTGATTGTATAAATCTTCATTGTGGTTACTATAGAAATTGTTTTTACTAACTATCATGAAGTGAAATCGTTTGCAATAATCCTTCCATTCATATTCTTAACTTTTAAATGGGAAGAAATTAAAAATAGATATAGGGACTCGAACTTGGGATTGGTCAGTTTTGTCATACTACTGTGCTCGAGAATGAGTCATCTCAGAAGAAGGAAAGAAATTCTTATAAGTATCAAGAAAGACGAGTCCCCCACCCCCACCCCACCACCCAAAAAAAGAAAGAAGGAAGAATCATCAGCTGAGCTCTTTTGCTATCTCTGCGTGAAGTGGCAGAAGCAACAGAGGCCACACTACTGAGATCATGAGACAAAGCAGAGAAGATCCAAGGTCCTATGACAGAGCCTCCAACTTCTCAGTCTGTAGAATAACTAAGCTAAGGGCCATTGGTCAGTACCTTGGCTTGCAGTATGGGATGTCCTTTGGGCATTCAATTCATCCAATTAGGATAGAGGAGATTGGATGAGGACAGAGAGGTTAAGAACCAGAGAAGCATGTGCAGGCATTATTAAGAAGAGACTTTGCAGAACATAGGACTGTAACCTTAATGTTCTACGATACTGACTTGATGTAGGGTAATAATCATGAGAATTTTCTATGAATTTTGTATAGCCATCATAATGGATTTTTGAACACAACAGAGAGGTTGAGTATGGAAAGGGATAGTTGGTGTCAGAATTGTTGCTTTTGTGAAGTGGTATTGAGTTTTTTCTGCTCCATAACTACTCTATGCACATAGAACAAAACTCTAGCATGTCCTGCTGCTTCTTCACAATTGTTCCTGTGCTTGAACCCATTGTTGTAGCCACTGTGTCGGTGCGCCTTGCTGGGGACCCTCCTCTTTGTTGCTCCCCTTCTACTTGACCAAACATGATGTCTTTCTCCATGGAGAAAATGGTCTCTCCAGACAGCAACCCCCGAATTCATAAGACAAAGTCTTTCCATCCTTGCCAGTAAGGAGCTTTCAGAGAGTACTTCTAAGACAGAACAGGATTTTTTCTTTTTACCTTGGCACTCCTTGGAACTTTAAATGTTCCTCAGCAGCAGCATCATTCAAATGCATCCGTTTTTCTTTGCTCTTCAATATTGACCTTTCACATGCATATGAAGCATATGAAAATATCATGATTTAGGTTAGGTGCATCTTAGTCTTCAAATTGACTTCCCTGGTTTTCAACACTCCAAAGATGTCTTCTGCAGCATATTTACCCATTGCAAATCATTGATCTCTTGGCTCCTGCCTCTATAAAAATTGATTGTAGATCCAAGAAGATGGAATCCTTGACAATTTCAATGTTTTCTTCATTTATCTTGGTATCACTGTGGCAGTTACACAATCTCCTGTCAATTTGTAAAGTGCTAGAGTCTAGTCTGTCAATCAGGCTGTAGCCAATGATACCACCATGTGGATATGGATTTCTCAGTATTTTGGAACTCCTGCAGTCACCCCTGGAGACAAGAGACTCGCTCTGCTTTCTCTTCTTGCTGAGAAGACACATATAGCTAAGTTAGAGCTGTAGAGCTAGAGGAGTCATGTGGATACCGCTGCCAGCGCTGAGATGTTTCCAACGCCACTGGATCCATAAGACTTCCCACCCACTGGCCAGTGGGCTTCCTGCATTTGGCACCATTGCTTGGTTACATGAATCTGAAGAAGAATTTATAGACCGGTGTCAGACATATGCGCTAATATCAGACTTGTTGACTTTACCTGGACTGGGTTGGGTTGCTTTCTTTTATGCAATTCCTCTTTAATATAAAACTTTCTCTTATACACATATGTGAATGTCTATGGATTTGTTTCTCTAATCAACCTGGACTAACAGAATTATCGGATGGCCTATTTTAAAAATTGTAGTCTTCTTTGCATTGAGAAGACTGCAGAACTTCATCAGAAAATGCTTCAAGTCCTCCTAATTTTTTTCAAGGAAGGTTGCATTAACTGTATATTGTAGATGATACTTCTTCCTATCCTGATGCCATAGTTTTCTACATATGACCCTACTTCTGTGACAATTTGCTCAGCATGTAATTTGAATAAGTATGATGAGGAGATACAAGCCTAACACACATCTGTCTTGATTTAAAGTATCCAATATTCCCTTATTTATTCAAACAACTTTCTCTTTTTTAAAGTCATTTTATTGGGGGCTCATACATCATTTTTCACAATATATAAATAAGCATACTGTGTCAAGAACCCTCACATGTCCACTTCTATTATTGTTCTCCAAACGTCTGCCTTTTCCCTTAAGCCCCTAGGATTGGGTTTTCCATCCCTTCCCCTCTTCCCCTGCTCTCTCCTCCCCACCAACCCTCAATACTTTTTACATTGTTATTATTCTGTCATATCTTACACTGCCCGACCTCTCCCTCAACCCACTTATTTGATGCCCATCCTTCAAATAGGAGCTTGTGTGTATATCCTTGCTGTTGGTTCTGTCTCTCTACCCCCCTTCTCTCTACCCTTCCAATATCTCCAGTCTAACTATTGGCCCGAAGGGGCCCATCCATCTTGATTTCCGCTTATCTCCAGTTCCCCTCTATACTAGTGTGACTTCTCCAGTCCATCTGCATTTGTAAGGTAGAGTTGGGACCATGATGGTTGGGGGGCGGGGAGGAAGGCTTCAGGACCTAGAGGAAACTTGTATGCATCATTACTGCCCAGCTGCACCTTGACTGGTCTGTCTCCTCCACGTGACTCCCCTGTAAAGGAGCGACCAATTACCCAGCAGTGGGCCTTAGGTCCCCACCCTGCTCTCCTCCTCCTTTGTAATGTGATTCTTGTTCTTTGGTGCTCGATATCTGCTCCCTTTGCCCCCTCTTGATCACACAGGCTGGTGTGCTTCTTCCATGTGGACTTTGCTGTTTCTGTGCTGAATGGTGACTCGATTATCTTCAAGCATTTGAGACTCCAGGCATTCAATCATTTGTTAGCTGGGCACCATTGTTTCTTCTACTCTGTTTGCCTCTGTATCCATTTGTCTTCAGCGATATCGGGAGTCAATTGGTCCATTGATTTTGATTTTTGTTCTTTGATACGTGATTGTTTCAGCACCTCATGATCGCACAGGCAAGTGATCTTCTTTTGTTGAGTTTTGTTGCTTCTGAGCTAGATGGCTGCATGTTTATGCTCAAGCCTAAGACCCCAGATGCTGTATCTTTTGATAGCTGGGCCCATCTGCTTTCTTCACCATCCTTGCTCATGCTCCTACATGTCCTCAATGGGTACCTTGGGGATGTGTGCACACAATAATGTATGTTTGTTTTGTTTTTTTTCCCCCCATTTGATGTCTATTGCCTAGACCTTTCACCACTTTCACCACCATGTGACCATGCTGGCTGTTGTGCTTCTTCTGTGTGGCTGTGGTCTCTTCTCAGGTAAATGGTCTAATGTTTATCTTCAGGCTTTTGAGACACCTGATATATCCTTTGATGGCTGGGCACCTTCAGTTTTCTTTATCACATTTGTTTGTTCACCCATTTTACTTCAGTGATCGTGTTGGGCCATTGAGCCTCGAGGAATGCCAGATTCATAGAACAAAGTGTTCTTGCATTGAGGGAACACCAGGGTGAGGGCCCAAGGTCTACTTGCTACCCTATCATTTGGCCTTAAGATATGTTCTTAAATTTATACCCCCCTTATAATAGATAGTTGTATCTATGCATGGACATACCTATGTTTAGACCTCTGTAAGTGCCCTTCGCCTTCTAGCTCTTTCCTCTATTTCCTTCTATCTATCTCCTGTCCCACCATCATGTTCCACCTTCATTGGCGTTTCTCATTGTTTTCTCACAGATTCATTGTCCTTGCTTAATCCCGACCAGACCTCCCATACCCTCCTTTCCATTGATTCCTGACCACTTATTGCTCCCTCTGCCCGTCCATGTGTTTGTCCCCACCCCCTTCTCCTCTCCTCTCTCATGCCCCCAGGAATCGTTTGCCCAGTCCTTTCTGTGGTGCAATAGGTCTCCAGAGGGATGTATTCCTCTGAGCATCATGTGTCGGCGTGGAGCTTGGAACAGCTCTCTTCTTTTCTTTGTCCCTGTGGGTGTGGTATGCTGGTCCCTCCCTCACCCTGTTCTCTGCCACAGCCACTACTAGGAATGGGATTCATCTGACTCTGGATGCGTGTGGCTCTATAGTTCTCTTCTCTTGCATCCTTCTATGTGTCCACATTGTCCTCATCGTTGGGTGTTTCATGGTAGGAACTGCTCACCCACTCCGGTTTCTGTGGAGACAAGACCCATATTCCCTCCCTGGGTGGATTAGTACCCCGTCCCCTCTGCTATCCTATCACTTTTGAACTCCCTTTTAACTCCCCTCCAACCCCTTCATCCTTCCCCCATTTCTGTGTTGCATCCAATGTGGACCTCCCTAGGTTTGGTCCTCCCTCCTCCCCTTGCGCTATCTCTTGGGCAGGCTAATATGGCATATAGGAGTCTTCTCTTTTATACTCACCATACTGTTTCTACTTACCTCAGTGAGCCCATGCCGTACTTATCCTTTTGTGATTGACTGACTTCGCTTAGCATAATTTCCTCCACTTTTCCCATGCAGAGATGTGTTTCATGTTCTCTTCTGAGCTTTTGAGTGAGGCACAGTACTCCATTGTGTGTATGTGCCAGAGTTTGTTGATCCATTCATCTACTGATGGAAATTTAGGTTGCTTCCAACTCTTTGCGATTGTGAATTGTGCTGCAATAAACTTTGGCATGCATACCACTGGTTGTGGTTTATTTCTTGCCTCTTCTGGATATATATCCAATAGTGAGATAGCTGGATCATAGGGTAGCTCAACTTCCATTTTCATTAAGTATCACCAGACTGCTTTCCAGAGTGGCTATACATATCTACACGACCACCAGCAATGTAGAAGTGTTCCTATTTCACCACATCCCAATATTTGTTGTTCTCTGATTTTGTGATCTGGGCTAGCCTCAAGGGTGTTAGATGATATCTCATGGTTGTTTTGATCTGCATTTCTCTGATGGCTAATGAGCGGGAGCATTTTCTCATATCAAACAACTTTCTCTTAACCCATGCACAAATTCTGTATGAATAAAGTGAAATGTTCTGGAATTCTGAGAGGGTGGAAAGAATGTGGCTAGCCTAGTACTGACTGACCACATAAAAGTGAACTCTATACCTCCATCTGTCTTCATAAGCTGTAAACAAGATCTTTCTTTCTCTGTTCATGACTAATGGTTGAACCTAATAGTTATCTTCTCAAAGTTCAGTATTTTAGACAATCTTTAGGAAGCTGCCACAGATAACTCTGCAAATTTCAGTGGAGTCTAGGATAGTAAGCTATTATGTATTAATGACTAGATATCTATTTTCAAAATTTTAGTTTATTCTGAATCTGGATAGGTGGCTGGATAGGTATATCTCTCTTCTTACCTACAAGCAGCTTTGATTCTCAACTAGTAACACACCAAAAAGATGTACTAAGAAAAGGTAGACTCAGGGAGAAATTTTAAAACTTCTGTTTATCTCCTTCATTTTTACTGTCTATGCTGTGATTTTTGTGACTTGAACCATAAAAAGCTAATGTACTTTCCATGCCTACAATTTTAAACATGGACTGACTTGGATGACAGATAAGCATGCCCATTCTGCCCCAGAGGTTTTATTTGCACGCCCTGTGATTTGTCCTAACCTCATTAGCCCTTCTGAAGCATAAGTTTCTGATAGCCTTTAGAGTAATCATTTAACTTGTGGGAGTAACAATAAATGACCAAGATCATCAGTTACCTTTTTGCAATGTCCTGGAATAGTAATTTCCTTTTAATCAGTTTTTTTAATAAAAAGATGAAAAGGGCACTGAGACATCTTCTGCTATGAGGACCCTTCTTGGTAGAAGTCCATGGTAACTTCATCATTTCAGAATAAGATGAAAGACACATGTCCTAAGATTAACAAGGATTAGAATAAAGGTTAATTGATGCAAAAGTGGAGTATTTAACAAAGTTTGAAATCATAACTTATTGAGAGAAAATTTCCAGTCCTTTGAGTCACAAAGAAATCTTGCAGAAGACAAAGAAGACTAAAAAAATATCAGATATAAGTGACTAATTGAAGAATAACTGCTATTGCCATGTCATCATGAAGCAAAAATACAGTCTTTGATTTGAAAGAATAGACTTAGAAAATAAAAACTTTAAATATACAGGCAAGACAAAAATGATTATATAGATTTTACAAGTATGTTAATTAGTTTCTATGATTCTTTAGATTGCCTACCAGTAGCTTCCTATTACTTGCCAACTTATTATGTATAGTTTTTATTGTACTTATTTGATAATATATGCAGCTAGATAAGTAACTGCATGTGCTTCATTATAACAACCATAACAAAGGATATTATTTATTAGATCATTTATTGGGGGCGCATACATAATTTCTCATAATACATAAATACACATATTGTTCCACATTTCTTCACATGCCTAAAGCCATCATTTTTCTCTGAACCTCCACCTTTCCATCTGAGCCTCTGACCTCAGCCCCCCATCCTTTTCCCTCCATCCTTGCTCCCCACTCCCCCACCAACACTCAATACTTTATAAATTATTGTTTTGTCATAACTTACACTGCTCAACATTTCCCCTTGCCCTCTCCCCCAGTGTCTGTCCTCCCAGTAGGGGATTATATGCAGCGCCCTGAAGTTGACTCCCCCTCTCTACCCCACTTTTCCTCCATCATCTAGTAGCTTCACTTCTGCTACTGACCCTAAGGATAGTATTCTTAATTATTTCTTGAGGTGTGTATTATTACCTAGTATAATTATAGATTCTACCCAATGATTAATTTTCAATGTATAATTACTGCTATGTATTTGAATAAATACAATTTATGGTATTGCAGACACAAAATTTACAAACAGTTCTGTTTTTTATTAAATTAGTCTAGTTTATTAGTTGTGACATACAGTAGGAATTTACAGAGTGTATTCCTATTCCACTGCAGATTTAGGAACCTTTTTTTTTCCTGTAAGCCACTGTCCATTTATGTGTCATGAATTAGTGAGTTTATGGTTTATGATTATCCACAGAGGACATTTAAGTGAGAGTCAGCAAAGTGTGCTGACAAGGTAGACAGTACTTGTGACGGTTTATAAACAAGCTTTGCCCTCCATCATAGGCAACAGTTCTCTGTAAATCCTGCCCTGGCTCCCATCAAGCTCCTCATACTGAAACATAAAGAGGTTGGTCTGTACCTGATTAATGAATCAGCTCCTCTTCACCTGATGGCCTTTCACATCCTCTTCCTTAATTTGACAAGGTTCAACTTCTATAAATTGAGGCTCCATCTCATTTTCTATCTTAAACTTGCCAGGCCAGGTAATACCCAGAATGACTCTGGTAAGAAACAGAAATCTGGATTTTTTCTGTATTCATTCTTGTGGCAATCACTGATCTGTGTCAACTTCAGCACTGGAAGTTTAGGAGTGGAGTCTATTCTGTCAATCTGAAGATAGCCAATGAGACCCCTGCATAGGCATGGCTTTCTCCTGAGAATTCTGGGAAGTCTTATGGTATTTCCCAATTGGAGGTGAGAGACTTGACTCAGTTCCTGGGAGATGCTAGACTGACAAGACCAGATGGCAGCATAGACCCTTAGTCCTAGGAACTGGAGGAGCCAGAGGACAAGCCACAAGGGCTTACCTTGATGGAACCAGACAAACCTCCTAAGCCAGAAAAGCTACAGAGAGACTCCTATCGGTGCTGAATACTGCTGATGGATCCTGAGCCCTGGAAATGAGGAGCCATGGGGAGACCCGTGGCTGTGCCGGGATGCTTCTATTGCCACTGGATACACAAGACTTGGCACCCACTGGCCTGTGATTGTCCTGGTGTCATTGTATGTGCTTTGTGAGTCGGAAGGAGATTTTATTGACTGGTTTCAGACATATGGGCTAATATCAGACTTATGACGTTGGACTGGACTGAGTTGGAATGCTTTTTCAATGTTCCCTTTTTCTTGTATATAAACCTTTCCCTTATACCCATGTGCATGAGGATGAATTTGTTTCTTCAGTGTACCCAGACTAACACAATTCTCCAAGCTACTATTGATCATAAGATATCTGCCCCCCTTTTCTTAGAGAACACAATTTAGACGTTGAGGTTGTGTTTTCTTCTTTTCATGAAATTTAACATGTCATCCTAAAATCTTTGTACAGTAGCCAGCATTTCTAGCAGCTATTTGTGGCACTAGACATTCATCTGGGAATGGAGGCAGAGGATGATACCAGTGTCTCACTTCACAACTCATGGCTTTTCACCAAAGTAGTTTAAATTGGTACTCTATATTCTTACATGTCGCAATGGAAATTTTAAAAGGTAGGCATGGTAAGCATAATGGTGGATATTATAAATTAAGAGCCTGTGGGAGTCCAGGTAGACTAGAGACACAAATTCATAAACACACTTATGGATATAAGGGAAAAGTTGCATATCTGTCAAGATAGAGACAGAATGTGGGTCTTCATTTAAATTACATAGCATGAGAGAAAAGGAGAGGCAATTGAGGTGAAAGAAAAGATTAAGTGAAGTGATGATATTTCATAAAAGTAGCAAAACAAAGTATTTTTAACAGAGAGTGTGGTATCTTTAACTGAGCATTAATGTGGAAATATATAGGATATAGTTATTCAGAGACTCTAGTAAGAAACTATTACTTCTACACACTTAAATTTAAATATTTTACAAATATTTAACATGATATTCAATGGAAACACTAATATAAAATATGTATTAAATTGGGATATCTTAAATGTCAAGTAAATGTTTTCAGCTTGCATTTGAGAAGGTTGTGCTGGTTCACTAAATGGTATTAATTTCTTACTTCATGTCTCAGCATTCATATTTCATTAACCCTGAGGAAGAAGGACAGGTTTTTATCCTTATTTAGTCCTTTTCCGATCCAAAGTAAAATTGATTGACACATAGACATAGTTAAACATTTGGGGGATATCTATTCTCAAGAAAAACTAGTAATATCCTCACAATTATAAGTATTTTTAAAATTATATCTTCACAAGAACCAGAAATTAAGATAATATACAGAAGCTGCCAGACAGTAGATTTAAGGTCGCCATAAAGAAAAACTAAGGGCAGTGAGGATGACTAAGTAAATAGCAGAAATACAAGAGATCTTAATATATAGATCCCTCATCAAGTTTAAGTATGCCTATTTTAGTGAATAGGAAATGCCCTCCATAGATGTATCTTACAATGCCACCATGTTATCATCAGTACAGTATCACAGTCACTTTACATACTTCCTCAATAGTGTTTAAAAATGGTATAGAGACTTTAATGGGATAGCATGAAACCCATTTTTCATAGATAAATTGACTCAGAAATAAATTTGGGAAAAGGACTTGGGCATTGTGTTAACAAAACTGAATGTAGTAGAATAGCATATTTTTAAATAGATTCAATAGATTTTAGAGATATCCTTTAGTGCTTATCCATTTTACTCTGAAGACATCTCTAATTTTTAGCATTTATAAATAAAAGGTTTTATTGTACTTTATAGACCATTTTTATTTTTTTAAGTATGTGCTAGTGTATTTAAAGTATCAGTAACCATATAAACAGAGCTGCCATCTTGTGGATAAGTAGATAATTACACAGTACTTGATGTAAGATGTAGTAATGCTATATTCTGATATTTCTAACTACTCAAATTAAGAAATATGTTTACACAAGTATGAGATACAGTTAATTCTCCCCCATAACTTACCACATGGAGATTATGTTCATTGCCTCTGAAGTTAGTCTGAACCTAAACTTCACAAATTTTTAGTTTGGGAAAAATTAGAGGGTGATTTTTCCACTTTAATTAAGCTCTAGTGCTGATTTGTTTGGATAATATAAATAATTAGTTTAACCACTAAATTGCAACAGAAATTATTGTAAAGCAATTAAATACTGCTATTTCAGCTCCGGGGGTATATGTATGATGTAAGTATCATAATAAAATTGAGGTGTATTTGGCTTGAACTACAAAATGCATTCTATTTAATTTTTTCCATTTTTTAATAGATTTCATGTTCTTAATATAAGAAATTAATAATATTGATTTACTCAGAATAAAGTTCACTCTAAACCCTATGGTTCTATCCTTTATGGTTTGACATTACATTACTGTTAACATGAAAATAGTGTGTATATTTTGCTCTGAATTCACAGATACAAACTAGTGTACTGTAGTTGGAGCAATGCAGTAAATCATAGAATTGTTAGTAAAATATTATTAAGATGCAGTCTTGTTATTTTTTCACTTGGGTGAATTAAATATCTTTTTATTTTAATCTATAAACCCTGGCTTAGTGATTACACGCTGGGTTGTAACCTCAACATCCATGGTTCGCAAACATCTTCCACTCTGAAGAGAAAAAGAGACCTTCTACTCTCCCAAAGAGTTATTTTCCAACCCACAGGAGCAGTTCCACAGGACAGGTTCACCATTTCTTTTATTGTGGCTGTGCGTCAAAATCTACTCTATGGTAGTGAATTAGGGTTGGTTTGATGAAACCAAATTCACCCCCATTGAGTCCATGCGGATTCCTAGTCACCCTATCTGTCAGGCCACCAAAACCCCTGTGGATTCCCAAGACTACTGGTTTATGAGAGTAGTAAGACCTTCCTCCCCGCAGAGCAGCTGCTGATCTCACAGCGCGGACCTTGAAGAGTGCAGCCCAACCGTGTAACCACTGAGCCACCAGCACCACATATTTGCATCAATTCTTAAAGTTCTGTAAGATTATTTTATGAATTATGGATCTGGTTTGTATTTCTTAAGATTATTTTACCATTGTGGCAAAGGCCTATGTCTTATTAAAGTTTACGTCACACATGCACTATTTTCTTTTGGACTGTTCTTCAAATATATGGATAATCCTAATATGGAAGTGTTGCTCTCACTTTCAGGCTCCATTCCAGCAAACAGCTGCCATGTAGATGAGCGAAGCGCTCACCATGGGGGTTTTTGCGACTGCAACTCTTTCGGGAGTAGAGAGTTTCATCATTCTCTTTTGGAGTGTCTAGTGATTTCAAACCGCCAAACTTAATATTTTTCAGAAGGACATACTGCAAATAATTCACCCCAACCTTTAACATTTCTGCTCTACCTAAATAAATACTAAAAATATATTACTTAAAGAAGCAGAACTTCTAATCACCATTCATTTTGTATTGTTAGTGAGCAGAATGTGGTTTTTTTTTTTTTTTTGGTTTTGTACAGAAAATATTACTGTATGATAATATGCATTAGGCAGAATTCTCTAGAGAAAGAAAACCAGGATACTTATGTGTATGTATGTATGTGTATATATGTATATCTCCATTTTATATATATATATATATATATTTTTTTATATCCATTATAAATGTGTGAATATAGAGATATAGATAGGTGGATAGATATAAGGCATGAAGGAATATAACAGCTGATTAGTCTGCACAGCAAAACAGAGGGCTCAGTTCACATCACTTCCATGAAACTCTTAATATACTGGAAGCTCTTGAAGTCACAGGGCTGCTGGGTCCAAGGTCAAGGAAGCAGATTGCTGGATCTTCCCTGGAGCAATGTACGCAGAGTTTGCCCAAAGGCAGCAAACAGCAGGGCTAGGTCACCAGCCATCAGCAGCTCAGGAGCTTAGGGAAACGGGCTTGGACAGGATCTGGAACTCAGCTGAGCAAGGACCCACCAGCCTCAAGCACTAGTGATAAACTCAGCAGCAGTGCAGTGAAGCATTTCTCCAAGGAACCTCAAGCTCTAGTGACACAGTCCATGGTTGGCTGTCCTGCAGATAGTGTAGTTCACAAGTTGAGACAGAGAACTAGCTAAAACAACCGCGCACTGGGCCAATCACAAGAGAACAAGAGGAGTGGACCTTGCTGAGCCATTTATTTCTTTGCCCTCCCAATCAAACTTCACCATGATTAATCCTACATGTTCCTATTGGTCAACTTGGCACAATAAACCTATCACATGATCCTATATATTTCAGCATACGTATAGTATCTGAAATTCTTCTCATTATATATCATTGTTGTCAGGTTTAGTCAAGTTGAGAAGGACTCAAGACAAGTCAAAATGTTGCAGAACAGAGCTGCTCTATATGATTTTATTAGCCCTAAACTTAGATTGCCAGTCCTTTACTTCTCTGCAATCCTGGTTGGATTTGAATAGCCAATTTTCTATCTATCATTCAAGCATACATTGCTTGTGCAATCTATTTGCCTGTGTTAGTCCGGGTAGACTAGAGAAACAAATTCACAAACATGCATATGTATATAAGGGAGAGGTTATATTAAAGTGACCAGATTTTAAGCAGGACACCATTGACCAAGGGGTGGGGTCCTTGATTAAAAATTTGGTCTATATGGAGCCACAAAAATTTTCATAGGATACAAAAATAGTATTGTAGTATATTTATTTTAATTTTAAAATGCCGTGGGATGTTGCTAAATTGTTAAAAAGTGGGTTAAGTCCCAGTGGCATAGTGGTTGTGTGCGGGACTGTGGCCCACTGGGTTGGTGGGTCAAATCCAGAAGCTGCTCTCCAGGAGCAAAGCTGGGCCTCCTACTCCCACCAGAGGGCAGTGTTGCCCCCCAAAAAAAAATTGTTAAAAAGCAGACGTCTGGTCACTTTATATACAATAGGAATGGAACATTGAGAAAGCATCCCAACCCACTCCAGTACAAGTCCATAAGTCCGATATTAGCCCATATGTCCCATACCAATCCATTAGTCCTCTTCAGACCCACGAAGCACATGCAATGATACCAGGAAAATCACAGGTCAGTGAGTGAAGAGTTTTGTGTATCCAGTGGTGGTAGAAATATCTCAGGCCTGCCAGGGATCTCCCCGTGAACTCCCAAGCATCTCAGTATTGGCAGGAGTCTCCATGAGACTTTTCTGGCCCCAGAGGTATGGTTCCCTCAGGGCAAGCCCATGTGGCTTCTCCTCCGGTGCCTCCAAGACTCTTGTTCTATCAGCATGCTACCATCTTGTCTTGTCAGTACAGCATCTCCAGGGACTGAGTTGATGGTCTTACGTCTCCACGAGGGAAATATTGCAAGGTTTCCAAGAATTCTCAGTTAAAACTATGGCCACACAGAGGTCTCATTGGCTATCTCTAGATTGGCAGGCTAGACTCCACCCCTACACTCTTAATCAAATTGATACCAGAGTACATGATTACCACAATGCCTTGGGTATTTATATCATTTTTCAACTAAATTATAAACTCTGTCTTAATGAATTGCAGTGAATTGTAGAATTGATGCATTAATATCTAGGAGAAAGCATAATTTGTTTTTATAGATTAACATTGGTATACATATGTTGTCACATTTTTCTCTTCATTGTTTATTTTAATATTTAACTTGTGTCCAAATATTTTTCTATTTCTATAATCATAAAAATACATATGGTGATGCCCCCACACAAAGAAATACATATGATTTTCATATTTAAATGCAATTTTGTAAATTGTACTTGTGTTGATTAGACCAGGGGTGCTCAATACATGGATCACGATCTACTAGTCAATTGTAAATGTAGTGTGGGTACTTGCATGGCATTAAAAAAATAGACATAAGCTTATCATCAAGCCCATCACTTAACTTAATTAATTAATTATCAGCACAGATAATCAGATATAATCTTAGTTGTCAAATTCATGTGCAAAAAACTATGCTAAGTGCAGGAAAGTCAACAAGTTAAGTTATCACCAATATTTAGACCCTGTTTTTTTTTTTTCTCTTAGACATAAGAATGAGTATTAAAGTGAGTGGGGGAGCTGATTCAAATAAGAATACAAAAATGTATCACTCTCATACAGGACAGAAGATTTTAAATTATAAGCCGATATTCTGTTAGAGTTCAGAGTGCATGGACAGTTCTGGAACTTACTCACAGAGCGAAAGGACCCAAACATGAGAAAATGTTCTACCTCTTTGATTGTCTTATTCAGCTCTATTTATTGCTGTGAGTCAGCCTTCTCCCACAGAAAGATCATTCTGTCCATGTACCATTCTACCACATCTAATGATCATTTGGATGTGTGCTTGAGGCTGACTGTCAGTAGCTACTGTCTGGGCTATGCATTCCTGGCACACTCCATTCTGTACAAGTCCTCAGTAAACTTAATTAATGACAAAAATGGACATAGTTTATTGTGCTGTGTTGTGCACTATGGCTCATGTGGTTATGCAAGGTACATAAGCGTACATTGTACATAAAAAGACTTTTCGATGCATTTATGAATAAATGTAATATATTAAGTAATAAATGTTTTGCATTTTTGTCATTGGTAGATCATTTTGACTTGATCATTTTATAAGTCGCTCACATACTGAAAAAGTGAGAAGACCCCTGGATTAGCCCCTCAATCACATGCAATTTCATACACTTGTAAATATTATTGGTGTACTTTATAATAGCATTATGTATTTTAATAACACATAACACAAGGTCATTTATTAATGAATCATTTTATAGCCAGGAGGTTTTATAATACAAAATGCGAGCAGAACACAAGTAATTTTATATTTCCCAAGCATTATATTACCCTTTCTACTTTTTGATAGCACTTTGTCACCAAAACAAATACACAATAAAACAAGAATGGGTACAATTAATGTTTATTAGCAAGTCTGGAATTTATATTTAGCTCAAAAGTGTATTTGAGAGGCATTATAGATCAGTATGTTTTCTATTTACAAGATATTATCTAAATTTGCTAGTTGTCTGTGTTAAGTATTGACATTAATGTTTATACCATATATACTGAAGGATAAGTGCTTTTATAAATATGTTCATTTCTTATTTACCAGCTATCTGAACACTTTGCATGTGTAGCAGTTGTATAAAAATCAATCAAAACCACTTTTATAGCAAGTGTGAACTCGTGTTTTTGAGTGAAGGTATGGCTCTTGTGAAGAATGGCAAGACCTTCATCCCTACCATACCACCATTCTGGTCTAACTTTGAAGTTTGTAAAATTGAAGGAGAGAGAGAATATAAAATGAGACTATGAGAATTCAGGCCATTAACTTACACACATGCTTCTTGTGGTCAAAGAATACCACCTGGTCCAGGTGACCGCTGCAGCTTTGGGTCCATGAATTGAGACAGCATCCCAGAGTTGCAGACAGGATGTACAGTAGTCATGTCTCTGTAGAACCTGCGATCAACCCGGCGTTTCTTGAGAGTTCTGAGCCTAGAGCTCAGCAGTGAACCTAAAGAGGTGAGGATATATGTGGGAAGCAAGAACTCTACATGAATCTCTGTAGATAGGCTCTCCTTTTAGCTGCAATACTGCCCCAAACAGCTCTGCCTGTGGTTTGAAATAGCTCATCGGAATTTTGGAAGTCATGGCACAGCATTCAGAGAGTTGTGGTAGATGGTTGCACAGGTTCAGGGGGAGGAGTAGACCAGAGGAACATTTGGTAACTGACATTTTACATAATGTTTATTTTTAAATGATGACCTGGTCTTTGGAACTTAGCCATGTCTGTAAGTGAGGAGCAGGTATGATTAGTTCCTTCATGACATGTTTTCTTAGCAATTACACAAACTTAGACTTATTGTTTTTTTACAGAAATGCAGTTGACATTTTCATTGTCCAAATTCATCTTTCTGATCTATAATTCAAACTTAGGGCACTTTGCCTGGCAATGATATATATATGTATATATACACACACATACATACACACAAACATATAGCCTTCTTTCCATCTAAGCAACCATGCTTTAGGCAGAAATAAATGAACAATGTCTTTCACTCTGGCCTAAAGTATATTTGGACAAATAGTATTCCTGACTATAGATTCTTCCACTTGGATAAAATGATTACATCCAGCACATTTTTGAGAGGGACAGTAACTTAGAAGCAGAAATATGCATGCCTACCATGAGATGAATCAGTACTATAAATCACACTAATTTGAAATACTTTTCTAGTTAGGTAAGTGGTATTGTTATTGTTTGGTGCCATTGACTTGGCTTCAATCCATACTGAGTCCTCCTTGTACAACAGAACACAACAATCACAAATCCTTTTGTGTCATCAAGTCCACTACCTCTCATAGCAGCCCTGTGAACAACAGATAACAAACTGCCTGCTCCTGGGTCATCTTTACACATGTTATGTTTGAGCCACTGGGTCTACACATCTTTTCCAGGGCCTTTCTGTGTTTGTGTTTTACAGTGACAAAATGTCCACAGTACTTGAGACAAAGTCTTGCCACCCTTGCCTCTAAGGAGAATTCTGATTTTTTTTCTTCCAAGGTAATGGTTTGTCCTTTTGACAGTCCAGTATACTTTCCATAATATCCCCCAGCACCATAATTTAGATGCACTCATTCTTTTTATGTCTTCCTTATTCAAAATCCAACATTCAAATGGATATGAAGTGATTGAAAATTCTAGGAATGACTAAACTATGGGGCATGTTAGCCTTCAAAGTAGCAGTTTTGCTTTGCAACATTTAAAAGGTCTTGTGCAGCAGTTTTAACCGATTTAGTACACCCTTTGATCTCTTGACTGCTGATTCTATGAGTATGGATTGTGAACCAAACAAAAGAAAACTGTGACAAATTCAGTCTTTTTGATGTTTGCCATCGTGTTACCTATTAGCCCATTTGTGAGAAGTGTAGCTTTTCTACATTGAGCTGTAATCCACAGGGAAGGCTGCAATCTTTTGAGTTTTATTGGCAAGTACTTCAAGTCCTCCTCAATTTCCGAAGCAAGGTTGTGTTAGCTGCATATCACAGGGTTTTAATAAGCCTCCCTCCAGTCTTGAAGCCTCGCTTCTATGTATAATCCAGCTTCTCCAGTTATTTGTTCAGTGTATCCATTGAATAAGTGTGGTGAGAAGATTCGCCCTGACACACAGCCTTCATGATTTTAAATCAGGCAATCTTTCCTTGTTCTGTTCACACAACTGCCTCTTGATCTGTGTACAGGCTCGACCAGAATGAAATGAAGTGTTCTGGAATTCCCATTTTTCTCAAGGCTAATCCTGTGTGATTCTCAAAATAATTGCTAACTATTAGCCAATTATTGCAAACATTGCATTCATTCATCTCATGGGGAGTCTTCACATTTTCCTGACACTCAAACTCTAAAGGATATTATCTTTCCCCTGGGATTAGTCTTCCTGATAGCATGTCAAAAGAGCAGTATCCTCACTTTTAAGGCTTATTCTGACTGTTCTTCTTCCAAGACAGAACTGTGTATTATACGAGGTTCCTTAGTATATTGAACATTATTTGCTATCACCATAATCTTAATCCAAATTCTTAAAGTGTCATATTTGCTTTTTAGCACATCAAATAGGTCTTCTGAAACAGTTCTCCATTGTGATACCTTGTTTGATTTTTTTTTCAGTGCTGTTCCCAAGGATGTTGATTATAGATACAGGCTAAATGAAATTGTTGACAACTTCAGTCTTTATCCATTTATCATGAAATTATGCACTGGTCCACAGTGACAATTTATTGCTTTCTTTATGCAGAGATAAACTCCATGCAAAGATTTTAGTGTTGGTTACTCTTGAATCATCTTTGCTTGCAGCAGTCAGACTATACATTTGCATATTGTAGGGTGTTAGTATTCCTTCAATTCTGATGATGCAGAATTGCATCTAGCTCATTTTTTTGATGATCTTCTCTGATTGACCGAATATTTTGAATCCAATCTTGGCATGCACCTTACCTGATTTTAAACCATGCAGTGTGCTTGTTCTGTTCAATAGACTGTCTCCTGAGTTATGTTCAGGTTCTCTGTGAGCACAATTCAATATTATTCAATTCCCACTGATCACAATGCTACCCATATTTTGTTATTATCCAAGCAATTGAATGCATTTCCTAATCACTATGCACAGGTGAATGTATCTCAGATATTATCTGCTTTCCTCCAACATTGCTCTGATATAAGCAATGATATTTCATGTTCCATGTCATCTTCAGAATTTGCTTTCAAGTTCTGGAAGTTTCTTGATGATGTGCTTTCGCAATTCTTTTTTAATTGGCTGTAAATATCATGTATGTAATGTGTGATATATTTTGATATATTTTGTATTCTGTTGTATCACAACTCTTTGGAATTGGGAGAAGGGTGGGTATCTTTCAGCTGGTTGGCCAGGAAGCAATCTTCAGAATTTGGGGCATTGAACAATAATCTCTGCATCGTATTGTTGAAACATCTCAATATGACTTCTGTAAATTCCTAGACCTGTGTTTTGGATTGAAGCCATCAGCACTCCTTGGGGTTGTTCTTTAATGCTATCAGTTATCAATCATTGCAACCTCCTGAGATGGTCGAGCAGTGACCAGTTCATTTTAGTACTGCATACACCTCCCATGACATGTTTTTTTTGTCATTTAATATCTTCTTCTTAGAATACCTCAATATTGCAAATTTTAAATTTTCTTCAGCTACTACAGATTCAGAAATTCAAGTGGTTTTCCCTTTTGGTTTCCTAACTCCAAGTCATTCCATGTTTACATTATCTTCTCCAGTCACTCTCTGCACTCCTCTATTCAACTCTTACACTTCATTATTTTTATTTACTTAGCTTCTCTAACTTCAAGCTCAAGTTTCAGAATGTCCTTTGACATTAAATCTTGATATGTACTTTCTGAACTCTTCTTTTTAAAATTATTTTATTGGTGACTCATGCAACTCTAATCGCAATCTATACATACATCTATCAAGCACATTTGTACAGTTGTTGCCATCATCATTCTCAAAATATTTTTTTCTACTTGAGTCCTTGGTTCAGCTCCTCATTTTATCCTGGTCCTCGCATACATTCCCTACCACATGAACCCTTGATAATTTATAAATTAATATTATTTTTATGCCTTTTACTGTCTGATGTCTCCATAACCCACTTTTCTGTTATCCCTCCCCCAGGAAGGGGGTTATATGTAGATCCTTATGACTGATTCCCCCTTTCTTCCCCATCTTCCCCTTATCCTTCCTGGTATCTCTAATCTCAATATCAGTACAGAAGGATTTATCTGTCCTGGAATCCCTGTATTTCCAGCTCCTATCTGTACCAGTACACATCCTCTGTTCTAGCTGGATTTGTAAGGTAGAACTGGGATCATGATAGTGGGAGGTGAGGGTGGGGGGTAGAGCAGGCATTAAAGAACTAGAGGAAAGTTGTATGTTTCATTGGTGCTATGCTGTACCCTGACTGACTCCTCTACTCCCCATGCCCTTTCTGTAAATGGGTGTCTTGGTCTCCTTTCCACAGTCCCCCTCATTCACAATGATATGAATTTTTTTGTTCTTTGATGCCCGATACCTGATCCTAACAACACCTCATTATTACACAGCTGGTGTGTTTCTTCCATGTAAGCTTTGTTGCTTCTCACCTAGGTGGCTGCTTGTATTTCTTCAAGCCTTTAAGATCCCAGCACCATCATCTTTTTTTCACAATTGTTTATGCACCCACTTTGTGTTAGTGATCATCTTGGGAAGGTGAGCATCATGGAATGACAGTTTAATAAAACAAAACATTCTCCATTAAGAGAATATTTGAGTAGAGACCCAATTTCCATCTCCTACCTTAACACTAAGTCTATAAATATATGCACATAGATCTATTTTCCCATCATATATAAATGTATTTACATATGCACATGCCTGTATTTAGACTCTATAAAAGTCCTTTGCCTCCTAGTTCTTTCCACTATTTCCTTTTGTTTTCTTGCCCCACTCTCATGTTTAACCTTCCTTTAAATTTCAAGAATTCCTCTCAGTTACATTGCCTTTGATCAAGCCATACCAGGCTTCCCACACCCTCCTCACCATTGAATTTGGAACACTTGTTCTGCCCTTCTCTCTGGATTTGTAACACCCACATCCTTCCCCATGCCTCCCCCTCTCCTATGTCCCCTACCCGACCCCCAGAACTGTAGGCCCCCTTGTTTTCTCCTCCAGCTTATTTATCTTATCTAGGAATACCTGCAGAGATAATAAATAATATGCACAAAAAACAAGACAGAGCAAAATAAATCAACAAAAGAAAATAGAACATCATCAACAACAACAAAAGCAAGGCCTAGAAAGGAAAAGCCTGTAAATCATTCAAAGTCTGTTTGTTGAATTTTTGGAGTATTTTCTGGCCTAGTGTGATAAGGTGTCATGCCCTGGCCACAAAGTCTATTGTCGGTATTTCCCGGGAACTTCGTTGCTCTGTTCCCCTGTCTGTTCTGTTGCACACCCGTGATGTCTTGCCTCAGTGTGGTGGGGTCTGATCAGTTGCAGTTCCCTCACTGTCTCCTCAGCCTTGTCCCTCGTAGCACTATGGGCAAGTGAAGGATGTCCTGTCTCCTCATGGGGGCTGGTCTTCTGGTTCTCTCTGTGCTTTGGCTAATCTGAGTGGGAATATTGTCTTCAGGGCTTCGTGGGCCAGGATGTGTTCCACTCTCTCTTCCTCTCCCTTCCTTTGCTCCCGTGTGCTCTGAGCAGATGTGTCCCTCTCCCTGAGCTTCAGTGCTGTCTTCGGAAGCAAATTCTTCTGCAAAGAGTGGGGGCTGTCCATGTTGTTGGGATTGGGACCAGCCACTCAGAATTCTCTATTGGTCCCCTGCTTCACGTCAGTATGTTGCATTCACATCATGCAGCAATGGGTTGAAATCTGGTCCCTCTTTCTCTGTGGAGATATTAGCAGTACCCTCCCTTGAGTGGGTAAGTGCCCTGTTCTGCTACCCATGTTATTTGTTTTTCATTCCCTCTCATTTCTTTTTGGTTGGCGACCTTATTTATCTCTGGACTTGGTTTGACCCCTGCCATACCACCTGCATCTCTCACCCCATGAATGTTTGTATACAGTAGCTATTTCCCTATGCCCTTTTGCATATTTAAGCTTACTTCAGTGGACTCATGTTGCATCTGTCCTTTTGTGCTTGACTTACTTCAATTAGCATATTTTCCTTCAGTTCTTTCCATGTGGCAATGTTCTTCATGTGTTCACCGATGCTTCTTTGGGATGCACAGTACTCCACTGTATGTATGTACTACAGTTTTTTTAATCCATTCATCCCTCAATGGAAACTTGGGTTGTTTCCAACTCCTTGCAAGTGTGAAATGTGCCAAGATGAAAACTGCAACACAGATATCTGGCTGTGGTTTATTTCTTGCCTCTTCTGGGTATATGCCCAGTAAGGGAATTGCTGGGGCGTATGGTAGCTCAATTTCCATCTGTTTCAGATATTGCAAAATCAATTTCCATAGTGCCTGTACATACTCAAAGGTCCACCAACAGAAGAGTGTTCTTATCTCCCCACAATCCCTCTAATACTTGTTAATTTCTGATTTTTTGAATTGGGCTATCTTTGAGGATGCTACATGGTATCTCATTGCTTTAATTTGCTTTTCTCTTATGGGAATATCAGAAATATTTTCTCATATTTTTATTGGCCATTTGGATTTCTGCCTTTGTGAAACTTCTGTTCAAAACCTTTCCCCACCTCCTCAGTGGGCAGTTAGTTTTTTTTTTTTTTCTTTTTGGAAGTTATCAGGGTGTTGTAGATTTTAGTAATAAAGCCTTTGATGTGTCATTGCTAAAGATGTTTCCCCAGTCCGTGATCTCTCATCACTCTTTTGGTGAATTATTTTGATGTACCCAGGTGTTTTATCATCAGTATATCCCACTTGTCAATTTGTGATTCCTCTGAATTTGTGTTCTTTCCTATTTATGAGAATCAAAGGAATTCACCAAAAGAGTAATAAGCGAGATCACGAACTGGGAAAACATCTTTAGCAATGTCACATCAGACAAAGGCCAAAGTTCTCAGGTTTGTCTCACTTCCCTGATTGATGGACCTAATAATTTGGGATTTTACCTTGAGGTCTGTGACCCACCTGACATTTATTCCTGTGCATGGAATGGGATAAGGGTCTTGTTTCATTTTTCTGTCAGTAGTTATCCATTTTCTCCAGCACCTCTTGTTGAAGAAGGCAGTCTGCACTCTTTCTCATTTCCTTTCACCTTCTTCATACATGATGCTCTTGTTACTGCCCCACCACTTGTCTGATCCTCAGTCATAAGTGTTCAGTGCATCAAAGTTCCGCTTTATGTCACCTCTATAGATGGATTGGATATATCCAAGTTATAATTTTGGATACTATTTCTCTTTTCTTTATTTAAGGAAAATGTATTTCAAATGTCCCAAATCAATTTAAATTTTATACATTGTAACTTAGGATAACAACTGAAGTGTGATATGTTTGTGTAATACATTTCCTTTTATATAACTAATTTCTTCATAGTTTCTAATCTTATTCCTACATTAATGTTTTGCAGTTGGTATCATTCCCGTTCTCAATCAATACATGAAAGGCGAAATTTCCTCAGTTATTTTAGATAGTAAGTGATGGAGTGAAAATCTGAAGCCTGGCTCTCTTGAAGTCAAATCTAATATTCTAATCCTTATATCACACTACCTTGCAACTGGTAGACATCAGATAATCAAACTTACAGCCATACTGAGCATCCAAACTTGCAAGGGAAAGTGGATTATATAGTTATAAAAATATATTTTCTTTTTTTTCTTGGGGGGTGCATCACTGCTCTCTGGTGGGAATAGGAGGCCCAGCCTTGCTCCTGGAGAGCTGCTGCTGGATTTGAACCGCTAACTCAGTGGGCAGCAGTCCTGCACACAACTATGACGCCACTGGGGCTCAGCCAAAAGTATCTTTTCATACTTGATCAACTTTTAGAACTGCCAATGAAAAAACAAATTTCACCATGAAATATATGGGGGTGGGGTATTTTTTAACCTTTCTGTAATTTTTTAATATAGATTTTTTTTAACCTCCAAGCCCTATGCAAAAGAAAATGAACTAACACAATATCACACAAGGGCACAGTAGATGACCTTCCCTTCTCTTCAGGTGGAGATAGAAAACCATCCTCATTAATTGTTTTTATGTTAACTCTGTCTTGGAGTGACCCTGTGATAGAAGTTATAAGGGTCTGATCCAGTTGTAGTTGTGTCAACCCCCCTGAGAGGCAGACAGTCCTGTATTTCAGCCAAAGAGCGGCTGATGGGTTCAAACTGCCAAACTTTGCTTAGCATTTATTTCTCCAACAGGGCTGATGGAGAGATGAAGTAAATCCCCCCTTTTCCACGTTCTTTTACTGTTTGCATGCTCAGCTGCACAGCTTCCAAAGGGCTTTCCCTGGGATATGACGGGGCTAGATTTAGAAGGAGCTGGTTTTTGAATAGCTCTGGTAATTCTTGCACCTCACATAGATGTGGCTGACAGCTCCTTTTGGTGGAGGAAGCTTGGGCATATTTCAAGGTGATTGGAGTTTTGTCCCCCTGGCAGCAAGCTGCTACAACCAGCTTAGTCCATTCTCCTTCTCTCCCCCTGGACTTCAGCTTGGGGAGACATCTGTGGCTTTTGTCAGGATCGAAGGTAAGAGATGGGTAATTATTCTTTTGTTGTGCTCAAAGAGAACAGAGTTATGTAATAAATTAATATTCAAATACTGAAATGTTCTCTACTTCCAGCTACTAGTAAGTTACTTTCCATATACAGTAATAGCTAACCTTAATATTTTAGTGATGTTATTATTTTAATTTCTTATACTTGAAGTTTCATTACACAAAACACATTTCCCTTAGGTAGTTTATTGGACAAGTTAAAATACTTATAAGATTGTTCAAAAGCCATACTGTACAATTGCTTACCTTGTCATTTTTCTCAATTTGTCTTAATTTTTTTCCCCATAGGGTATTCCTTTAAAATCAATGAGAAGTAATTACTAGACCTAACATTCCAGAGGGGGTGATGGCATTGATCTTTATATTTGACACCCATTCTGTGGGATAACTTTATAAATGCTGTTATTTATAAGTACATCTGGAAAATAAATTCCCTGTGGAGTTCATTAATTAGGGGAATTAGTCGCAGTATATTTCAGAGGCAGGACGAGGCTTCAGAAGCTCCACGTCGCTTTTCCTCCCCTTTTAAGCAAACATTATTGTCGGAGATGAGCATTTCAATTTGCAGCTGACAGCTTAGGGTTAAGATATGATTCCAGGTAACAGAAGCCAATGAGAGGACACCCAGTTGATGTTTGTGACATCATCTTCCAGTCGGAGTACATAGACGAGCTGAGGTAGCGTTCAGTTTCAGCCCCCGTGTCTCTATGATGGATGTTTACATCTCTTCTGTGAGAGCCAATTATCTCGCTTTTGTGTGAGGCCCGACGATCCTTCATGCTGCCACATTGCACGGAGCACGGCTGGATCGAGCTGAACGAATTGTTTTCTCTTTCCCCGGTAAGCGGCTCTTCTATTTTACCTTCTCTTCGGGAATAAAGGTGGATGTGTCTCACAGGAAAGAGCGTAAGAACACAGGGGCTCTGGCAGACATTTCATCCAAGCGGTATTGGCCGTTAGGTGCCGTCGGGTCGGTTCCGACTCAGAGGGATGTTTGGCATTACTGAAAAGGAGGTGTGAATTCAGGCAAATAAGAGGAAATGAGAAAAGGAAATGCTCACGTGCATCTGAGAAAGTAATTTGCTGTAAATAAATGAATGGCTGGTGAATTCCGTTTTCTTTTGCCAGAAGGATATAGCTGCTATTAAAGAAGTTACTTAAAATGTTTTCAAATGTGTGCATGTATGTATGTGTGTGTGTCAATTTGCTACATTTCTTTATATTTTACTATAAGTAACAAACAGTAGAGCTAGGAAGAGTAAGCCAAATCATGTTGCTATAAATTTTAAATAAGTCAAAGTTTGTAATCGCTAAACGATAGTTCTTTGGGACAGTTTTCCAGAGTTGTGTCTCTACAGGGAAAATTACGTAGTGAGAAGAGTCTTCAGTTTCCAAAATAACGTGGAAGTACTTAGTCCCTCTTTTTATCAATATTGCCTAAAACAATTGTGATTGCAAGTGGTTTTATGGAGTCATGTGGGCTTTTATGATTTTGAATAAGTAGATTAATAGATGTTAAATGTCATTATTAAAAAGATTGCTATAGGATATATTGGAAGACATTATGTTTTATCTATGTTCAGGATATTGAAAACCTGACAGAAAGCTTCTACTATTTAATATTTTATTCACAGTGACAGTTGCATCTGAACAGCCTTGTTTATAATAGCACAACAGATATATTTGCCATTGCTGAGCTCTTGTGGATATAGGGAGTAGATTCTTACAGACATTGTTAATATTCTATCTATAATAAATGCTTTGAATTAACAGGGAATGTGCATTACCCAATGAGGAATTCTCTAAAACATTTAACTCCTCCTATCCTCATGGAATGAAGTGGCAGACAATTTTCATTTTAAAGTTCAATTTTGTTGTTTATGAAATGAAAACAAGAAATGCGTAAAGAGTTGTTATTTACTATAAAATTCTCTCACCTATTTAATGACATTTTTTGCCTGATAATACTACTTTTGAATAATAATTTGTGCATCGGGTTAGATGTGCTTACAGTTTTCAAATTTATTTTTTACTCTGCCTTCAGCCAACTAGTTCTGCCTGTGAAAAAACAGTGTTTTTGATAATTAGCAATCATGGTTTGGAGGTGTTCAAGTTGGATTTACAGTCAGCAGGGTTTCTCTGCTATGTCACACTTCTGCATCTTCAACTAGCCCAGCCCTGTTTGGGAGTTCTTGATATTTCTGTTGTTCAATTTGTGTCTTTCACACAAATTATGTCTCAACAAAGCTAAGTTTATTAAAAATGTTAGGTATGTATTAGTGAAATTTTAAGTATTAAACTGCTCCTCCTACCCAAAACAATATATAGGCAAGCAGAACTCAAATTCTAACAAACAGGAAAATATGTTAGTTTTTCATGGGAGCATTAAGTTGGTGAGATCTGTGAATTTCAAACTCTTGTAGTGGGATCTGATAATGTCAACTTCAATGCATAATGATGACCACTCTAAAGATGTTTTTATGTTACTTTAAAGTGGATTTGAATGTTTTGGTTCCCACAGACAATGTCCTTATACTTTTCACAAGCGATTACTTTTGGCAAAGGGTAGAACATTTTCCCCTAGCAATTAATTACCTATAAATCAGTTTATATCACTTGGTTAAGAATGAAAATCTAAATTAGCTAAGTACAACAGAGGCATTAAGCTTATTTTTCTCTCAAAGTTTGAATACATTTCTCATTGTTAGACTCTGTAATCACAGATGAACTGCGTTGATAGTTAGTCATTGCACTGTTAAAATTGTTTATCTTCTTGGATTTTTTTTCATCAATTTTGTACAACATACAATTACCATGATATGGTTCAACTGGCTGGTAGAATTTTTTTAAGTGGAAGGGACATCTAGTGGTAAATAAAGATTTATCCCATGTCACAACTCCCTAGTAGGGTAACACTTGGCAAAAGATTCATAATGCTTCATGTACCGCTAGGGTTTCTGCCTCTTTTCTAATACATATGTTATTTTTTTTGAACTTGATAATAGTCAATTTTTCCTTCCTTTGTATCTTTCTTCTCAACATTATATATATATATATATATATATTTGACATATCCAAGTTAAATATTACTAAGTGATAATTTTTGTTCTTCTTAAGTATCAATGAGGGGGAAAATCAGAGATAAAATTCTTATTAGTCCATCATAGGTTTTCTGCAAAACTTAGATGCTGATAGTCACATATTACACTCTTTTCAGAAAAATTCCCTATATTTTAGTTACTCCAAATCAAAACTCTCCTTCTCTAATATCTTAATTTTCCTCTAGCTCAGGTTAGCCAATTTTTATCTTTTAAAGTTATTTATAAGCATTTTACTTTTTAGTTTATCAATGAAAGCATTTCACTGTAAAATGGATTCTGTTTCTGTGAAACTCTGGACTTCCAAGACCAATTTTTTGTCTTTAGTCTTAATGGAGAAAATAATAAAGTGAGTTTATATTAAAATGCAAATCCATGTTTGTTGATAAGCATATATTTAAGCATACACATATACAGTTATATTCATTCTAAAGTATAATAAGTGTTGCCATGAACACCAGATCATTTGTTCTTAAAAATAAATCTGTGGTAAAAATAATTAACATTATTTACCTAAGGAAACATGAACTACTAGTTTGTACTTTATTGTCAAAGACCACCTGTTGTCAGAAAATTAATAAATGGAGAATCAGGAGTGAGAAAGAGATTTGCAAATTTTAACAAACCTAATGTTTTAATCACTCATCTTCTCTCTCTTTTCATCTATCTCCTTCAATCTCTCATTCTTTTCTCAGTTTTTTTTGTTTCTTCACAGTGTCCACATTTAGAAGAGAATCTAAAGGGATATTAATGTTTATTGTTGTTTATAATTTGTGAGCACTCTTTGGTGTTTGGAATATATAATGAACACAAAAAAATCATATTGTCCTTGTTCTCTCTCTCTCTCTCTCTCTCTCTCTCTCTCTCTCTCTCACACACACACACACACACATATTATATACATATATATATGATTTGTTTTTGGGTGCCATTGAATCAGTTCTGACTCATATGTACAACGGAGCGAAGCACTGGCTAGCCCTGCACCATCCTCAATTGTTTTTATGTTTGAACTAGAAAATCATCATATATGAAATACTAAAAGTAGTGATTATATATTAAAGTGTGAGTGAATAAAACACAACTTGATAGGAAGGAGTTAATAAGTTAAAATACTTAAGATGTAATTCTTTTGTTCTGTTTCGCTATGCCTTTAAGTCCCCAGGTTAATTTTCATTTTTTTTGTATTTGGGACTTATTTATCTATTATTTACAAGTTATATTTGATTCTGAATATGTGCAGTGCCACTTTACAAAACTAAATTGCTTCCTAGATGATGAATTTCAAAATATCATCAATAATTTTGGACATAATTATCTTACACTTATGGCGTACTTGAAAGCAATCAGGCTTATTGTTTTTCTATTGGATGGTCTAGGGAATTACATTGGGTTTTATTTAAAGAGAGATCTAAACCCAAACCCACTGCCACTGAGTCAATCCTGTCTCGGGTTAGAACCCTCCGGTCGGCTTCTCACTAGTTTTTGATGAGAGTGCTTCTCTGTCAGCTTCAGAGCAGCTGGTGGTTTCAATCTGCTAACCCTGCGGTGAGTAGCTCAACATGCAGTAAGTCACTGTGCCACCACAGCTCCTAGTACTACTTCTTAGAACAATTGCATCAAAAGTTGTAGTATTGCATCACCAGTTGAATTTACTTGCAGAAGTTCCAGTAATTAAAAGCAAAGTCTGAAATCTAACCTCCTTTGAGAAAATCAATCCGTAAGTAGAACTTATCAGTTGAAGAAAGGCCATTTTTAGATAGTATCATTTAATTAGCCACTGAAGAATTTATCAGGTGATGGAGAAGTACAAATCATCAGGTCAGCATAGCCTTAGCACGCTTGGATTTAGCACAAAGGTTTTACTCCAGCATTGTGACACACTAAAGGAAATACTCCTGGACGCCGTCCTTTGGTCAGTTGGAATGTGCACAGATGAAAGAGTAAAATGTCAAGATCAAAATAGGAAGAAGGCCTGGTGGCAGTGTGAGATAGCTACTAAGTGGCCAATAGAAAAGTTGACGGTTTAAAATCATGAATTCCTCTAAGAGAAAGATGACCCTCTCTGTTCCCACTAAAGTTTCAGCCTCAGAAACCCTATAGAGAGGCAGTATGAGTCTGAGCCAACTTGACTGCAGTTGCAGTTCAAGTAGGAATACCTGGCGTTTCAACTCTTTTTCATGTCTTCCTCGGCAATCTTAACCTTGAAGACATTCTTCTCCGGTGTTAATAAATTGAACAGATTTCTAGACGTGGAGGCACAAGACAGTGTACACAATTGAACTGCATAGGATGAAGGTATAAACTAGGATATTACATGTTGAATGACTTACAAAGAAATTTCATAAGCACTTGGCCTTGAACTGGACTATTTTTTTCTAAGTAGTATTACTCCACAACTAAATCTCTTAATCTTTGTGACATATGAATTTTAACCTGACATCAGTAGCTTTTTATTTTTATTGGACATGTGACTAAAGGCAAAGAAATGGTTGTCTGTTCTGCGATGCTGCTTCCAGTGGCAAGATACTGAACTTGACATAAAGATAGAATTCATCACAATCTTTTCTTCAAAATGACTACTTCTTCAGCATGGCAGGCTCTAAACTTTTAAAGGTGTGTTTTGATGACAGTGGAAAATGTATTCTTGCAAGAGAGAGTACATATAACAGGGCTGGGAAATCTGTCAGAGAAAACATGGAATTGGTGTAAAAAGTTAAATGTTATCTATTGTTTAAAATTATAATCGCATAAGAATACAATCGTGTCAGAAACAGTTTTACTCCACAGAGCAAAAAAAAAAAATAGCAGAAGATTTCAAAGACACAGAGTTACTTGTTTACACAGATTATGATAAAAATGTAGTTTCTGGAGCCTCAATATAAAAAGTAAACCTTCTTCCAAGACTTCATAAGGAAATAAAAGTATCCTTACCTCAGCGTTGTGACTATTTCATGAACTGATCTTACAGCAGTGACATATAAGCAGTACTAAGTGCTCACTAAGCATTGAAGCATTTGATTTAAGTACTTGCACTATTGCCGTTCTTAGGTTTTTACTTTTGCTTCATTTGCATTTTAATTCTGGAATTCTGCCACAAAACTGGGCCTGTAAGTGCAGAAGCAAATTTTTGTGTAAGACAGACACAAAAATTTTGGGAACTAGTCAACAATTAATTTGTTCTGATGTATATATTCTCCTTTCCTGTTTTATTATTTCTCATGTAAGTGATTAAGTGGTCAAAAACCAAATGCGCTCCTTCTTCACTACTCCTCTCTCAGTTTATCAGACTATCACGTGTTGCTGTGAGGTTGAAAACCGTGCCATCAATATTAGAAACACCAGCAGCAACAGCCAGGGGAGAGTTTTAGAGGAGTCTCCAGAGAAGAAAGTCTGATGAAGTCTCTGTAAATATTAGCCGATTCCTCTTGATCAAGACATAATATTATTCAGTGCATCCAAAGGTTGGAAATTACTCAAAATGTAGAGGAGTCAAGAGTGGAGGGGAAGATGCCGAGGGTGCTGGAGATGTAGCGCAGCCAGGCGGCTTTCTGTCCGTTCTGTCATACATGGACACACTACGAGTCAGATCTGATTTGTAACAACTAGCACTGACCATAGTCTTCTTTCAAAACAAACAAAAAACAATAGTTTTCTTTAACCCACTCCGCCTCTTAATAAAGTAATGTGATAAAATAAGAAATTTTAAAATATCACCGCGTGTGTGTGTACAGTATAGAATCTATGCAGAATCTATCCTGCTCCCAATATTATGTCAAAAGAATTAAACATTATTATCCCAAGCTTATAGTTTTGTGAAAAAATATGAAAATATATTTGTTTTAAAGGTTTAAATCATTCTACCAGTATATTTTTTCCACCAGTGTGTTTTTTCACTGGTAAATATTTTGACACACTCTACAAGTTATACAAAGTATAGACTTTTTATTATACAATATATTTTTATGTATTTTATTGAAGTGATTGGCTCTTTTAAATGAGCATCTTGGACACTTGAACAAAGGAAGAATCACTGCAGCTTCTTTAATGGAGTTCATAGTCTACAGATAAAGTCTAAGTTGTACATCATAAGTGTAATACTCATGACAAAATTTGTATCAGCGGTATGTATAGAATGCTGAAAGACAAGATAACCAACTGAATTTAATTTTTTACAATTGTAATTCTAATTAAGTATAATAATAAATTAATTATTAATTATAATGAACCCCTTTATAAGGTTTTCAAGGTTTCTAAATCTTTATAAGAATCGACAATTCCTTCTTTCTCCCATAGCATGACAGTTGGGTTTGAACTGCTGACTTGCTGCTATCAGCCTAACATTTACATGAAAGCACCGGTAGGACTTCCTAAAACAGAATATAAAATATTCTATGTTGAAACAACAGAAAATTATTCACAAAGAAGCTGACTTAACATATTTTTAATGTTTTAAATTGTGAATTTGTAGGGCTTAACATAAAAGATTATCAGTAAGATTTTACAATTTGCTATGTGTGTAGATAGTTCTTTGCATCTTTTGTCAGATGTATAATTCCCCAATGACATCGTTTTGCCATGCTGTCATTATTTTTCATGTTGTCATAGTTAACATCGAGTCCTTGCAGGAGTAAGCTATACCTTGCAATAGATCATCTAGTGCTGTTTGAAAAACAATATGGTAAGTAATTTTTTAGGTCAAGTTTGGACAAAGATAGTTAAGGCAGAGATATCCCCAAAGAGAAAAGAAGGAAAGTAAAACACTGCCCTCAAGTGGAGTTTGATTTGTAGTAACCTTCTGTGTATCAGAACAGAATGATGATTCATTGGTTTTTCCAGAGGTTATTTTTCAGGAGTGAATTAATTACCAGGCTTTTCTTCTGAGGCATCCTGGGTAAAATCAAACTTCCACCGTTTTAACTACAGGCACCATCCATTAACCATTTGCACTACCAAGGGAAGTTTTAGCAAGTCTAACATGAACATAGGAGAATCCAGAGTAGGCTGGCATTAAAGCATGTTGTTTATAATGAATGGTTGGGCAAAAGGGATTTGATGGGCAACTAAAAAGTCATACCACATTCTCAGAACCTGTATTAATTAGAAATGACCTGTCATAACTGGACACGATATTGTCATACATCCTATTGTGTTTTTTGCTTTGTTTTGTTTTGTTTTGGGGGGGGCATTGCTGCCCTCTGGTGGGAGTAGGTGGCCCAGTCTTGCTCCTGGAGAGCTGTTGCTGGATTTGAACCACCAGCCCAGTGGGCCACAGTCTGTGCCCAACCACTACACCACCGGGGCTCAGCCCCCTATTGTGTTTTTATAACTTTATATCCTTTAGAATTTTTGTGAAGCGATTTAGCATTGTACGTTAGTAAGTGCAGGTTTCTTAAAGCTCATGAGCAAGATTGCCCTGCCTTATATTAAACAGCCTGATACATCAAAGAGTAGAAATGGCCAACAGCCTCCTTATTCAATACATTTCAATAAACATTATTTGTTTTCTCACTCTAATATTTTTATTTAATAATATATTTTTATTCAATGGAGGGAGGAAACAACTAGAGATAAGCAATACTTTTTAGATGACTAGATTAAAGGAAATATCAGAATTTGCAAAAGAGCCCTTGCGTCAGTCTTTATTGTTGTTAGTGAGGAGGCTGCAACTCCCAGTGCCTCTGTCTGGTCTGTGTACATCAGCATGAAGAACCACCTGCTCTTGTGCTACCCTCTCCATTTGGCAGCCCCTGTGTAAATCCATCTTCTTGAAAGTATTCCTCTTTTCCCTTGACCCTGTACTTTTCCAAGGATGTTTTTGTTCTCATTAGCATGTCCAAAATACTTAAGTCTGTCATTTTTGCTGTTAAGGATCATCTATCTGTACATACAAGAGACAACTGTTCATTGTGTGGTAGTCTATGGCATATTCAATGCTCTTCACCAACTCTATAATTAGCTGGCATCAACTCCTCTTGGGTCTTCCTTCCCTCTGTGTCCAGCTTTCACATGAAGGAGACGATGGAAAACACTACAGTTTGGGTCAGGAACACTCTATTACTTAAAGTGCCATCTTTACTTTTTTAGCACATTCAAGAAATACTTTGAAGTAGATCTAGCCAATGCAATATGCCCTTTTATATCCTGACTATTGTTTTCATGGGCATTGATTGTATACCCAAATACAATGAAACCATTTTCCCATTTATTATGAAGTAGCTTATTGGCTCTGGTGTGAGGATTGTTGACTTTCTTTATGTTGAATTGCAATCCATAGTGCATCCTGTAGTCTTTATCTTCATCAGTAAGTGTTCTCACCACATTCAACAAGAAAGGTTGTGTCCTTTGGAGATCCCAGGTTGTTTATAAGTCTTCCTCCAATTCTGACAGTTGCTTTGAATCAAAGTTGACTCAATTTCACTTAATAACACAAAACATAAGATGGTCTCACAAAATATATATTTTAAGGGCTTTTTGCTTATACAATAGTGAAAATATTTCACTATAGAAAAAAAGAGATGAGGGCTGAGCCCCGGTGGCGTAGTGGTTGTGCGCGGGACTGCGGCCCACTGGGATGGAGGTTCAATTCCAGCAGTGGGGCTGGGCCTCCTACTCCCACCACCGGAGAGCAGAGATGCCCCCCCCCCCAAAAAAAAAAGAAAAGAAAAAAAGAGATGAGGATACAATAGTTAGATTTTGTCTATATCCTCCAAAACTGACCTTTATAGATTCTTTGCTATGTAGTGAAGATACAGATGTAAATGTTGTAGTAACATTACCTCTAAAAAGCAGCTGGCATTGAAAGGCTCAAAAATAAAATAAATTTTAAAAATAAAATAAGACAGATTTCTCTAGAAAAGGAGCACAGTGGTTCATTTCCTTTCAGGGGAAGTTTTAATAACTAAAAGCAACTATGTGTCTAGATCTTTACTATACCAAAGAAATCTGTCACATAATAAGATGCAAGTGATCACGTTCCATTGAAGGGAAAATGTGGTCTAAAGGATATGAAAAAGACAAAATACAAAACCAGAGAGGGTAGAGAGATGACACACATAGTTTGTCCTTGATAACTTATCTAAAAGTTTTTTGGCTTAACGTCAGCTAGTAGACTTATGAATGGAGAAAGATCAGATAATTGGTTCCCATACAGATTACAGGCAATAAGCAGTTCCACTGTGTTATAAAGGCCATGCCTTTGAGTTAGAACCACTTTAAAGACAGCAAGTGTGGTCTTCAGCAGACTGGTGAGGACAGTCTGTGATTAGTAATTATAAGCAATATACAGTTTCCATGAGGGCCAGGATTCTGCCTAATTCTTTGAATACCCATGGCTCAGATAAGGATTCAGCATATCCTTGCTAAATGACTGCCGGACCGCTTTAGTCTAGAAAGAAAGGAATGAAAACAGAAATGAAAATCTAATTAAATTAGTTTTCTTTGTATGTGTACATATTTAAGATTCCCATTAATTGAAAAAGAAGACATTGAATATATAAGAAATCTTCAAAAAATTGTGTGGGAAATTCCCTTATTTCTTAATTCCATTTTTCTGTCAACTGTTTGATGCCTTCCACAAAAGACTAAAACTGAAAGAAAGAGATTTAATTGTCATCTACAATTGGTTGATGGACAAAACAAAAATGACTTCATGATGTGAAGTAGAGAAGAAATCTTAGGAAATTCTACTTTTCAGGGTTTATGAAGAGGAGGAATAGCAAGCACATGTGAATCTGAACTGGAGACCTGGGAGTCCATGAGACAGTAAATCTGGACCATGAGTAAAAACCAACACTTAACTTTAGATTAGAAAGTAAAGTGTTGGCTGATCCCTGGTGGCAAAGTGCTTGTGTGTGTGACTGCGGCCCACAGAGTTGGTGGTTCAAATCCAGCAGCAGCTCTTCAGGAGCAAGGCGGATCTCCTACTCCGACCAGAGGGCAGTGATGCCGTTAAAAAAAATGTAAAGTGTCCTGTGGGTAAAAATAAATCTAGAGATCTAATAAGTGTCAAGGGAGCCCTTGTGGAGTCGTAGTCATGTACTAGGCTGGGACCTGCAAGGTGAGCCGCCCGTGGAGGATGGGGTGTGCTGCTCCCAAGAGGAGTTGCATCTCTGAAACTCACACGGGCATTTCTACCACGTCCCCTAGGGACCGTGCGTTGCTGTGGATTCAATGACAGTGTCTGGTTGGGGTTTAGCGTGAGATTCATTCTGAACACACACAGAGTCGAAGGAGCGAGAAAGTTGTGGGCTCAGCAAACAGTGTGAGAATAGCCACATGTATGAATTGTATCATATATAGCTAATGCTACTGTAAAAAGAAGGAGGATAATTGAGAATGTGGTGGACTTCAGAATGGTTCAAAATATAAAGCAAAGTAAATGCCACTCTAAATCAAAGGGAAGGTCACTGCCAGCCTTAAAGAAAGTTGTTTGAGACGCTAGACAGCCAGAGTCCAGCTGGAAATTGATGTTTAAGAATGAAAGTCATGTTCAAGCAATTTAGATTTGAAAAGGTATAAAGACCTGCTGCACAAAGTGTCAAATACTACTTGGGATACAGGAAAATATACTGCTAGAATAGAAAGATATCCTGAAATAATACATACAATGTAACCTTGTAAAAAATCATCTTTAAAACCTGCATCATAATTCTAATCAATTATGTGTGAAATAATACACACCTATACCCTTGTAAAAACTGATCTTTAAAACCTTCACCATGATCCTATTCAGTTATCAAGCCATTTCTTAAGTCCCTAGCTACTATGTGTAAAACACCATTATGATTAGAAAAATGATGGTATAGATATATTTTTAAGTAAAGCCATGCTTATTATTTACTCAGCAATTTACTCAGTCTTATAAAATTGTACTGTTTCATTGGAAAGAAAGACATATGATATCCCAGATCATAGTGAACTGAATTGAACTGTTATTGAGCATTTACTTTGATTGAAAATTTACTTTGATTACTGTGCCAGAAATGGCAGCTTCAAGAGAAATGGTCTTGCCTTCATCAAAAAGGGTATTTTAAGATTGATCTTATACAATGTTGGCTGTACAATGTTGGATGGTATTGTTCCAAATAAAGGTAACTTATTGAATACATCAATTATTAAGATTTATGTATTAACCTGTAAAGTTCCCCAAACCTCATTGATATTAAGTTGATTCTGAATTTTTAGGGGAGGAAAAAGTCTTGTTAGGTGTTTTTGAACTGCTGGTTCTGGTGGTTTTGAACAGCTGGCCTTGTGGTTAGCAGCTCAACAAGTAACCACTATACTACCAGAACTGCTGCCAGTAAAGCTAGTGATGAAGAAATTGAATTCTACAGATAAACTCAGTCTGAAAATGATAAAATATTCCATCAAAATGCATTGATAATCATTGGCAATTTAAATACCAAAGTTGGACAAAAAGGGAGAGAGAGAAAAAGAGAAACAGTAGTTGGAAAATGTAGACTTTGACAAAAAGAAACTGGGACATCAAATAACAGAATTTTGCAAGACCAACAACATCATCACAGATGACATTTTTTTCAGCAATGGAAAATGTGACTATAAATGGGAGCTTTTCTGGAAGGTATACAGAGAAATCAAACTGACTATAACTGTGGAAAGACATGATTGAGCAGCTCAAAATCAGCAACTAAAGCCAGGCCAGGGGCTGACCATGTTAAAAAACTTGAATTGCTCCTGAGTTACTTCATATTGAAGCAGAAGGAAATTACAACAAGCCCATGAGAGACAGAATATGAGTCTCTTCTTTGTTTTGAGTATATTTTTAGAAAGGATTTTGCATTTTGAACTCTCATGATAGAAGACCCAATGAACTGTGGGAGGACATCAACAACATTATTCATGAAAAAGCAGATCATCAAAAATAGAGGAAAGAGAAGAACTGAGACTCTGAAGCTTTCTCTTAATGGTAGTGTAGATAATGCAAATTCATTAAATGGTAAAGTCAAAGAACTGAAAGGAAAGATGTAAAGGGTAGACAGAGAAGACTAAGACAAAATGATCAGATTATCTATATATTTCAAAATATATAGATTTTGAAAATCTGAAGAAGTAAAGAATGCACTGCACATATCTTAAACTGAAATATTTAAGAAAATATTCAAGGTTCACATTTCAATATTTAAAGATTATAAGGGCAGAATATTGTAGGAATTATCAAAAGAAGATGAGAAGAATAAGCAAAAACACACTACCAATAAGGACATGTCAACAGTTAGCCATTTCAAGAGGTAGCATGAGAGTAAAAACAAATGGTAATGATGAAAGAAGGTCAAGCTGCACTGAAAGCTTCAGCCAAAAACAAGATCCAGAAATTGATGGAATACCAATTCAAATACTTTTCATATGCTGATGGAGCACTGGAAACACTTTTTGATCTATATCAGGAAATCAGGAAAACAACTACTTGACCAACTGACTGGAAGAGAACCAAAAGTGTACCTATTTCAAAGAAAGTTGACTTTTTAGAATGTGAAATTTTTAGAACAATAACATTGATATCATATCCAAGTAAACTTTTTTTTGCAGATCAACCAATAAAGGTTGGAGCAGGACATTGACAAGGAGCTGTCAAAAGTTCGCACCAGATCCAGCACAGAACATGGAACAAAAAGATGTCATTGACATTGATATCCACCTGAAACCAGAAATTACTAGAAATATATCTATTAATATTTTATGGGTCATACATAGGCATTTGCTTATGTGAATCATAAAGCACTGTGGATTTCCCTGAGAAAAGTGGGAATTCCAAACACTTCATGAAGGGCTTATGCAGAATATATGGATGGATTGAAAGACAGTTATGTGAGCAGAACAAAGAGATGCTGCATGGTTTAAAGTCAGAAAAGTTGTGAGTCAGGATGATATCCTCTTACTTTATTTACACAATCTATATTCTAAGAGAATAATGATACAAGTTGAATTCGATGAAGAAGAATGTGGCACATGATGGAGGAAGGCTTATTAACAATCTGAAAGATGCAGACTCACAACCATGCTTGCTGAATATGAGGAGGGGATAAAGCAATTTCTAATGAAAGAAGGAATTGTATCCTTCATACAGATTACAACTCAGTATAAACTAAACAAAATCCTCACAACTGAAGCAGTAGATAATACCAAGGTAAACGGAGAAGAGTTGACATTGTCAAGGATTCTGCCTTGTGTAGATCCCCAATCACTGTCCATGGAAGCAGCCATCAAGAAATAATGAAAGGATGGATTGCAGGGATGCAGCAGTACAAGGCGCCTTCAATGTGTCAAAAGCCAGGCTGTTATTTTGAGGATTAAGTTGGCCCTCATAAAAACCATGGTGTTTCATTTACCTCATAGATATGTACCAACAAAACCTCAAATAAGAAAGATCAAGGAAACACGGGTGCATTAGGGATGATAGTGCTGACAAAGATTACTCAATGAACAAGAAAGTGGTCTTTGAAATATAGAACAGGAATATTGCTTAAGTGCTGGAATGGTGAGTTTTCTTATCATTTATTTTGAATATGTGTCAGAATTGAGCCTCTTGAAGAAGAATTGATGCATTTGAATTATGGTGCTGTCAAAGGAGATGGAAAGTAACATGAATGGCTAAAAGGACAAACTGACCTGTCCTAAGAAAAGCTTATCCTGTTGTACATACATTTAATGGCATCTAACAGCTACAATAATGCAGACCCCGGAGAGAGGCAACCAGAAACTATCTTTGGATACTCATGGTACCAGATTATGAATTTCAGGAAAATCACCAGAGTGTATTATTTGAGTTTGAAGAGAAAGATCTAGGCAGGGAAAGTGAAATTTAGAATCAAGGTACTAATTTAAAGGACAGTGACAGACTGTAAATCTTGCAAGCCAAACAGGGGCCTACTAACAGAAAGAGGTATGACCACTTCACATCCATGGGTATCAATTGAATTCTGACCCATAAGGATCCTAGAGCACAGAGTAGATCTGCTACATAAGATTTCTGAGACTTATTACTATATTTATAGGAGCAAAATTTTTCTTCTTCTCTTTCAAAGAGTGATTTTTTAAATGTGAACCTTACTGTGAGCAGCTCATGACCTAACAAATGAGGCAAGCCCTCAGAGGTTAGGTAGAGGTTCTGAGGAAAAGTTCTAGCAACCATGGTGGATTTATAAATCTGTAAGTTTGTGGGCTCTGTTGGAGAAGAGATGTGAACTAAAGGATCACCCTTTGCAGTATTCACTGGAATTGTAGAATGGGACCATATATATATATATATATATATATATATATATATATATATGTCAATGTTGTGGATCTCCATGACTGGGCTTTAGTACTTACCCTACCTACTTATCAGTTGTGTGTCTTCAGACAAAATAGTTGACCATTCTGAATTTCATTGCTCTTGCATTAGTATGCTAATAGTATCAAAGAAGACAATGCAAAGAACTTAGCACAGTACTTAACACAGTCTATCTTAAATAAATACTATGCATTACTACTACTACTACTATTCTATGAACGCTTTGTTTCTCTCCCACTCATCTTAGAATACACCTGCAGATATTGACACAATATTCCCTCTGCTTGGCACATTTTTCTATGCCAATTCATTTTTGTCCTCCACATGTCAGCTCCAATATTATTTCTGGACTGGAAGAAATGTTTTTCCCAGATCTTTCTGAAGTGGCAAACTTATCTCTCTATTCTGCTCACACAGTGCCTGTAGTTTTCATAGCATGTGTTTATTTGATTGTTTCTTTTCTGCATCTCCCATTAGAACCTAAGCTCCACGTGTTTTGATATTTCATCAGATTTTTTCCTCCCATTTCTTTATCAGCAACATTAGGGCATAGAAGAATCTCTTTAAATGTATCTTAATTAAATGAATGAATGCTGAGAAACCCAAGACATAAGATTCCCTTGGGGAGTCATAATATGACAGGCTTTCTCTATTACACTTTATTTTATGTGTTTCTTGAAATTGTAGAAGCAACAATAAAATGTGTGAGGTGAAAAACAGATGCTCTTTCAGAAGGTGACTGTCAAGAGATTGGCGGCGGAAGCACCTCTCACTTCTGCCTCATAGGAATCAGTGAAAAGTGCCTGCACAACAACCCTGATTCCTTCCATGACCACGTTGATGAGAGCAGTTTTCACATTCAGTATTTCAGGGTCGTCTCTCAGGCTGTTGAGGCAGCTGGAATATTTCCCTTTTTATTTATGCCATGATGCCTAGAGTAATCAAAACACATAAACTCATTGCTATCAAATAAAGTCTGACCCATTGATACCCTATAAGAGAGGGTAGAAGTGCCCTTAGTGCTCCCCAAGACTATAACTTTTTACAAAAGTAGAAAGACACATATTTCCCTTGAAGCATGGCTGGTTGTTTTGAACTACAGGGAGTGGATCAACATGCAACTCACCATGTCACCAGGGCGCTCCTCTGCCTGGACATTAGTTAAAGGATAATTCAGCATCATCAAATAGATCATATCTAAGAATTATAGTATGTGATCTCCTACTTGTGTGCATGTACGTTAGGTTGTGTGTCTTAAAACATATAAGATATGACTTTTCTAAGTATAACTAATCTGCTATATATATATATATATATATATATATATATAATTTTAATTGACTTCTCTATGTGAACAAAATGAGACTCCTGTAAGGTAACACACTGAAATCAAGTTGGGGTCCAGAATGATGTCGGCAAATGAAAAAAAGGGAAACAATGAAGATAGGATGGATTGTACGCCCCCCCCCCCCTTTCCCATCCTGAATTCTTCTTACCATATGAGGGGTGTATTAGGTTTATTATTGCATTATAAGTTGAGATATAATCAGCAATGAAAATTATCTCCTACTGCAATGGATCATATTAGGTCATTTGTTCAGGGGGTTCACAAGACTGTTAATTGAGGCATCTCCAAGGATGTATTTCTTTCTGGAATTTGATCACTGCAATGTTATTCCTTCTGACTGTACTTGGGGCTCCACCTTTGCTTGCTTCCTGCCAGTCCAGGTCATTCTCAGCTATTGGAGGTCCCCATCGTTTTTTCACGTGAGATCCTCTCACATGTCCTCCTATGACTTGGTATCTTGTTTCTCCAGGGTCATCAGGACAAACTCTTGTTTGAGTCTCCGCCAAACAGAATCTGAAATAGCAGAGCATAACCGTGATTGGTTATACCAGAGATGGTAGTGACATGCCATCATTTTTTCGATATTATGTTGGATATACATTACGAATTCTTCCTATTTTCACAGGGAGTGGTTACACAATTTGTGACATAGAGATGGCAATGGGATATTTCCACCATGAGAAGCAGGCGCAAACTGTTGTCAGAACATTCTAAGTGACGCTCCTCACTGCCTAAATATTTGTACTGACATCTGTAAGTCTCTCTATCCCAGCAGGTGGCAGAGTTCACTTAAGAAAAACTAATTTTGAATGATGAAAGTGGATCAGTAATCAGAACAAGTGTTTGTGGGGCCCAGATAAATGACTCGTCTCCTCTTGTGCTCTCAAGAAAAAAATGTGGATCCATGTTCTTGTGGTAAATTCGTAAAGCTTGGACAAGGACTGTAGAGTTTCTGAACCTCGGACAATTTTGGAGGATGTATTTTGACTTCGGGCCTTACAAAAATAGTATGAGAATGACATCTGACCATGATTTCACAAGGGGAAAGAGGTGAATCACTGTTCCTACCAGCCCCAAACTGATCCCTATGAAACAGAGGTGAGAGGTGCTTCCACCACCAATTCTTGTGTTGTTCTGACACCAACTCTCTCTCCCACAGTAATCCATTGCAATGATCACACAGGAACTCAAGGATCATACTTATATTGGAGAGATGATTAGAGTATATTTAGCCAACTGCAATTCAGAATCAATAACTCTCAGGATATAGTTCATCGATTAGGACAGCCTCTTTGCAGCCAGACTTGCAGACATACCTCGCTCAAGGTCATGGCCTCCCATTCACAGAGCCTCTTGGCCTCTTCCTGACTCAGTGAAGTGCTACAGAACTCTCTTAGCTACGAAACTAAATGTAAAAAAAAGGCACTCCATTTCTACCAGTAAGCTTTAGCCCAGAGATGTGTAACTTTAACTGTGTGGGTTGTCACTCTTAGCTCTCCAAAAAAATGCTCAGCAAACACCCCCTTCCCATTGCAAACCACCTTCCCAAAAGTATCTTGATCTCACTTATGTGGGCTGGGAAGCCCATAGATATTTTTCTGCTAATCTTTTGCTCTGCTGCTGCTGTCGCTTCTCTTTTAGCAGGTTAGTACTTATTTCTATGCTTTACCAGACACTGATGTTAAAACTCTCTGTATAAATCAAAGGGGGTTAACACTGGCATCTGTAGATTGTATTCTACTACCAATTCTTGGTCTTAAGGTTAGCCCATTTTGCATTTGAGATGGCTCCTTTTAAACCCAGTGAGATGGCAAAACTGATGCAGGATAACATTTCATAGATCTTGTTTTCAAGGTTCTGTTCCCTCACAGGTGTCACAGACCTTATATTTGCTTTAGCAAGAGGTCTAATCCTTTGGCAGGGCCAGTATGTATTGAAGCCATCCATTGGTAGGGAGACGAAGAAGTAATCCAGTAGACTATGGAATCCATTCTTTCCATCCCATTAAAGCAGACACACCGAGAATCACATTGCTGCTGTTATAACTTCAGGTCCCTGTGGCTGCTCATCTGATCCATAAGCAGTATGTGAGAAGACCTCTCTTCCTGGTTCTTTCTTTGTATCTAGAGTTGGTTCACCTATCCCTGTTGTACTTTCTCAAAGAAGACTCTTTTACTTTGTTTTCAAGGTTCTACTTTTTCATTGCAATGGCTACAGAGAACTTGCAGACAGTGTTCATAATTATGATGTTTATTGTGGAAATCAATAGGTTACAATACAGAGGAGAGATGCTCAAAATACAGTAGTTCAGCCAGGAAAATTCGCAAAGTCCTTTCACAATGGCTAACAAAGGTCCCACGGCAGGGTTGGGGAGTGTCCAGTCATTATAAACTCAGTGCCACCACACTGGTGCCAAGTCCAAGCAATCCTCTAGGACAGGGTACAATTCGCCCCTGTGGGGTTCTGAGAGCATCACTCTTTACAGAAGTAGAAAGCCTTGATTTTCTCTTGCAGAGCAGCTGAAGGTTTTTAACTGCTGAGTGTGTGAACAGAAGTGCAAGGCACAGGGCTCCATGCTCGCTGGAGTCCCACAAAGGTCATATAAGGCATGAGAAGTCATTAACACCAACTAATATTACAAACGTCACCAAAGAGAAGCAGTTCCAGCCATCAGGTTAAGGGTGAGTTAATGAAATGTCTGACCAGTTTGACTCTCCTGGGCGTGAGGAGTTAGGGAAGACTCCTTTCCCCTCCCAAAGGGCACACCACTCACCTGTTAACCTCCACCTGACAGCATTCCTCTCTTTCACTGTAGGTCAGTGAGCCTAGCTTCCTTTTACTTTTTCCTTATACTTTTCTGCACTGAAGTGTGCAGAAGCACTTCATTTCATTCCAGTAAGCCTCAGCTTGAAGGGACTCATTGTAGACAATGTGGATCTCTAAGTCCAGTGACCCCAATTCCATGACCAGAGGCACTCCATTCAATAAACCCAACTCTTGCTCATTGCTCTGTGGGCTGACACATCTACCTCTGTCTCATGTGCTGGCTCCTGATTCTACTATTGTTCCTACAATATCACAGCTGTCTTCTGGTTCCAGGAGCTTCAAGGCGCCAGGATCAAAGAGTGCAGGAGACTCTTTTTATACCCAATAGGATGGTGATCACAATGTATCCTCTGAACCTTTACCCACATATCTTTCCCCACCTTTATAGCCAGACCCATGCCGGGAAAGGCTATTTGATGGGAGTTACAGACTTTGGCTAAAAGATTCAAATGAAATAATTCACTACCCATGCACTGTGCACTAATAAGCTCTAAGGGTTCAGCATAATCCTGAATGATCAGAGAAAGTTTATATATGTGTCTGTGTGTCTGTGAATGTATGCATATTTATGTGTCTGCATGTGGGTGCGGAAAGGACACTTACAGTAGGGTGTCCTGAAGGAGTGTAAAGATGGATCTAAATGGAAAGCCTTTTATATCCTTTTCTCTTTCTGTGTGCCTTCAACAACTCTACCACTTTATTCTACTGCAAAGCACTTTCCCTAAAGTTTAAGACAAGTCAGTAAAGGCTTTTATAATTTTGAGTCCAAATTCAATGCATCCTAACCAACAGAAACTACAAGTGCAAAATGGAAGTCACTGCACATTAAATATTGAAGAGGATAAATAGTTAAAGGAAGCCTTAATTTGGTCTTATGCTCTTTCACGAGGGAGCAAAGCAGTCAAATAGAAGAAAACACAGGGATCTTCAGAGTTTCACAGTCATATTAAAAAAAGAAATGATGCCGATTCAAATAAGGGTCAAGTTGAACTTGGAAACAGCATTAGTGTTTTCTAAGAGCAGTTTTTTTAGCCAATGATTTAATTTTCTTTTAAGGACTGGGTATTTCTTTGCATTCCTCTGATAGAAACCTATGAGAAGAGATTATCTCTGGAGTTGAACTACAAAGTCCCATTGCTGACTTGTTCACAGGCAAAATGGAATCCTGTGGAAGAATTTAGATCATACTCAATGGCCACAGGGTCTCAGATATCTGTTAAAGGTCCATTCACAATTGGACACCTTGGCCTTTATAATAATGAGATGATAAAAATATGGGTTTGAGCCCCAGAAGAGATAACTTCTGAGACATTGTGAGGTCATTGCATGTAAGCTCACAAAGTTTCTTCTCAATTTTCACCCCTCACTGAATCTCATATGGTGTAAGGGCTATCAAAAAAGACACAGATTGTCAGTCATTTTTACATGACGAGATGCATACTAGAATGTCAGACATGCCTGGTTTCAAGTCTGTCAATCGAGTTATTATCCGTCTCCTACCTGGGGCAACGTACCTCTCAATCCTAGCTCAGAACTAGTTCTGTGGATACTGTATCTTGAGATTCCTGTCATACTCTCTTAGTAGGAGAAATGAAGAAGGGCCTTGACAACAGTTTGTCCCGAGGACAGCATTTTATCAGTGCCAATAAATCCCATTTCCACACCAACCTCAACAGAAGTGGAAAAGAACCCTTATGTGTTGGAAGACTATGCTTAAGGGCCTCAAGGGGAGTCCATGAATACAGAGATAAAAAGGTGGAAGAACTAGGGGACCCACTCTAATAGGCTCAAAGTTTAGTGCACCCACAGCATAGAAACCTCTGTTTTTATTGGATCATCTTTGAAAGGCAGATGGGAATAGTCAAATGTAGCTAGAAGTTGGGTTATCTATTTGAGGATCTTGGGAGCAAGGAACATTCTGTCTTTGAGCTCAGGCACTGTGACTAAACCCAGGGTCAGTTGTCAGTTTATCATCAGAGGGAGTCGGGAGGTTTGGGACCCTCTTCCTGGAAAAAGTGAACAGGCTGCCTCTAAACTGACCAAACTAAAATGGGTACCACTGATATCAATGAAATAGAGTCTGACCAAATTTATATCAATGTCTTGGGAAAATGACCAAGTGGTACAAGCCAGACGACTGGTCAGACCATGGCTAAGAGTGTGTCAATATTTTCAGACTAGGCTCCGTTGGCACGTCTTTAACCACTTGCAGTCAGAACTGGGAGAGGTTTTAAAATATACTTTCAAAGTGCTTTCCCCCACAAAGCCATCCAGCAGGATGCCAGCCCCGGATCAGCTGTCACAAGGCATTTTTGTTGATTCCAGTGGCTTTTTTCCCCCTTTTCATCAGAGCAGCTGTTTGTGATGTTTGTCCTCCTAGAAAATGAGTGGGGCGTTGAAAAATTCAGGGAGATTTTGAGAACACAGATAGCTCAGTATCTAACCCCACTGACATGTCGTCCACCCTGGTTCAAATCAGCCTCATGAGAGAAAGTAGAACTGCCCCTATAAAGTGTCCCAGCCTTTAAGAAGCAGACTCATACATCTCTATTTCACAGAGAAACTGGCAGTCTCTAGCCAGGAGGACCTCAATTAGCAGGAGGACACTTTAGTCACTGAACCACCAGAGTTCCCTTCATAATTAAATAGAGTCATGTAATATACTTCATTAACTCATCCTTATGAGCAGATAATGAATGGCTTGGAGAAAGATCACTCTTTTTAATATGTGTTAAAATATAGAAGGCCATCTCCAAAATGTGGAGAGTAGAAGTGGGAAAATGACAATTTTACATTTACTGTAACAGGAATCAGATCAGGCTGTAAGCACAAATAAATGCTATATATTAGGGAAACTACTTGATGTTGTACAATATTTTTATATTTAAATATTCATGTTTAAAGTAACCCATGATGAACTGCCAAATACTTTCACAAAGAGAACAGAAAGGAAATACAACTTGGAAAAATTAATGCATTTGGTGGAATTTTCAAAAGCTTTACGACCAATGTGGGATAGATGGATAAGGTGGGCCTTCATGCCTGACTTACAAAAAAAAAATTAACAGTTGCCATCAGTTCCCACACATATCAACCTAGTGTGTTGCTGATTCAAACGGAAGCTGTGACTTCTCAGAAAGAAGGCTTTTCTTCCAAGGTCACTCTGGTTAATTTGAACCACCAACATTGTGAAGAGTGGCCCAGCGTTAATCATTTGCACCATGCAGGGATTCCATTTGTCTCCCACAGAAGAACTATTTAAATTGTCAGGTAATAGTGCATGTTCTGAAATAAATCATGAGTGAACATGAAGCAAACAGAATGAAGGATCTTGCATTAAAAAGTAGTCAGGGGCAGATTTTATTCAAAATTGTCAATAAGATCAAAGACTAACATATTTTGATATGAGCCTAATGGAAAGACACTAAAGAAATAGCAACTGTAAGTGAGTGCTATAAGAAGGTTTCTGGTAAAAAATAAACTGACATGCAAATATCTGTATTATATAAATTTATAACAATATTAAATTATCAAAATGTTATGTCAATCACCTGTGTATTCTATTTTCTTGCTAACCATATGGGTTAGTCTAGGTAGATTAGAGAAACAAAGTCATAGACACTCATACATGTCTAAGAGAGAACTTTATATCAAAAACCAATTATATATTTAATCCCAGCCCATTTAAGATCAAGTCCATAGTCCTATATTATTCCATATGTTGATACTCATTCATAACTTCCTCTTTAGACTCATGCAGACATGCAGTGACCTTGAATGCAGGAAGATCACAGGCCAGTAAGTAGAAAGTCTTGTGGACTCCATGGTGGTGAAAGCATCTGAAAGCTGGCGTGGGTCTCCATCTGACTTGTCAAGAGGCATGTCTCACAAGCAAATGAAGCATAGAGAGAAAGTATCCCACCTCCAGTGAGCTACTTATCTCCATAGAGCATGCCAATGAGGTCATCAAGCTGGGACCTGATTGACAGGCTAGACTCCACCCCTTCACTCTTAATAGTCCTTTTTTTTTGCTCCCTCAGCCACCCCCCCCCTGCCTTAGTAGTCTTAATAGCTGGCATCAGATTATGTAACTACTACACCTCTTCCACTTGCATGAAATATTTTCATAGGCGTATTATGCTAAATTTTGCATGATGTAAATTTTTATCATAGGGTATTTATGAAAATATGGGGAGTAAGGGACAAGAAACTTAGAACAAACATTATTTACTTGAAGATACAGTACTTGAAGTATTTTTGTTTTAGTTTATAAGAGAATGTCTCTTTTATAGGAGAAATCACAATATCATGAATAAAAAGCCCTAATGTGTGCACACTCCCCACAAACTATTCAGGAGAAAAAGAGAAAGAGTGAGAGGCAAGGTGAAAGACAAAGACACACAGACGTTACAGTGTTGGTAATAGTAACATTGTATTACGCTGGATGCGTTGTATTCCATTTTTATTCTTGCTAAATTTCTTTTACTTTAAGAGCATGTCTAAACATTTTACATAAATGATACCAAATACATGTTATTTTAAAAGAAAATATAGCTGAGCCCCAGTGGTGTAAGTGGTTCAATGGGGGAATGTGGGCCGCGGGCTTGGTGGTTCAAATCCACTGACAGCTCTCAAGAGCAGTGCTGGGCACCAGAGGGCAGTGATGCCAAAAAAAAATCAACAAAAAACGAGAATGAAATGCAGTGTTCACAGAAAGAAAAGGATGAGAAGAAAATATAAATTCAAAAATCAAAAAAAGAAAATATATAATACATTATTTTCTCCCACTTGTTCAGAAGGAATACAAAAATACACAGTGAATACACATGTGTCTGAACAGTACAGTAGTTTAGCTCATGTACTGTTGAGACAGGGACAGTAGCTCTGAAACAAAGATCTACTGTTCATTTTATAACCCTTTTACAAACTCTGAGTTAAAATACATTTTAAATTTTAAAAAGACTAATTTTATTTAATTTGAATTAATATACAATAATTGATTGCTTCCCATACATCTTCCTGGGCTCCAGAAATACAATTTTTTTAAAAAAATTACTTTTCCTGTTTAAGGTAGAGTGAGAGAAAATAATGATGATGTAGAAAGGTAAATGAACTAAGATGCTATTATTAGAATGAATAAGGAGAAAATAAGTGTGAAACCTTAGTTGTACATATGGATGTCCCATTGATGTAATTGCAGTTCACTTAGACCCTCTACACTTGATTCTTCGCAATCCATAAGCAGGTATCATTTTTCCTAACTTAACTTCACATCAAAGTGCCTGGGCAAGTAAGGAGATCATTTTTATGACACCAGAGTTTCCATTGAAAGGGTATAAAATAAATGCAAAAAGATAATGCTATCATCAATGTCAAATATGGAACCATTTTTCAAACACACTCAGATTTTTAAAGCATTTTCTCAATTAACAGGATTTTTGCTAGCCCATGGAAATTTCTGCAGAATTTGGCCTTTTACAACCAGTACAAGCATGTCCCTCTCTCCACAGACTTCCTAGAAGGCACATTTTCCTGATATCAAAGCCAGAGTTATTGAGACATTCAGAAAGTGATGACTTAGGGACAATTACCTTGTACTTATTCCACAAAGATTGAATCAAAATTTGTCATAGTCTCTTGTGACCCTTTGGATCATGTCCAGTTTTAATAATGCACTTGCTGGGAAATATTTCCTAGAAGAAAACGACAAGCATGCCTGCAGAACACCACTGTCTGAGAGCAAATGAAGTTAAGAGATTGTGTGCTGAAAGGATGTTAAGGGTCACCCTTAAAATCACAAAAGCAATAAATTTCAAGTTCAAGGTTGACACATGGGTCCTCGAGTTCCCCATGGTAGCATAAAGGAGTATTACTGTTTATAGTGAACAATTCTTCATGCTATTCAGTTTGCCACAATACACATGGGGTCTGTTTAAAATGAACATGTTAGTTTTTTTTTTAATTTACACCACCTGTTGACCTAATACTTTTCATATTCTTTATCTTATTTGAGAAGTTGGGCTGCTTGTTTAATGGCCTTTGCATGAAATCACATTACTTCTGCAGTAACTTTTATTTCCTCTTATGATTGAACAATACACCTTCATTATAACTGTAAATGATTCTATGTTTTATGATTGTGCTGGATGGACTATTGATTATTGAATCAAAGTCTGAACCATTTGACGAGGCACACACACAAATTTAGATCATCTGCAACACCATGTTGGTGCTCTTCAGGTGGTCTAGTTCAGTGCAACTGGCCTCTCAGTACCAGCTTTAGAGTTACTGACCCTGAATCCAGCTACACTCATGTCCTATAAATGCGTTGGCAGTGCAGCATGCACCGTCACAGGATCTTGCCCTCTTTGTGTTTTGGAATAGTAAGGTCAGTAGCAACATAACTGTTAAGTTAAAATCTTCAATGTATCTCACAGTTCAATAAATAACATTCCTGAATCAGGCTGCTATATATTCATGTGCAGAATTGTGTGAGGACATACAATTTCAGGTACTTGAAGTAAATGCCAGCATAAGTTCTGTATCTTGTAGTAAACATATGTGTCACTTTTTATACTTTAATTTTTATATGCATATTATTCATACATTTTACAATAGTTCAATTATATTACAGAGTCATACAAGCACAATCACAACCTCTTCTCTTTTGTTCTTGCTGTGAGCTCCCCCCTCCCCCTCACCTGTCTTGCTCTGTCTCTAAGAAACAATAGAGTGAATGTTTGTATAGGTTTACCTCTCCTGAATTTCATAAACATGCAAAATAAAAACCTAACAATATTAACAATATAAATCAGGGATAGAAAGTGTCACTTTTTTAAGACCATGATAGACTCTCTTTCTTTTTTTCTTGGGGGTCATCACTAACCTCTGCTGGTCGTGGGAGCTCCCCAGCCTTGCTGCTGCTGGATTTGAACCCCCAAGCCAGGGGGCCGCAGTCCCACATTCAGCCACTATGGCACCGGGGCTCAGCAATAGACTCTCTTTCAAAGCAACTGTTCTACTTGGCATTTTCACAAGTAATGAGTGGAGAGTTCCTTTTACCTAACATCTTCCCTGACATTTGAAATGGTTTGAGATTTAAGGCACTATATGTAGTGGTCTCACCCTAAATTTAGATTTGCCATTATCTTATGACTTATGATGTTGATTTTCTTTACGTCTATTCATCATCTTTTTTTGGTGAAGTGTCTGTTCAGATATTTCCTATTGTTTTGAAATTCAATTGTTTATTTTCATATTGTTGACCTTCAAATTATATTTGGTGTTGGACAAGAATTCTTTTATGGGGTATGTGCTTTGCAATCATTTCTCCACTCTGACTTGTTACTGTATTCTCTTTATGGGTTTCTTTCCCATATCAGGGATTTTTAAATCTATTAAGGACAGTTTACCAATCTTCTTTTTTCTTTTGCTCATGGATGTTCCTTTTTGAATTATATAGTCATCACCTAATCAAAAGTTTTTATTTTTCCCTGTTATCTTTAATGGCCTGTGCACTTTTGTGCTTTACACTTATCTCTATTTTTGTGAAATATGTAGAGACTTACATTACTTACATGTGGCTATTCAATTATTGTCACATCAATTGTTAAAAAGACTATTCTTTGGCCACTTCATGGATGGGACCCAAGTGATATTTTAAAGTGTGTTGTTTGTTATTGCTATTGTTATAGCTGACTTGAAATTGGCATGGATTTATGGCAACTCCATTTGTAGTGGAAGAAAGCATTTCACAGTCCTGTTCCCTATTCATGATCTTTAGTGTAAAGCAGCCCATTAGGACAGCCATTGGCTATTTTGAGGATGTTCTTCTTTACTATTATATCAGAAAATATTTTGTTGTGATACATAGGGGCCACATTCACTGACTAGTACTTAGAATTAAATGTTAATCCCATTCTTTTAAATTGTTGCTCACTGAGCTTGCTGCTCCTTGGAATACCAGTGGCGTGGATACTAGCCTCACAGCAACACACAGTCACTGCAGTAGGACAAATGCAATATTTCAGCTATCATTCTGGTATTGATTTCCAGAGTAATTTTAGAGGGGACTGAGTGCATATTTTATAGGATTTCGATGCTTTTAAGTTTTTATGGTGAGCTTTATGATCCAGGATGTGGTCTATCTTGATTAATGGTCTATGTAAACTTGAGAAGCATCTACATTATGATTAATGATGCAGTTTAGTTAGACTACGTCATTGCTAATTTTCTGCCTGCTAGCTATGCCAATTACTGATAGAAGAATGTAAAATTCTCCAGTTATATTGTTGGATTTTTCTATTGTTCTTTATTGTTCTCTCAGCTATGACTCAAGTATTTTAAGGCTCATCTTTTAGCTATCGACACATTTCGTATCAGGGTCATTTTGATAACTGACACTTTAATTATTAAATAGAGATATTTCAATCGCTGATCATTTGCACTAAAATTTGCTTTGAGTGAAGTTTATTTTGTTGAATTTTTGTTTCTACTCTGTTTTTGTTTCCAAATGTCATTGCATATATATTTCTTCATCACTTTAATTTTATTTCTACTTTAAAAGTCAGAACTCATACCCAACAAGATATTTTTGGATCTTATTTTGCTTTTATTTCATTTTTCTTATTCCCTTCTGATGGTTTCTGATTTATATGTTTGTGCTATTCATATTTAGCATGGTTACCTAAATAGTTGGAGTCATGGGAATCATATTTGTAATGGGTTTCTGTTTTTTTTATTTTGTTTTTCATCTTTTCTCCCATTCTCTTTTTGCTCTTTCTGCATTTAACTGTGAATGTTGTTATATTTCTATTTTCTCATTCCGTTAGCATGTCAACTATACTTTAACCATATCCTGATTATAACATGAGTTTGTAATATGCACTTTCCAACAAATTGTCTCTATTTTCAACTAACACTTGAGTGATCTATAAGTAGTGTAGTTTCATTATGATTATTTTTTTATTCCTGCCTTTTTCATATTTGGCTTTCTTCATGAGTGATATTCTTGATTTCCTCCCACAGCTCATCACATTTTCTGACATTAGTGTCCTGTGCATCAAATCTGTTCTTGATGGTCCTCTAGTTTCGTGTGGCATGTGCTGAAGAACATATTTTAGTTCTTAGGAACTTCCTTTAATTTTCTTCAGCTTCAACTTGAACTTGCACATAAGCAACTAGTGATCTGTTCCACAGGAAGCCGATGGCATTGTTCTGACTAATGCTTTTGAGTTTCTCTACTGCTTCTTCCCACAGAAGTAGTAAATGTGCTTCTTGTGTATCATACCCAGTGTGATCTATGTGTAACAATCACTATAGTTATTGAAAAAAATTATTTTTGACCAGTCATAAGCTATGAGCATCCAATATATTTTTGCTGGCATTATTCCAAGAAAGCGACTAACATCTTAAGAGAAAGAAAAATAAAATAGCATGTTTTATTTTTTATTTATTCTTTACCTTATCATGACAAATAGTGGAACAATCAAGAATTGCTTGCACCCAGTACAACTTCGCGTTGAGTCTATAGGGAAGTCGACCAGCCAAGTATCTAGTTCAGTCTGGCATCATTGAGATGACAATGGTCCCTGCCTGCTAAGAGGGCTGCTCAGGACTCCTGACTTTGACTATAGCAGATCTGCCAGCATCCCCACTGCCTGACTCTGTGCTTTGCAGACGGATTTTGGGCTCCCGTTGCCCTCCGTAGCCTTGAACTTCTTGATCACTTGGTTTTCTGTAGTTTTAATACAGGCATGATTTGGATCTTAAGTACTTCCCTGTTGATTCTGTTTCAGGGACATCCATGTAGAATACTGCCTAGTGCTTCATCATCCTCACAATTTTTATATTTGAGTCCATTGTTACAGCCACTGTGTCAATTCTTCTTGAGGAATGTCTTCCTCTTTACTGACAGTCTTCTTTGCCAGGTGTCTTTTATCTATCTGTCCTTAGAGACTTATCTCTAAGCAGGCCCAACATACAGGAGATAATCATTTTGGATGTACTTCCACTGAGACAGAATTTTTCTTTTGGAAGTTCATGATATATAATAAAATCTTTGAAGGCTGGAACTAGTGTAATGTGGAAACTGTCATTGAAGGAAAACTCAAATAATGTGCAATAATAGAGAGTGAAAAAGTAAGGTGTCCTCGGAGTGCAATGATTTAAACACTGATCTGCTGTGCTAAGCGTTGATGGTTCAAATAAAAAGGATGCTGCTTTCTGTTCCTGTGAAGTTTTACCATCGGGGAAATCCTGCTGAGCAATTCCACTCCATCCCATAGGGTGGCGTTCGGCTGAAATGAATTCACTGGCGATGCTAATGAGGATAGCAAAATGGTAGGCTGTAACTTGAAGAGGGTGGAAAATGTTCAAGTCCTGAAAAAACAAGCTCTCACAGATTTCACTGTAATGTTTCCTAGCTTTCTTGCTCTTTATTCTAGTTGATGTTTTCTGGTTACTTTTAAATCTTTGGCTTTGGTTAATTTTGGTTGATCTCCACATTGTATTATATGAAGAATTATATGTACCTTTCTCTCTTCCTTTTACCCTTAGTATAATTGTTATATGGTTGTTACACATGTATACTCTTAGAATAATTGCTATGCACTTCTCTTTTTGCAGTTACCCCACAATTCTTGGATATTTTTTTTTCATTTTTACATCTTAATTTCTCTTTGCTTTTCAGATTAGCAAGGTTGTATTAATATATTTTTAGCCAATGATGTGGGTTTTTTGAGTCATAGTCCACTTACATAATAACGCATCAAAGATATCTGTAATTTCTATTGCATTGCTTTGCTTCAACCCTTTATATTGTTTAGATTCTGGTAGAGAAAATTAATTGTTTTAGTTAGTTGCTGTCTAGTCCAGGAACTGACTCCTGCTGACACCATGAACAATGAGAAGAAATAGAACTTGTCTTGGGTCATTTTGACTCTTGAAAAATTCCCTCTTGAGTGTTGCCTGTTGTTAAGGAATATTTTCACAAGACCACTTTCTACCTCTTTCCACTGGAAGCATAAGTGTATTTTTCACTCATCTTGACAGTATGACCCTGGTCTATCTCATGGGTAATGCTCATTAAATTTGGTAGGTGAGGAATGTCCAAGATTATAATTTTCTCTATAGTTTATGGAATCTTTCCAGCAATGAGTCAATTACTTGTTAAGTGTATCTACTTGGTGCTTTCTCTGTGACAGATTCTGCTCCCAATAATTAGTGTTTCTCACTGGCCACCACTTCTTCCTCATTCTTGGATGGCAATTTCCCTTGCAACCTCAACTCTTTTAGAGACCTAAGAAGAATTGTTGATATTCCATTTTGCAGTTTTATTTACTTGCTTCTGTGAGGAAAAGAATGACAATTTCCAGGATCATTATATGTCAAATTGGAAGCAAAGAGTGTCATGTTTACAGTACTTTCTTGATAAGTATTTTTTTAAAGTGTACCTTATATTAGTCTACTTTTTCTGTGTACCAATGATGCTCTCATTAAAGCACCTCTGGCTTCCCTGCCAAATAAGCATTGGATTTATAGATCCAAAACCAGGCCGAACCCAACAGCCTCTGCGAGGAGAACGGTGAAGCTTCCAGGCTTTATCGAACTTGGATACCCAGGCAATCCCATGCAGGGCTGCTGTGGTTTGAAGTGAGTCAAGGGTGGGTCGCCTCACTTATGAATGACATAAATAGCATGATACTTTTTTAGAACTCTAGAAAGAAGTGTCTTTTAACTTCCAGAAATATTTATCATCTCAGAACATTTGTGAGGTAACTCTAACCTGGCTGGAATTGGCTGCTTTGATCCGTAGTTGATAAAATATACCACATCTTGAGTAGGGTTTAGTGTAATATTCAAAATGACATCTTTGCTCTTAAGTATTTTACGTAAGTCTTTTACAACATATTTTCCCAGTGTATTATATCATTTAAGCACTGTTGCTTCCTTGAGCATTAATTATATATGCATAAACTGAAATGACAGCATAATTATTTTCTACATTTATTGTTACAATAATTATTGATCCACTTTTACTTTTCTTTTGTGTGTGTTTATTTGATTTCTATGTTTTAATCATTTTATTGGGAAATTCATACATCTATTATCACAATTCATATAAACCTCCATTGTGTCAAGTGCATTTATATATTTGTTGCCATTATCATTCACAAAACAGTTTCTTTCTACTTGAGCCCTTGGTATCAGCTCATTCCCCCCAACCCCTCACAAATTCTTGAAATGAAGTTGGCGATCAGTTTTTACATATCTTTAAAGAAAGATCATAGTAATTGTATAAGGATTACATTAAACTTATATAGTGCCTTGGGCAGAACTGACATCTTTATTATTGTATATTAAATTTTCTAATCCATAAGCATGGAATAATCCTCCATTTGTTGAGGTCACTTCTCGATTTATTTTAATAATAATCTAGTTTTACTCATACAAATCTTTTGGATATATGAGTCATATATATTCATATATATTTCAATCTGTGCTTGACTATTGTGAAAGGTATCACCTTTTTGTTCTCCTCTTACGTGATCTTGTGCAATGGGTATAGTATTCCAATAGACTTCTGTGTGTGGATCTTGTATCCTATAACTATGCCATTTTCCTCTACTGCTTCCAGTATGCACCTTGTGGGGCTTTTGGTATTTTCCAAGCATATCACCTGTGAATAGTGATAGTTTCACCTCTTCCTTCTTCAGTTGAATATTTTGGTATCTCTTTTCTGTCTTATACTGCAAGCTAAGACCTCCAGTATGATGTTAAATAAAAGTGAGGTAAGGAGTATCCTTGTCTTGTCCCCTTTTACAGTCGGATTGTTTTTATCTTTGGACTACTATAGTGGCTGTTGGTTTTCCATATATAGTTTGCACTATATTGAAGTATTTTCCTTCCATTCCTATCTTCTTGACTGTCTTAATCATAAATTGGTGTCAGATGTTGTCAAATGCTTTTTCCACATCTATCGATATTGTCATGTAGTTCTTATAAGTCACTTTAAATATCAATATAGCAGATGGTTTTTTTGTATGTTAAACCAACCCTTGATCCCTGGTATTAATCCCACTTGGTTAGGGTGTATTATTTGTTTTCTATGCTTTTGTATTCTATTGGCCAGTATTTGGTAAGGATTTCTACATCGATGTTCATTAGAGATATTGGTATGTAATCCTTGATTCTTGTGGGACCCTTGCCTGATTATAGTATCAGAGTTATACTATATTCATATAAAGAGTTGAGGACTTTGCCATATTTTTCTATATTCTGGAAAAGTTTATATAAGATTGGTGTTACTTTTTCCCTGAATGTTTGTGAAATTCTCCTGGGAAACTATCTGGTCCAGAGGATATTTTTTTGTTGGTAATCCCTTGCTAACCTTGTCTATTTCTTTTATTGCTATGGGTCTGTTGAGATTCTTGACATCCATCAGGGATAGTCTAGGGAGAGATTGCTTCTTTCTAACAATTTGTCCATGACTTCAAAGCTGTTGGATTCATTGGAGTAGAATCCTTTTAGAATTGTGTAATCATCCTTTTGATTTCACGAAGGTCTGTTGTAATATCTCCTCCTGCATCCTCATCCTTAATATAGAAATCTGCTCCTTTCTTTGGTTAGGCTGGCCAGCAGTCTGTTAATTTTGTTTATTCTTTCAAAGAACCAACTTTTATCAGCATTAAATTTTCCCATAGTTTTCTTATTTTTCCTCTCCTGAATCTCAGCCCTGATTTTTATTATGTCTTTTGTTTTCCAAGTAGTAAGATTGTCTTAAACCCTCTGTTCTAGTTGCTGTAAATTTTGTGCCAGCATATCAATCATAAGTCTCTCTTCCTTTTTCATATATGTATGTATTACTATGAAAACTCCTGTGAAAACTGCCTTTGCTTTGTCCCATAAATTTAGAGATGTCATGTTCTCATTTTTGTTGGGTTCTAGAAATTTCCTAATTTCATAGCTGATCTGGGCCAGTACATACTCCTTTTGAATAGTTACTCATCCTCCAGTTGCTTGCCATGGTTTTCTTTATCTTCCTTCCATTGATTTCCAGGCTTATGGCACAGTTGTCAGAGAGAGAGAGAGAGAGAGAGATCTGTATGATATCAATGTGCTTCAATTGATGCAGATTCAATTTATGACCCAGCATGTGGTCTGTCTTCAAATATGCGCCATGTCAGATTTAAAATAATGTGATGTTTTATTTGAGTAAAGAGCTCTGTAAATATCTATCAAATCAAATTGTCTAATTGTAGTGTTCAGACCTCAAGCCTCCTTTCTGAGTTTCTTTTCCTATGAGCTATCTTTCTCATAGAACAGTGTATTTAAATCACCTACTTTAATTGTTAAACCTGTGATTTCTTTTTCATCTTTTGGAGTGTTTGCTTGATGTATTCAGTGGGTCTCTAATTCAGGGACTATATGTTTAAAATGCTTAGTGATTCTTTGTTTACTCTTCATTCCTTTGAGCATTATATAGTGCCCCTCCATATCTCTATTTATAGTTTGCACTTTGAGGTCAATTTTATCTGTGATTAACATTGCAACCCCTGCTTTTATCAGTTGCTGATTGCTTTGTCTATTTTCCTAAAGGCCTTTGATTCTAAGCCTACTTTTGTCTGTAGTCTTGGGATGTATCACCAGGAGGCAGCAGATGGATGAGTTTTGTTTATCAGCCAGTCTGCTAAACTTGATCTTTTAATGCAGTGTAGTTCATTGATATTAAGGGTTATTCTGTGAGGTCATTTATACATTTTGAGTTGGGTGCTTTCCTACCTCGCCTTCTTATCTGTGTTTGTGTGTATGTGTGTGTTTCATTCTTGCCTTTTTCCACTCTTAAGCCAATGGTGTCTTGGAGGCTATTTTCTTTTTGTTTGCCCTCTGAGTGGGATTATTCTATGTAGTGGTCTCTTATTTGTGCTCCGTGAGTGCTGTTCTTTTTCCCATAATTGATTGGCAAGGATCTTTGTAGGACTGTGTTCCTCCTAATATATTCTTTGAGTTTTTTTCTTGTCTGGGAAAACTCTTACTTCTCCATCTATCTTGATAGATAATTTAGCTAGGTAGAGTATTCTTGGGTTTGCATTTTTTTCTTCAGGTTTTGGAATGTGTTACTCCACTCTCTCTCTCCTCTTTTTCTTTGGGTTTGCTGATCAGTCTGAGCACATTCTTTTTAGGGAAACTTAATATGTGTTGGCTTATTTTTCCCTAGATGTTGTCATGATTGTCTCCTTTCCTCAAAGTTGGATAGTTTAACTATTATGTGCCTTGGTGACTTCTTCTTGGATTAAGTCTAGCTGGTATTCTTTCCAGCTCCAGAATTGTTGCCTGGTTTTCATTCATTAAGCTGGGGAAATTTTCCTACAAGAATTCTCTGACTATTATTGCAGATGACATCTTTGTTGTGTTTTCCTCTGGAAATCCAATTATTCTGATGCTGTTCCTGCAACTAATTGCACTATGGAATTGGTCTGCCACCTTATCCTCCTGTCGCTTCATTCTTTTCCTAGTCAACCAGTATTCTGTTATTTGAAGAGCATGTTGGATGTTCCCCTCAGGGGATGCTGGTTGAGTGGTTGTGGACCTGTGAGGATGGTGTTGCACTGGGTGAGCTCAGAGAAGCCATGATGGTGTGTCCCACGGAAAACTTATAGTGCTACAATATGTGTGTATGAGTGGATGCCTGCTGCAATGGGATTGACCTAGAAGGCAGGAAGAAGGTGGGAGGGATTTTCGCAGCCATATGCTAAGCGCTGCAGAGAGCAGGCAGGTAGAATTTACCTCGTAGGAAGGTGTGATTTCCCATGGAAGAAGGTGGTGGGATTTCTCTAGTCTTGGGTTGTGTTGCCAAGAGTGGAGATCTTCCTGCTGGGTGGAAGGCAGACATACATGCCCTAGCCTAAGGGGTGTGGCCTGGAGGTCAGCTGTGGTGTTGAGATAAAAGGGAAGAGAAAAACAAAAAAGGAAAAAGAGAAAAAGAAACCAATCTGCTAAGGCTGTGGGAGAAAAGAGAGAAAAGTGGGAAACAAAGTAATAATATAACTGAGCCCTGAGACGTTGCCATGGGGTTGGAGATGTTTAAACCCTGCCCAGAGGCAGTGGCTAGCTGTGGCTGTGTTGAACTAGTATATTCCTTCTGATAATGTCCATATGTAAAGTAGTCATTTATATTTTTGATAAAAGTATTTGTTATGAAGAAGAAATTGGTCTTGGAAAGTTCTATGTTGATATCTCTCATTCTGTTTATATCATTAAGGTCAGACTTTCAACTAATGAACTTCCCTTTTTTTTTTCTTTCAATCTTTGTCATTCTAGGAACCAATAAATATCTGTGCATCATAATTGCATGTTTGATCAATTTCAGACAGAAGATTTCAGCAAACTCTTCCTTCTGTTAATTACAAGCTTTAGTAGTTTGTCTAAACATTTTGATAATTATTTACTAACCAGAGTTCCTTGAAGGCAAATAGACAGCATCCCGCTACAGGTAGCATTGCACTTCAGGAAAGGTCCTGAAATGTTCTTATTGATGATGAATATGGTACAGTTTTTCTTAAATTTGCCATTCCTAGTAAAGTAAGTCAAATTACTGTCTAGTACAAAATGGTCAGTACTGTTCACTTCAGTCTAGGATATGCATCTTCATGTCATTCGCTTCCTTTTTTACAACTTCAAATCCTCCTCGATACATACATTGTACTTTCCACATTCCTATAAATAATAAATGTTTGCAACAGTTCCTTCTCATTTGAATTGTCTGTCATTAGCACATGAGGATCGCAAAAGTATATGCTTATAAGGTCAAAACTGCTCTTCCCCGGTTTTATTTGCTAAATTTAAGAGAATAAATTTACAGGCTTCCAACCTGAGAGACTCATTTTCTGGTATTAAATCAGATATATAAGGTTTTCAGTGACTAATCCCTTGAAGAGGGCACTTAACATTAATTCCTTCATTTCTTATATTGCCAAATATTATTATCTTCAGGTAAATTGTAACTATTTATTTTATAATTTCACTTTCATTGTTCTCTTAGATCTCTTGTCTTCAATCATCTGTAATGTTATTATATCACTTTTTCATGAAAGTTTATTTTATTAGAATAGTCTATAAGTCTTAAAAGATTTAATGTGTAATTTTAAACAAAAATATTATTTTTCAATTTAATTTCTACAGGGACATGAATAAAAGAAGGAAGCTGAAATTATTCTAGCAATGACTGCTTATCACGTCTGGTTAAGCAAACATATTTTAATCAGCAATAATAAAGAAGTTAATGAAAATGAGGTAATTTTGCTTGCTATTTTATTTTGAGTTAATATTAGAAATAATGATCCTCATTCAATTATTATAGCTCAAATATATAGGGTTTTGCAGTATGTTACATAATACGCTAATAAAGTTACAGGCATTTTTTTATCCCTGGTGTTGCAGTGTTTAAGTACTAAGCTGATGACCCAAAGCTCCATCTAGGAAGGCAGACATGCTCGTGTGCACCCATGAGTATTATAGCTTTGACAATCCTACTTCACTCAACCCCAGAGGGTCTGCCTGAGCCGGGATTCATTCAATCACGGTGTTTCTCCTTTTTCATCCATCAATCCTAAATGTTGAAAATTATTCATTAATATTGTTTGATTATAAAGAAACTGGAAATTCGTGATGAAGATTAAATTGCTAATGAATGACAGGGCTGGGAAATAAAATTCATAATTAAAGCTGGCTATCTCAAGACCTACTATCTATAGTCTTTCATTAACTAGATACATTTTAGTTGTTTATCTGTGCTTGTGTGCTTTCTAAAGCAAGATAACGTTTATACTCTACCCTCAAGATATCTAGTTTTGGAAAAATTGGTGAGGAAATTTTATTATTATTATTTTATTTTATTTTTACTTAATTTTATTGGAGGCTCTTACAGCTCTTATCATAATCCATACATATATCCATTTTGTCAAGCACATCTCTACATATGTCATCATCATTTTTTCAAAACATTTTCTTTCCACTTGAGCCCTTGGCATCAGCTCCTCATTTCTTCCCCCTCCCTCTAGTACCCTCCCTCACCCATGGCCCCTTGATAATTCATAAATTATTCTTTTTTTATGTCTCTTACTTTAAATTATATTCATTCATTATCTTTTGAGACTAATAGGTGCACATTCACACTTCTATGACATTTATGTGTAAGTATAATTATTTATTTATATATCAATATTTAACTTATACCCTAATGGGACACATAAATTATTGTGTTAAAAATAACATCTTTCTATATATAAAAGTATATATGAGTTTTTTCTTTCTTTTTTTAATACTTTTATTGGGGGCGCTTACATCTCCTATCGCAATCCATACATTCATTCACTGTGTCAAGCATATTTGCACATATGCCACCATCATCATTTTCAAAACATTCTTTTCCCACTTGAGCCCCAGATATTAGTTCCCCATTTCTGCCCTTTTTCTCCTCCACCAGCCAACCCTTGATAAGTAATAGATTATTATTTTTATATCTTACATTGCCCTCTGTTACCCCTCAGCCACAATTCTTTTGTTCATCTCTCTGGGAAGGTGTTCTAAATTGACCTTTGTGAACAATTACCCCTTTCTTCCCACACACTCCCTTACACTTCCTGATATCTCTACTCTCCATCCTCCTGGTATCTCTCCTCTCCATGTCGTCATGAAGGGGTCTATCTATCCTGGATTTCTTGTGTTGTGGGCTCTTATCTGTAGCAATGCGTATGCTCTGGTGTAATTCGATTTGCAAGGTAGAATTGAGGTCATGATAGTTGGGTGAAGGAAGCACCAAGAGCTAGAGGGAAGTTGTGTTTCATCAGTGATATACAGCACCATTACTAGCTCATCTCTTCTCTCTGACCCCTTTGTGAAGGGATGTCCAATTGTCTACAAATGGGCATTGGTTCTCCACTTCATGCCCCCTGCTCATTCACCTTGGGAATGGTTTTATTCTGGATGTTAAATTCCCGATACCTGATCCCATTGACACCTCATGATCACACAGGCTGGTTGTGTGGGCTTTCTTCCATCTGGGCTTTGTTGTTTTGGACTTAAATGACCACTTGTCTATTTTCAACTCTTTAAGATTCCAGATGTTCTATCATTTGAAAGCTGGGCACTAGATGAGTTTTCAACCATTTCTATTCACAATTTAGCAGGATAATTACAGTGAACAAACCTGCTTCTTTTACACATAGATGCAGAACACATTTAAACTTATTAAATGGGCTGCTTTTCTGTGTCCTAGCAAATAACTTTTATACTATTCCAATTGAGAGTTGTCAAAAATGAACTGGAACAGATAAAAGCAACACCCTACAGATGAATAAACTGGAATGAATGGATATTGGATACTTTGTGCCAGGCAATCTGACATGGGTTGCTAAAGTCAGAAATGACAAATGCCAAGAGAAATGATGTTATTAACATCATTGCATATCTGGTGTAAATATTACTTACTAATGATGTATTATTATTATTATTGAATTATTGTGTCAAGATTTTGTTGAGAATATTTGCATCTAAGTCCATAAGCAAAATTGATCTCTAATTTTCAATCCTGGTAAGGTCTTTATAGATTATGGTATCAGGGTTATGCTTGCTACATAAAACTAATTAATTCAGTAGATTGCTATTCTCTATTATGTTTTTTTCTAGAATATGTGCCAAGTCTTTTCTACAAGATATAATTTAAGTCAGGTGAAGTCTTCTGATCCTGGACATTTTTTTTTGGGGGGGGGGGTTATGTAATGATCTATTTTTCTCCATTTATGAATCTGTTGTGATTTTTTAAACCAAGCTGAGACAATTTTGGTAGATATTATGCTTCTAGGAATTTTTCACTTTATCTAAGATTTCAAATTTGCTAGTGTTAGTCTTTTATAATATGATATTATTATTGTGTTTATTTCACTTGTTCTAATTTCTTATTCTTCACACTTTCTTTAATTGTTAAGTTTGTCAGTAGTTTTTCATATCTTTAATCATTTTGAAGAAACCAAATCATGTTTTATGATTCTCCCCATTCATTTAATTATGCTCTAATTAGATGATTTGTTTTTGCATAATGGCAAAAGGTTTATTTTGCGACTCTTATTCTAATCGTTGATAGTGTTAAGGTATTGATTTTAGTCCATTTCTATTTTCATGTGCATGTTTTTTGCAGTAAATTGCCCCATTGTTATAGTTGTTGCTTTTATTAGATGTCAGCAGATCAGTTCTGACAAAGAATGATGCTATGCACCACAGCACCAAAAAATTTCCATACCTGCGCCATCCTAAAAAAACCTTCCTATCCTTGATCCCATTGTTGCAGCCACTGTGTACATCCATTTCTTTGAGGAGGTTTCTCATTTGCTTTCCTCCTCTACCAAGCACAATGCCTTTCTTCAGGGATTAGACTCTACTTACAGCATATCTAAAGTATGTGAGGCTATATCTCATTATTCTTGTCTCTGAGGAAGAATATGACTTTACATTTTCCCAAGACAGATTAGTGTACTTTTTGGCACTCTATATTACATTCAGCATTTGTCCCAGGACCACCATTTAAATGCATTGATGGGACATCGGTCTTCTTTATGCAATATTCAACTTTTTCACGCATAAAGGCAATGGAAAATACCATGGTTTGTGTCAGGGTATTGTGTCTGTCCCAATGCAAGAAATCATTTTATCTCATGACTGCTGCCTCCATGAGTAATGATTGTGAATCCAAGCTAGGCAAAATTCTTGATAATTTCAATCTTTTCTCCACTTCCCATGATGCTACTTATCAATCCATTTGTGACCATGTTGGTCTTCTTTCCATTGAGTCGTAATCTGTAACGGAATCGACAATCTTTGATCTTCATCAGCCGGTGCCTCAAATCTTCCTCACTTTCAGCAAGCAACATTGTGACGCCTGCAGCTTCCAGGTTGTTGACAAGTCTTCCTCCCATCCTGAGACCTCCATCCTATTTGTATAATCCATCCTCATGGATGATTTCTTCATTGTACAATTTGAATAAGTATGATAAGAAAATACATCTCTGATCTTAAAGCACGCAGTGTCCCCTTGTCCTGTTTGCACAGCTGGCTCTTGATCATTGTAAAAATTTTGGTCTGAGGCTAATGAAGTGTTCTAAAATACCAGTTCTTCTCAAGGTTATCCATCATTTGTTTAGTTTGTTATGGCCCCCTCAGTCAAATACCCTGGCATAGTCAATAGAACACAAGTAAACATCTTTCTAGTATTCTTGGCTCTCAGGCAAGATCCACGTGGCATGAGCAATGATACCCCTTGTTCCACATCCTCTTTTGAATCCTTTGGTACTTGTGACACTTCCTTATCAATGTAATGCTGCGATCATTATTGGGTGATCTTAGCAGAAATATGTTATCAATGTGATATCAATGATGCTTTTCTAGAATTTGAGTCTTTTGTTGGAAGAATTTTTACAGGTACTTTCTTACCTTGAATTATACCCCATTAGCAAATAAAGATGCCCAAGATGCCACTCCATCAACATGTTTGACTCTACTTTGAAAGAAAGTCCTCGTCGGTAGCATTTCCAGTATCTCCTGACTCAAGGAATCCATCCTCTGGCACTATCTCTAAAAATGCTCTACTTCAGTTTAGTGGACCTCCATTAAGTGATAATGCGTAGGTTTCCAGAGAGTATTTCCTCCAAAATGAGCAGTTGATTCCTTCTGTGTTGTCTGTTCTTAATCTGGAAGCTTCAATAAAGCCTATTCAATTGGGGAGACCTTGCTTACATTTAAAATAGAGGTGACAAAGCTAATACCATGACAGTACCACACAAGCCACCATTACGAGAAACGGACTGCAAGTGGTGGACATTTTCTTCTGAGTACTTGTGCAATGTTCCATGTGGTTTGGTATGCTGTATTTTTTTCTCTTTTGTTTCAAGAAGTTTATAAATGTCATTCCTTATTTCACTAATTACCAGTAGTTTTTCAGCAGTGTGTCATTTTGTTTCCAAGAATTTGATTGCTGTTCCTTGCTTTTTTTATTGTTAATTGCTAAGTTTATAGCACTTTGTTCTGAGAAAATTGGTTGAAATATTTGTTTTTAAGGAATACATTTATTAATATTAATATATTAATACCATGTTTTAGTACTAACTCAATGTTTTACTTTTTTAAGTCCATTTTCTTGCTTAACATATGGTCTGTTCTAGAGAATGTTCCATTTGCACTGGAAAATAATATATACATGGAGAAAGCAAAAGGTCATTTGAAAAAAAAGGAAAAAGAGGAGAACGCAAGTGGATTTTAGAAGAAGTTTTGAAGCTTACTCTAGAACAGTGGTTCTCAACCTGTGACTTGTGACCTCTTTGGAGTCACTAGTGGCAAAATGACATTTATTAAACAGCAATTGGAATAATGTTCTGATTAGGGAGTCACACTATATGAGGAACTGTACTACAAGGTCACAGTAGAAGAAAGGGTGAGAACACAGCTTTAGAATGATAGAGCAAATGGAAGGAACCATGAAGCAAAATAATTTAACAAAAATTTCAAAGGACAGTTGGGGAAGGAAAGGGGAAATATTATAATAAAATGTGCAAATATGGAGAATTAGAAAGTCAAAAAGAAAGAGCATACTTAGCATATCTCAAACAGAAAGAACTTTGGTGGGGGAATTAAACCTTGATTAGCCATATTGAAAGACTGTGTAGGAACACTGATGCAGGAGGCATAATAAAAAGAGTTGGAAGGAGTGTACAGAGTCAACATTAAAAAATAAGAAAATATTGTGTTGGGTGAAACCTCTGCCCACAACTTATCATAATGGTGTGGTGTAGACGTCCCTTTCAAGAATAGGACCCAAGTCATGGTTTTTCCAGTTGTCTTGCATTGATGTGAAAATTGGAAAATGAGAAGAGAAGATAGTAGAAGAATCAATTCATGTGATTTATAGTGTTGATAAAGACTATTGCAAGTGCCATGGATTCTGCAAAGAAAAAACATATATATCTTGCATACAGTACATCTGGTATACTCCTTAGACACAGGAATTGGAAAGTTTCCTCTCTTGCAATTTAGAAATATTATCAGAAGTCAGAAGTGCTTGGGAAACGTCATCTAGAAGGGCAAAGGAGAGGCTAATTGAAAAAGAGGACAATTTCCAACCTAATGGATTGACTCAGGTGCTGCAACACTGATCTCAAGTATGCCAACAATTATAAAGAATTGACAGGACTTTGAAAAATTTTGCTTTTATGTGCATTTGTTTTCCATGAATAGTAACTGTCTCCATGATACATAAACAACACATATATTTCATATATGTGTGTATATGCAAAACAACACTATGTTCTTTTGTTTACTAGCAGAACACTGTGATAACTATTAATTATAATGAATAAGCTCCATTGACTTGCGTCCCAGAATCACTCTTTATTGAGAGAGGGAAATACTTAGTACAAGGTACTATATGATCAAGAGCAAATGTGCTTAACTCAGCCTAAACATTTAAGAGCAGTTTCCTAGAGAATTATTTTAAAAATTGAGATTAAAAAATATTGAGTAGAAATTAGCCAAGCAAAATTATGTGAGATGGCATTATGTATAGCATAAGCAATCATTTATAGATGAATTCATGTAGATTAATCTGAAAAAATGTCAATAGGACAGCAACACAAATTTCAGAGACAGAAGCAAGGGGAGAGAAGGCTGCAGAAATATCTGGGGAAGAGATGACATATGAATTTAGACTCTGGAAGCCTCATTGGAAGTTGGGTCAAAACCTTTATTGAGTTGTTCTTATTCTGTGCCATTCCATCAGTTCTGACACACAGCGACCCCATGTACTAAGGAAGACGCTGTCTGTTCCTCTATCATCCTCATATTTGATCCTATGACTGGGCCCACTGTTGTGACACTATCTCAGTCCATTTCCTTGGAGGTCTTCCTCATTTCCACTGAAGCTACTGTCCTTCTGCAGGGATAAAGTTTTGCTTCTAGGGAGCACTCTGGCTGTACTACTTCCAAGACAGATTGGTTTGTCCTTTTAGCAGTCCCTGGTACTTTCAGTAGTAATCTTCAGCAACACACGTCAAATGCATGGATTTGTGTTTGGTCTCTCTCATTCAATGTCTAGCTTTCGCATCCTGAGGAGGCAAGTGAAGACCCCATGACTTTGGTTAGGTGCACCTTAGTCCTTGGAGTAACAGCCTTGCTTTTCAGCATCTCAAATGGTCTTGCACAACAGATCCACCCAATGCAACTAATTTTGGGGTCTTTTGACTGCTACTTCATTAGTACTGATTACTAATCCAAGAAAGGCAACATATTTTGCAACTGCAATTTATTCATGCCATAAAACTTTTTGTCTTTTTGATAAACACTAAACTTTAATGTTCTTGTGATTGTTATCCCATAAAGAAACCTATAATGTAAAGCAAAAACAATGGCAAGCAGCCAGAGGTGATATGCTGATGTATGTGTCAGCGTTGCATTATGCTCCAAATTCTCAAGACATTTTATGAGTGAATTATGCAATTCCTGGAAGTGTTCAAAGAGCTAAAATATTCTGAAAACTATTGCTCTAAGTCAGCAGAGGTGAAAGGTGTCTCTGAAAGTAAACATAATATGTATAGAGAATTCACCTTTTCCTCATATATCAAACACAATGACTATTGTCTAATTGGCCTACCTGTTACAGAATAGGAACCTATACTGGTGAAAAGATGGTTAAGGAAAAGTCACACAGCTTATGTTGCTCAGATAAAAGCAAATACTTTTGCGACTGAGGCACCAATCAGGAAGGAATATAGAAATATCTTAAATAACGGTTTTATTATTTTTTGTAAGGCATCATTTAATGTTTCATTAATAGTCTTAAACTTTCTTAAAGCAGTCCCTTATTTTGTGTACAAGTTTATTTTTCTTATTTAAGTAGGAAACAATAAATGAGCCTTCTGTATATCATCTTTTAAATACTTTAAATAACCACCATGGCAGCAAACTTTTTGTTAAATTGTTTGACTCCCACCCATGAATAATCCACTCTGATTATCCCTTGTCCTTTTAAAATAATCTATCATAATTAAGCCTTTCGAATCCAAAAGAACAGTTAGCATAGCCTTTCGTTTGCCTTGAATTGGTACAGAACTTTCCCTCAGAGGTTTTGCTTTGACTAGAAATGCTTTAAAAGGGCACCCTACAGAAGCTGAGACCAGTATATTACTGAGAATACTTGTCTACAGCCATATACTGATAGAAAAGATATGTTGAAACATATTTTGTTAGAAATAAATCATGCATGTGTGAAGTGAAACCCTAGTCATAATATGATTTTACTTACTCCTATATAATCTTGCAGTTTGTAGGAAAGCTAAACTTGGCATTGTAAGGACATAAATAAAGCTATGAAAGTGGATAAAATATCCCAGCAATATAATGAAAGGCGTTTTTTAAAGAGTAGAAGACAAATAAAGAGAGATCTTGAAAAATATCAATGCTTAAGAAGAGCCAGAAGGAGATAAAATAGAGATAGCCCAAAGGAATATGTGAAAAACTGAAAGAAAAAACAATGTAATAGGAGCTTTATAAAATAATTCTATTTTGTGAAGGTGGGGGAAGGAAACAGTGTCAGTCTTTACGAGTCCCCATGGGGAATAACACAACCAAAAACCTTAAACACGTTCATTAGTATTTGACAAAAGGAAGCCATTAAAGGCCTTGGAAATAGGAGTTTCAGCGGTGTGGTGTTGGGTGAATACAAATTAGGCTGAGTGTAGAATGAATTAGAAATAAATTAGAGGAGACAAAACTGAAACAGCTAATGTGAAGAAAGTGAGTACATTACGTAGAGAGGATGACTAGTTTTGGCAAAAAGCTCTGCACTGATGAATGAGTTGTCAAGAATTCTGACTATGCACCGGAGAACTGTCAGCGAAAATGGGGACTTATGCTTGCATACACTGTTTACTGGACACAGATTGGTAGCTGTTTTGCATTTAGAATGATATTCAAACCACAGCAGCCTGCTGACTCAGCAGCGTGATCTCGACTTGATGGAGTTTCTCTCAAGTAGCTATACAAAGCACAGTACTAGTCATCCAGACATTCTTTAGGAAGCATCTCCATGACTCAGTTAAAGAACTGGGTGCATTCATGTTGAGTTTCTTGAAAATTAATTCAGGCCCTTAAATTGCTTGATTTTCAATTCTTGCCCCAAACAGTAGTCCTTAATCCATGCAAGATAATGCTATTTCATCTTCCATTTGAAATAATTCAAGTATTTTATCCATAATAAAAATTAATCATTATGAAATATGCACATGTTCAGCCTACATGGTTTTTCTATGGGAAGTATAAGTGATATATATGAAAATTTAATCTTTGTCCATTTTCATGCATTTTTATTATTGTGACCACATCTACCATAATTATCTATATTGTTCTATAAGAAAATTTCATTATTTTAAAATACTGGTAAGGATGCATGTCCAGTTATAGATGAAAGTGTCCTATTAATAATCCATACCACAAAGCTTTACATATTAGAAAAGAAGTCCAACGGTATGAAAAAATGAAAAGATCATAGCTAAGCTGTTTTGGAGGTTTTATTATAAGAAGTAGTAGAAAATATTTACATTTATATTTATGGAAGTTTTATTTCACAGGAAAATTGTATTACTTAAAGAAGCACAGTTTGAAATAAGTTTTATGATATATTTAATAGAATTAGGAATAATTAGGGATTCCTAATCATAATGAAAAGAACAAATTAAAAAATCTACAAAATCATCTTCTACTTTATTATTGCCAAGGATACTTAATTCACCCTTTACTCTTGTTATAGAAAGAAATTGTCCTGGAATCTTGAAGGCCAAGGTGATATAATAATAAAACCTAGCAACTCAGAGGGAAATTAAAGATTCTGCTCCTTGAAACACAGCAAGACTGTCACCTATCAAAGGCTGCACTCTGGAGTTCTTGTAATAAAGATGTGAGGACTTATCTAATATGCCATTAACATCGAAGTGTCTGCCAGCTTTACAATATTGGTTTTGCTTTAAATATCTTAACCTGGCTCACTTCCAGACACTTAGCAAGCTCTGATCCCTTCTCATAGAAATGGAGCTCTGTAAAAAAGGACTTGCACATACTCAGCTTAGGGGGAAGGGCATTGCTTTCTTCAAAATATCACTGTCTTTTCTAATGAATTTAATTTTTATTGTACTACAAAGTCATTTGTGCAAGATTCCTGTAGTTCTGCCATATATGACTCAACAGAGGAGACTGTATCCTACCTCCCACAGCCCTTGGTCAGCAGTATTTGGGCTCTGTCCCAAGGAGTCTACCATTTTTAGGATCTAGCTTCCCATCAAAAGCCATTTGCTGTTGTTAGATGCCCTGTCTTGTCCATCCTGGCCATCTTTGTCTTTAAGCCCATTGCTGCAGTTCCTGTGTGGATCCATTTCATTGGGTATCTTCATTTTTACAGACCCTCTCTTTTACCAGACCTGATGTCCTTCTCCCTAGACTGGTCTGTTCCCTCTTGATAAGGTGCATAAAATACATCAAAATCTTACCACCCTAGATTCTAAGGAGCACTCTGGCTGTGCTTCAAGACAGATTCTTTTTGGATTTATGTCTTTTTTATTATTATTATTTTAATCATTTTATTGGGGTATCATACAGCTCTTATCACAATACATACATACATACATACACACACATAGTTTAAAGAGCATCTATATACTTGCTGACATCATCATTTTCTTTCTCTCTTCTTAAAATCATTTTATTGGGGGCTTCTACAACTCATAAAAATCCAAATGTCCATCCATTGTGTCAAGCACAGTTACACATTTGTTGCCATCATCATTCTCAAAATATTTTCTTTGTACTTGAGTCCTTGGTATCAGTTTTTCATTTCCCCCTTCCATCCCTACCCTTCCTCCATCATGAACTTTGATAATTTATAGATTATTATTATTTTTTTGATGTCTTACACCGATTGGTTTCTCCCTTTACCCACTTATCTGTTGTCTATTTCCCTGGGAGAGGATTATAGATAAATCACTGTGATTGGTTTTTCCTTTCTTCCCCAAGTTTCCCCTTCTCCTCCTAGTGTGTCTCCTCTCAGTTTTGGTCTTGAGGAGTTTATCTGTCCTGGGTTCCCTGTGTTTCCAGCTCTTATCTGTATCATGTGCTTGATATGGTCTATCCAGATTTGTAATGTAGAATTGGAGTCATGATAGCGGGGGGAAGGTAACATTAAAGAACACGAGGAAAGATATAAACAAGCAGCCATATAGTTAAGAATAAACAAAGCCTACATGGAAGAAGTACGTCAACCTGTGTGATCATGAGATGTTGATAGGATCAGGTATCAGGCATCAAAGAAGAAAAGTCATATCATTTTGAATGAGAAGGAGTGTAGAGTGGTGTGCCAAAGCATATCTGTAGGTAACTAACTGGACATCCCCTTAGAGAATGGTCACAGGGAAGAGATGAGTCAGTCAGGGTGCAGTATAGCACCAATGAAATATTCGAGTTTCCTCTAGTTCTTTAATGCATTCTCTCTCCATTATCATCGTCCATATTGTACTTTACAAATCCAGCTAGACCAGACAATGTGCACTAGTAGAGATAAGCATCATACAGCGAGAATCTGGGACAGATAAACCTGTCAGAACCAATAATGAGAGTAGCAAAATTAGGAGGGCAAGGGTAAGATGGAGGGAGAAAGGGGGAGAGGCAAACACATTGATCTATAGACAACCCTCTCCCTGGGGGACAGGGAGCAGAAAACTGGGTGAAAGCAGACCTCATCAGACAGTGTAAGACCAGAAAATATAATAATGTATAAATTATCTAAGGTTAGTGAAGGAAAGGGAGTGTGTAGAGGGAAGCAAAAAAAAATGAGGAACTGATTACCAAAGGCTCAAATAGAAAGATGTTTTGAGAGCGATGATGGCAGCAAATGTACAAATATGCTTGACACAGTGAGTGCATGTATGGATTGTGATAAGAGATTTAGGATTCCCTAGTAAAAGGATTTTAAAAAACTACAGGAAAGTTGTACATTTCATCGGTACTACAGTGAACCTTGACTGGCTTGTCTCCTCCTCAAGACCCTTCTGTAAAGGAATTTCCATTTGCCTACAGATAGGCTTTGAATCTTCACTCCACACTCTCCCTCATACACAATGATGATGATTTTTTTTGTTCTTGGCCTTTAATGCCTGATACCTGATCCTATTGACACCTCGTGATCACACAGGCTGGTATGCTTCTTCTATGTGGACTTTGTTGCTTTTTGGCTAGAAGGATGTTTATCTTCAAGTTTTTAAGACCCCAGATGCTATATATTTTTTATAGTTGGGCACCTTCAGCTTTCTTCACCACATTTGCTTATGTAACCACATTGTCCAAGACAGACCTTTAGGTTCTTCTGGCAGTCATGGTATGTTCAATATTCATCAACACCATCATTCAAATGCACTCATTTTTCATTGTTCATAGTCTAGTTTTTATATATCTGAAATACTCTGGTCTCGGTTGAGTATATTGTAATCCTCCAAGGGACATTTAAAAAAACTAGCAACTTTATTGATATCACTGTCAATAAGGTGATTTATTGCTAGATTAAAATATCACACAGTGTTATGTAGTTAGCATAGATTAAATAATTTCACTGTGCTAGGAATGCTTTTTCATTACTTTTTTTCATCCAAAATATAGGCCTGTGAAGTAGGTGTAATTTCCCCCCCTAAGAACTGATGGGAAAAGTAAAAAGTAAAGAAAATAAGCAGTTTAAAAATATACTCTCAGGGGTTGAGTCATGATTGCAACCAAAGCCACCTGTATTCTGTCCCTGTGTACTTAAGTATTATGCTAGCATCTTATTTGCTATTCATTAAAGTGATAAGACTTTAAAAATTGTATGTGACTTTCCCCATAGTTAAGGGCCATTTTTTAAGGTTAATGAGTTTATTGAATCTACTCATCACTGCTATTCAGAGAATCCCCACGGGATTCTGAGATAATCATCTTAAAATCTATGCACAATGAGAGGAATAATCAGAGGAGTGGGGTTCTCTAGATGAAACTGGCAAAATTTAGCAAGTCACTTAGCACATCTACGGTTCAATACATACTTTTGTTAGAGAGGTGTTTCTTGAAAATTAAACAGTACAGTAAATATGGACATTGATTCTCAACTCTGCATACTTACATGAATGCAAAAGAGTATGATTTTAATTTTACCCAAATAAAAATTTTACTCAAATTAATAGTCTAGCTTTTATGAACTGAAAAAAACATATAGCACTTAAAAGAATGTACTTTAAATCAATGTATTTTAACCAATTCTCAGGTGATCCTAAGTAAAGCACACAGGTTCTTAGGGTTTTTAATGCTATTTGGCAAAGCAGAAGCATTATTTTTTAGCATTTAGGATAGAATAATTGCTGTTAAAATTTTACCACTGCCTAAATTTCTTAAAAATGTGTTTATATTTTCTCAAATAGAGGGCTGCATGTTGCACTCTTAGCCTCAAGGCCAGTAGTTCAAATCCCCCAGCCTCTGTGTGGTAGAATGATGCAGCGTTCTGCCCTGGTGAATATTACAAACAAAAACCCACAGGGCAGTCTGCCTGTCTTGCAGGGTCCCTGTGAGTCCAGATGAAGTCAGCAGCAGTGGACTTGGCTCTATTTTTTATAGGGTGCTGATGAGATGAAAGCCACTTCAAGACTCAGTGTTTGAGCTTGTGCACAAATTTAATATTCAATTTTTCAATAGTTAATTAAAAACTTTCTCAAAAACTGTTTCCTTCTAAATGCTATAAACAAGATGCATAGGCAGATGACTAAGAAGGCACACTAGAAACCTTGAGTTAGGTAAACATATATAAAATTACATTTTTGCATATATAGCATGATTAGGAGAATTCACAGAAAGATTAAAGCTATTTTAATGGATCCCTCCTAAAGATCATTCTCTCTTTTAGTTTAACATCAATTTTGTTCCAGAAATTCCATTTTTTTACTATGTGGAAAATATCATCTCTGCCGCTTCCTAAGCAAATGAATTTGCTAAAGGGTACATTTTAGAATGTTCCTATTAGTACAAAATTTTTTGATTTATAATTCTCATTGATTTCTAATGCATTATATCTTATTACCAGAACCATCTGTGATATTAAAACTTCAAGCATAAATTTTTAGATCGAGTTTTATTTCATTTGGAGCAGAGTCTTCAACCATCTCAATTCTAGTAGACAGCCATTACTACTCATGATTGTGTTGACCCTAGAAAAAATTTAGTAAGGGAAGAGATGACCTATTCATAATGCAGGGGAAATTACTTTTGCTGTTTGGCACATAAATTAGGAATAGAGTAAAAAGGGGGAGTGTGAGAAGTAGATAGTCATCTGAGAAAGGTCAAACATCCAGAGATTACTTTATTACAAATCTGGGGAAATAAATTATTCAGCATTCTAGTCTTTATCCTGCAGATGGCAAAGATGAAATTTGTTCTCCATTTCCCAGACTTTGTTTTCTTCCTTTTAGAGTGTTCCCTGTAAACATGTGAAAGTATAATACATCGCTCCAATTTCCATCTTTTTATTGTTTAGCTAATGATATTTTATTATTATTAGCTTTTGTTTTGTGGCAAGTTCTGCTTCCCACTCTATATAATTAAATTAGCTTACAACTAAATATATTTTCCGTTTTCTCAAAGATAACCATTTAGACTGAAATTTATTTTAGCAAACATTATATTTTCATTACTAATACTGTCTTTGAGTTAAAGGGTAAATGAAATCGAAAAGGTCAAAATCTATTTGACTTTTTAAAGATAAATGTCTGATTGCTTGTTTACTAAAGTTTATTTCATTTGAAATACCAAGACATTTGCCCTTTTCATGCAGATTGTGACTCCTCATTAATATTTATTTCTAACATTAAGTTATTCATAAATATTATGTATTGTCCTATACATCTATGCAATCATAAAAGTCACAAGGAATTGCCTATCTTAAAGTATTGACCAATTTGATAAGTGAAAAAAATATAATAAAGATAGTAGGTACTATTTTAGCTTCTGGTTTCTTTAAAGCATTTTTAAATTCAATCAACCAACGTTTTTGGTATCCCACTCTATATCAGACACTGTTCAGTGTCCCAGGGAAGTATCAAAAACCAAAACCCACAAAGTTCTCTGTACTCATGGGGCTTTCATACTACTTGGGACCCACTACAGTGTTTTAGATTTTTACCAATTAGGGTATCTTTCCTTCTCACATCAGCCTCCTTTTCCAAGCCCCCCTCACTGACATCTCCCCCCGAAATCCTTATTTTACTTGCTGTCTCTATAGTTTCATTAATCCTGTGTTTCATAAACTGCAAAACAGAAAAGCGTATAACAAAATTTGAAGAGGGTCACTCCCAATGACAAAATACATCTGAGACAAACTGCAATATAAACAAATAAAAACAAATACATCATATGTTGAGACCAGATCAGATCTAACATGAATCAGAGGTTTGACCAACTGATAAAGTTTTAACTGTTCAAGCTAGGTTTATCATTTTGATCATCCATTGATACATAAACCTGTTAAGATGCAGGAGGGAATTGTTCCCTGGAGAGGTGCATTCCAAGGACATCACAGCAGCAACTCTAGGTTCTTAGTGTCCATGGCAACCTTTGGAAGCAGTGAGGATGGACAAAGCAGTGAGATAAGTATTCTAAGAAGAGATTGCCTTGTGAGCCAACACTGGAGAAAATGATCGAAATCGTGCAGAAGATCATTTCCTGAATAACGTGCTCTTCTACAAGGATAATGTAGGTCAAGCCAACTTTATTGCTAATTGCAAAAAAAAAAAAAAAATCAGCATGGTTCTAATCCTCAAGCAGAATTGGGTCCAGTTAAAAGCTTCCCTTCTCTTTTCCTTGTGGCCAGCCACTTCTGCAGTCCCTTTTTAACCTCCAGCCACCCAGAGAGAACTGGAGCTCAGCAAGGAGAAGAGCTCTTCGCTCATGATTGCCTAGCCTAGCACCTCTTCTCTGAATTCTCCTCCTCAAGCTAAAATGGAGCTCACAAGTCAGAAGAACTGAGGCCATTTCTCCTCCTGATTTCCAAGTAACAGAGAATAGCTTTCATTGACCCTTATTGGCCACTGAGTTTATTAATTTGCTAATAAATTGCTTACAGAATTCATAGAGACGATCTATTTATTTATTACACTCATTTATTGCAACCAGCAAGGTCTGTGAAGATCCTAGAATGAAAATCCCATTGTTCCCAGGGAGTTACTGTTTTCCCAGAAGCACATGCTCCCACTATTCAGGAAACTCCTGAGCTAACTTGGTCAAAGCCTTTGGCTGCATTGCTTAGTCATTATTTTTGGAATAATTGAATACATGTGTTTGAATTATGCTGTAGCTTTTTCTGGGTTTACTTACCATGTATGATCGATGTAATCCTCAAAATTTATTAAAAAAAATTCTCAGTTGCTGACCAGAGTTTGCAAAGGATGAAGTCTCCCTGATTCTTAGGGAATTTCACTTAGGAAAGGCGCCCTGGTGGGGGCGTGGTTAGGCACTGAGCAACAGAGAGGAGGCTTTTTGGCACCAGTTCTAACCTGGGCCTTGGCGTATTATGAGTTGAAATCTAGTCAATTGCAAGGAGTCTCTGTTGGCTTTTTAGATTACTTAGGAACTAGAGTCAAGGGCCAAGTTGTGGTGTTTGGATCACAATCGGTGAGGTATTTCTGGGCGTGGTGGTGGGGAAGAAACGAGAAGACATTCCAGACAGTAGAGTTTCTAGAAATTGAGTAGGTGTGGGTGATTTAGAGATAAGCATTTTGATATGCCTTTGTAACCATATCTTTTACTCCCCGATTAACATGCTAAACGGAAACATGGGTTTACGTGGACTTTGCAAATGCAATGGGGGAGGAAAAAAGATTACGGATCAATTACTTTAAAACACTAACACTATGCGATTGTGCTGGCTTTATATAATTTTTGTTTTGTAAATTTCTTACAATATGGGCATATTGATTTGATCCTTAAAAAATGCATGCATCCACTCATACTATGCATTATAAGTCACCCACCGAAGTTAGTAAAATGACCCTGGGCCTCATAACTTAGGCTCCCACCGCTCCTGCCATGCTTTTCAATTTGCGTTACCTTCTCATTATTCCCAGCGTTAAAAAACGATGCCTGAGTTCACAATGACTTTGAAATTCTACGTGAGAGCACTCAGAGCAGCTTCAAACCAGGCCGTGGATTTTCATTCTTTTGAGTGATGATCAGGATTTGGGTAGTGCCGGGCGGTCCAACCCTGACCACAATCAAGACGCCAGGGGCTCCAGAAGCAACACAGATTTCTCTTTGAGAGCCCTTTGTGAAACTCAAGTCTCCTTTTACATTAGTTGGCAATCTGTTGCGTTTTGAAAACTTACTCAGAGCCAGCTCAATTTTATTTTGATTCTTTAGTGGGAGATCTGAAACAATTTGATTTGTGTTGAAACTCATGAAGGTGAGTATGAGGGTCTTCCTGACACTGAAAAGAAATCACACCCCATGTCGTGAAGTTATTGTGCTGAAACCCATGAAGGTGATTCATACATGAGGTCCTTTCTTATCATGAAAAGAAAACCAAACCCCATCTAGTGAAGGTAACTATGCTGGTGATTTAGTATGAATGCCTAAATATTGTGATCAGGCATTTCAAAATATTCTCAGACATTTATACTGTGTGCATGTCAGAGAGTTGGGATGTTGAAAGGGTGTTTGGGAACACAGGGATTCAAGAGGTTACATTTATACCTAAAAGCTATTGCTTTTATAAATTGTTCTATTTTCAGAAATGGAACGATCCTCTCTGCCATCACTGTCACTGTCACAATAATAGGAAAACCCAGTTTAGTCCATGAAAAATAGGTGAAAGAAATCTTTTTTCTAAGAAACAGCTGGGAAGAATTCTTTAATTCTTCATCAAACTCACAGAGCACTGAATTCACGTGTGTGCAAATGCATTTTCATTGCTAGTTCTGTTTAATTTTTCTTTCCTCACCTGTTTACAAGTACCTCATCATCTTACCCTCCTCACAATTCCATATTTTTGCTGCATGGGTCATGATTAATTGAATAAAAAGGGTTGAGTGGCAACTGTTTAGCAGAGTTTTAAACTCTAGGGAGGCAGCAGAGGGCATAACAAAGCCTGTCTTGTGACACTTTTGTATTCTACTGGATACAATTGGAAAATAATTCTTTATGTCTCATAGCAACCACACAAGTGTCAAATTAAAATGAGTACTGTAGAGTTTATAATAAAACAATTTTCAAAGTAGATCAGTAGGCCTTTCTTTTCTGGTATGACAGAAACGACTAGAGCCTAAAATCTTTTGATCAGCAACTGAGTGGGTATCACCCGAGTTTGTATCACCCGAGGATTCCAAAATATAAGTAGATTCGGTGATTTGGTGATGATGTGATCATCTAGAAGTTCCTATGTTATAAGCATGAAGCTTATCAGATGGAACTGAAAAGGAGAGGAAGCATTAAAGGTTTAAGTAGATGGAGACATCATTTCAACCAGAACTGGACTATTTCAAGCTATTTAGAAGTAAGTGAACTACAGAGAGGATTAATTCAGAGTTCCTCACCTATAAATCTGGAATCCCAAGAGCCCGTCTGACAGAGGGTATTCCATACAAACAAAATACCTTCTCACCTGCCAAACCTTCTCACACTTGAGGCCATGGTAGAGTCTAGTGTTCTGATCTGAGAAACTGTGTAGCTTCTAATTACTCAGTAAACATCAACTTAAAATCTAGGCAGCTCTCATGTAACAATCCCAAAGTTGTTCCTCTTCTAGCATTTATCTTATTAAATGTATTTTTGCTATCAGAAACTGCAGTCCTTGCCTAATAATATTTTGTCCCAAGTACTTATAGATAAAATATTGCTTATTATATGTCTACATATGTGTATTATAATAAATACATGATTTAAATTTTTTCTTTTTCTTCCCCACTAAAATTAATTCAGTGTGTATCCATTAAGCTCTTGCTTATTGGCAGAGTAAAATTGCATTTAGAGTTACATGGTGCATTTAGAATTAAAAGTGTCAAAAGCATTTTATTTTATTTAGATTGTGTTTAATTTCTCTTCAAAAGTGATTACAAGTTGAAATAGTTGAAAACATATATCTCCTTTGTGATATGTAAATGTTTTAGGAAAAGGAGAGATAAAACAAGAAGAAAGGATCATTAATGATAATAAAATTCCAAAATTGTGGATGATCATTTTGAGTTGAATTATCCCTGAACAGATTAAAATTAAGTGCAGCCATGGACTATTATCACCTTGCTAGCTGAAGTTTTAGAATATTCCATAATTGATTCAAAAATGTTATTTCAGAGTTTAATTTCCATACAGATATGAAGGTATAATTTAGATGGATGGAAACAAATTTTGTAACAAAGCACAGTGCAAAGAGAGAGACTTGTTTCTCTTCTTTTATTCAGTGCCAGGAATACATAATAGAAAAATCTGTCACTTTTGATGGAGAACAGAGTACAATTAATGTTAGTCTAACCTGAAACCTTTGTTTCAATTTTATTTTCAGTTAATTAAAGCTTCTTATTCAGTTTAAAATATGGTTTTTGTGTCTACACAAAGGAGCACAACGTCTAAATTTTTAAATTTAAAGAGATAGATGCTTTTCTGATCTTATAGTCTCCTTTCTCAGACTGTATATTTTCATATTTGTACTATTACTTATGCTTGCATGGAATGTACTATTTCAGGTCTTTGAGGATTTTAATATTTTACTTAAACTTTGCTTGTTTATACAACAGCAACACTCTGAATCCTGAGTAATTCTCCAATAGCTACATTTACTGTAAAGATTGTTATAGGGGGCTGAGCCCCAGTGGCGTAGTGGTTGTGCGCGGGACTGCGGCCCACTGGGATGGAGGTTCAATTCCAGCAGTGGGGCTGGACCTCCTACTTCCACCACCGGAGAGCAGTGATGCCCTCCCCCCCCCCAAAAAAAAATAAAAGATTGTTACAGGGTGCATGTGTAAACATATACTAATGAACAAGATAGAAAAGGCAAAGATACTCCAATTGTTAAAGAAAGATCATGTTTCTTTCATTAAGACAACCTTGGGGAGAACCAAGTAGTTTATAAAAACAGCCTAGAAATTATGTCAAATAAATCCCTTTGTGTAAAGTGCACAAGTTTTAAGGAATGACAGAATAAAATTGGCACACACAAATCTAGCCGTGACTTTTAATTCTACCTTGCAGTAAAATGCATTTATGTGGGATTTTATAAGTCATAAAATGGCATTCTACAGCTAACTTCAAGGTCAGCAGTTCAAAACCACCAGGCAATCCTCAGGAGAAAGACTGGGCTTTCCCTTCTATGCAGAGTTACAATGGAAAACTCAGGGGAACAGTTCTAGCCTCTGCTATTGATTATGAGTCTGCATTGCATGATGGAAGTGAATTTGTGTTTTTGAAAGATGCTGTTGTCAGAGTTGACTTAATGGCATAGAGTGAGTGAAGAGTCTTACCCAAAGCAAACCTCCCCTCACAGTGCAAACATCGCATGTGGGGTTCACCAGAATTGGCAGAGTTATGCCATGAAGGTCATTTGAAGGTCATAAATCGGAGGAGAGCCATTTACAAGTACCCAATAGAGTGGAATTTGACTAAGAATCAAGTTCAAAGAAAATATATAATACAAATGAATGGATACATTAAATTTATTATTCAGCAATATTTTTTGTGTATATAACATGCTTCTCAGGGAACATACCAGTGAACAAAAAGGGCAAGACTCCTGCCATCATGAAACTTACTTATAAAGACAGATTACAGATAAGTAACAAAATTAAATGATTAGAAATTATTATAAAGAAAATAAAATAACCTGAGCCTTAATGGTGCCGTGATTGTGTGCAGGATTGTGGCCCACAGGGTTGACAGTTCAAATCCATCAGCAGCTCTCCAGAAGCAAGGTTGGGTTTTGTACTCCCACCAGGGAAATGATGCAAGAAAAAAAAAAAAAGGGAAACAGGTTAATGTGATAGACTGAATAGGGTTCCTAGGGAACATATCCCTGGTAATTAGATCTGTGCAGATAATGGCAAACATAATCCAGGAGATGTACACAAAAAGTGCAGAGCTGCAAAGGGCAGAAATACAGGAGCTTGGAAAGTTTTGGGAAAAGGCAGGTTTTCAGGATGGCTGGGTTAAGTTGAACAGGATGCAGAGAGGTTGGAGATGGTCTGAGAAGTGGAGCCAAGACATGATGATGTTGAACATCAAAGTCTAGGTAAGAGCAGGACAGTATTAAAATATAATGAGGAGATATTTTGGAGTGATACAATATGACCTAAATGAGTTTTACAAGAATCACTTAAGTATCTGGGTGAGCACAGAAGACGGGACTTTCTCCTCTCATAAAGAGTGACAGTCTCATAAATCCCCAGGGGCAATGTTGCCCTATCCTATCAGGTCACTCTGAGTCAAAATCAACTTGATGGCTGTGCGAGAGATCTGGGTAAGGAAGAGAGTCCATGGATATCTGAGGAAGGCAGGATGACCGCATAAATATATTAGGATAGCCTAGAAAATAAATGATGGTGTTATGATTACAGAAAATCACACAGAGATAGAGAAAATACAAACATGTTCTAGAAATTGTATTCTTTCACCTTCGCATGCCTATTTGTTTCACACAATAACTACAGAAATAAAATATATGAAGGGGTTAAAGCAGTTTTAAGAAAATATCATGTTTTAATTCCATTCTTCACCAATTTTTATGAAGCCTCATACAAATATTGGTGGATACATCTATATTTTTAAAATAAAAATAGCTATTATCACAAGGCATTTTCAGATTGGTATGTTTGGTCTGCTCACTAAGTTGCATCAGAGAGCAAATAAACTGTTGTGGTGACTCTTATTCTTTCAAGTTTTAGGAACAGTAAAATGATAGCTACATATAAAAATGATAGGAGATAGATTTGTATTACCAACTCCCTGTATTCACTGTGAGGTTTACAATTACTTCATTAAATGCTAATAGATGTATTTATTTCCTTGACAACCATATGGTACCAACATGATATTACCACTGTGCAATCATTTTGCTCCATATCTGTGAACCAATCTGTGCATCTTACTGATTCTCTGTAAGGGCTGGAGTGGGGCTTGAATTGGAAGAGCCACAGTAATCATGGAGAAGCCGTATTAGGTCTCAGGCTCACTTTTGAAAAGAACTTGACAGGTACATGTTTGTCTCCCAAATCAATTGGTTAATTTCAATCTCTGTTGCCCCAAACTGGAATGGCTAAGTTATCAAGACATCTCCAGTAAATTAGAAAGATACCTTCCAGTTGCAGATTCTTTTATCATTCAGCACAAAAGCTAATGTTCCAAGAGTTCAGCTATTGAGCTGGTAAAAGAGATGTCACATCTTGAAGTCCATGGGGAATGTTGTCAAACTGAATCCACAGAGCACACTATTTAATGCCGACTTCTAAGGGCCCAGGAGAAAGTTCGGGCTTTTTACTCCCATAACCATTCTCACAAATGGTTCCACACTGTTCTGTGGGTCTCTAAAGTCAGACTCCACTTAATAAGAGTGAAGGTGACTTAAAGAGAGAGACCCTATGAAGAAATTTTTCTGAGACTTAAAAATAAACACATAGATACGGAAAACTGTCATCTAGTCAGTGCAGACACATAGTGACCCTATAGGACAGGGCAGAAATGCTCTAATAAGTTTCTGAGACTCTACCTCTTAATCAGAGTAGAATGTTCTGGAGAAACTGGCAGTTGGTTTCAAATTGCCGACCTGAAGGTTAACAGACCAATGTGTCATCACTACACAGGTCTCTTGTGCTACTAAGTACAAAGAATATAATCATACTAGCAAGTAACAAGTGTTTTTGTTGACTTACTCTTGCCCTCCTGACAAGTATCTGAAAGCGTTCATTGATCTAAGGGTTCTGGGAAATGAAATAATTTATTATAGTTCTTCTATCCTTATAATTTTAAAAACCCCCCCCAGTGCCAAATAACGCATATAGCACTCTAATTTGGGGCTTGATTAGTATTGCTATTCCACCAGGTATAAAAGTAAACCATCTCAGAAACAGGAAGAAGGAATCCTTTGACAGTCTAGAAAAAGCCACTAGGAGTGGCTTGTGAGATCCCTGACTGATGTGGCAGAGGCCACAGGACCAAGACTATAAGATAGAGCAGAGACAGTAAAGGGGAGTGGGTGGACTTCTTGGCCAGTGAAATAATGAAGCTGGGTTCTTTTGGAAAGGAGACTGGCTAGTAAAATGGGTGTGCTCTTTGGTTACTTATCGGCACTAAAGGAACTCTGGTGAAATAATAGATCATGCCTGGGACTATCTGCTGGGTTAGCAGTTCAAGTCTTCTAGGTACTCCTTAGTAGAAAGATGAGGCTGTCTGACTCCATAGATATTTAAACTCTTGGAGAAAAAAGGTGGGAATTCTATGCTATACTAAAGAGTCCTTATGAGCAGATGTAACATGATGATAGAAATTTCATTTTTTTGTTTTGTTTTTGAAGGGATCTTTGAAACATTTGCCTCAGCAGAAGAGAGGACAGGGACTCTGCAGGTCAGAGTTGGAGGAACTGAGTTAGGAATTCCTGGGAGGGGCTGCAGAGAAAGAGATGTATTTTTTAACAGTTTATAATCTGTTAGCTTCCCTTTAAAAAGTCATAATTTATAGTGTTATCTGTGAGTTCTGTGTAGAAATTGTAATGAATTACCAAACCTGGAAGAGAGTAGCGTTCATGGGAGGGATGGTTTCTACTTCAGTCGCGTAAAGATGGAGAGGGGATGAAGACATGTCTTAGCTCTGCCTTAGCTGGTCTCGAGCTGCTTTGGGCTTTGATTCTCCACCTTCTTCCTGAAATAGAACGACGCCAGATGTGGTCTGTACACCATGTCCATATTCTGCTAAAATATCCAATAAACAAAAGCAGTAACATTTCTACTCATTTTAGTTTCTTTCACTTTGATTTCTGACACATTATAGTTTTATTCATAATTATTGCCTAAGAGCTGTGTTTTTTTTTTCTTTTTATTTGGAGAATCACTGTATCCACTCCCAGAAAACCAAACTTGCTCCATTAAATTGATTCTTACTCCCTGTGACCCTCTAGGAGAGAACAGTATGATGTCTTTGTGGGGTTTCTGAGATGGTCAGTCTCTATGAGAGAAGACAGCTGTATGCTTCCCCTCAAACTCTGCAGGGTTGATACCACCAAATTTGAGGTAAATGGCCCTACACTCTACTCACAAAACCAAGAAGGCTTCTGGGGAATAATTATGGTTGATTTTAATGTGCAAGTCCCAAATAAAATGATCTTAAAATTTTAAAAACATAAAAAATTTGTTCAGATTCCTAAAATCCTTAACAAAAATGTGATACATAAAATAAACCAAACACACCTTGACTGGGTCAATTCTAACTCATAGGGACTCTGTAGGACATAGTGCAACTGTCCCTGTGTGTGAGCAAGACTAAGTATGGGCAGATGTAGAGAGTCTTGACTTCAGAACATACAATGTGATAGGGATGGCTCTATTAGGAATTATTTTTTAATATCATTTGCATATTGAATGAAGACATATAGGATGTTGTCGGGTTATTCTCAGGTAGTTGAGTGCTAATTGTTTTGTGTGTAGAGAAAAACCTATACTAATTCCAAAATGGATGATTTTTATTATTATACACGTGAGATGACTTTTCTTCCTTCCATTTTCTCTCATTTCCCTACTGTCTAGAAAGGAATGTGGATGTTAGAGCAGCAATCTGAATTTAGGAAGGTAGTCAGTGTCTTTCTTCGGTAAGAATCACCTGAGACAGCATTAGATTTTTTTCGATGACTGGGAGATCCACATTGAACAAAGCACCTGGACTGTTGACTCCTCAAGCCCTCAACAACTTCAAAGTTCAAGGACCAAATGATGAAAGTAGCTGGGATCACATCATAAAGAATACCTTTTCAGCAGGTACAAAAAAGGGACAAAGCCCTATACAAAGAAGAGAAGCTCTTTTCTGGGTCAACCTCCCAGAGGGAAGAAACTCAAAGCAAAAGAAACTGGGGGAAGAGGTTGTGAAAGCATTGGCAGAGACAAGCAAGTAAAGTCAGAGAGACCAGGTTGAGGTCAACATTAGCGACAAGGCTATTCCTTTCAGAGCACACGGAAGCAAAGCCACACAATCAGCATGTGCTAACCCAGTTGTCTCCTCCAAACGAGGGAGACTTCTGTCCTTTGTGCTCTAATAGCCATGTGGATAAGTTTACCATAATTTCTGGGTTAGCTCTTTTTCTCCAGAAGAATACAAGGATCAATCTGAGAGAATATGAAGTCTGTTATGTGTTTATCCCTGGTACCTAGCAAAGAATCTCATCAGCATTCATCTTTCATTAAATATTGGTCAGATGATTGAAGCGGATTTAACAGTTTCCCTAAGAGAGACAAAATAATCAAGCAAAATCCCAAAGCAAATAATGTATGTGTACTCCAAAGTAAAATCTAAGATAATACAGATGTACACAGTGTTGATACAATTTCAAGCAAAAGCAGATACACATTAGTTAGCCTGTAGGTACCTGGTATTTATAGGTCAATGATAATTACATAGTACATATTTCAAAATATTGAAAATTGGTCAAGAATGTCTCTGAATTTCTCTAGAGTCCTGATTGCTTTTTGGAAGACATTGGCTCAGAACTGAAGAAATCTCTCAGGTGCAAAAGTAGATTGTTTCAGTAGTTTGGCCAAAGGTGGGTCTATGGATTCAGATCAGATGATGATGATCTCATGAGAGGAAAGCTGCCAACACTGGAAAATAAAACAGACTCATAGCTCACACCCCAGTTGCCTATAGTTAACAGATCTTGTCCTCATAGCTCTGTTTACTTCTGCCCTGCACATCCTTGCTAGAGAAGTGCAAAGGAACATGTTTGAATGATGGGCCTGTAGTCAGTGTTAGTTCCAGATGAATTGAGACTTTAAAAATATTTCTAGTTTATAGTAATACCCAACTTGACTAAATTATATAATTTGAATAAAGGTAGAAAATTAAGACAATTGAATATCATTCATATCTTAAATATCTCTGTAAGAAAACCTTTTTTAAATGGTGTCTTCTAAAGTTGAGATGGATTTGGTAATTCATGAGATAGGTGCATAAAGTGGAAAGCAAAGCAGTTTCTAAGCAGGGCTTTGAACAAGTACAATCAGATTGGACCTCCTGATTTGAATTTGCCTTTCCAACCCAGGTATGCTGAATCAAAAAAATATATATTCTAATGAAACATTCAGGTGATTATCAAGAAAACACATCGCTTTTCAATATATTCAAATCACTGAATTGTCTGATACATGAATAATGTGTCAATAAAGCTGTTTATAAAAGAACATGTAAGACTCACCCGGGGATCTGTAAGAGTCTTTCTAAATATAGACTGCACCAAGGCAGTGCCCTGAGTAAAGGGGTTACATTGTTGTTGTCATTGGTAGATGCTATTCAGTTGGTTCTGACCCACAGGGACAACAGAACAAAACATGCCATGAACTGTGTCCTCCTCACAATTGTGCCTATGGCTGAGTCCATTGATGCAGCCTGGGTGCATTCCATTTCCTGAGGGTCTTCTCTTTTTTGGTGTCCCTCCACTTTACCAAGGAGCACATCTCTTTTCACAAAATGTCCATTGTATATAATATGATGTCTTGCCAACTTTGCCTTTAAGGATCCCTCTGGAAATATTTCTTCTAAGACTGATTGGTTTGTACTTTGAATCCCCCATTATACTTTCAATAACTTTCTCCAGCACTACAATTCAAGTGCATCTATTTGTATTGGGTTCATACTCAGTATTCAATGTTCACAGACATGTGAAATGATGGCGAATACCATGACATAGGATAGACAAACCTTAGTGCTCAAAGTAACATCCTTGCTTCACAATATTCCAAAGAGGTTTACCGAGGACTAGACACATTTTCTTCACTTGGCTGCTCTTTCCAAGAGTGTTATTTGTGGATCCAGGCAAAACAAAATCCTTTAGAACTTCAATCATTTCTCCATTGATCATGTTGCTGCCTATGGGTCAAGTTGTGAGAATTTGGGTCTTCTTTATATTGTCATAATGAAAATTGGGTGAGATATTCCAAAAATAAGGGAGGCTACAATTCTGTATCTTCATCAGCAAGTGTACCAAGTTGTCCTTGCTTTCAGCAAACAAAGGTAGGTCGTGTGCATACTGAAGGTTGATGATAAGCCTTCCTCTAATCCCGGTGCCACATTATCCTTCCTATAATTCAGATTCTCTGAGTGTTTTCTCAGCACACAGATTAAACAAGGATATTTAGAAGATACAACTCTGAAGCACAATTTTCCTGATTTCAGAGCATGCGGAATTTCCTTGTTCAGTTCTTCTAACTGCCTCGTAATTCATAGCTGAGTTTTTCATAAGCACAGTGAAGTGTTTTGGGATTCCCTTCCTTCTCGATTCATTTTGTAGTTTATTATGATCCATGTAGTTGAATGTTTCTCCATAGACAATAAAACACAAATGAGCACAATTCTGACACCAAGACCTAGCTGGTGTCCACAAAGATATCCATTATTTCCTTTAATCTTCCTAATTTGGACTTAACTTCTGCCAGTTCTTTGCAATCATTGTTGGATGATCTTCAGGGAAATTTTACTTGTGTACATTATAAGTGACATTTTTCTGTAGTTTGAGTATTCTTTTGGTTCACTACTATTTGGAATGGGCAAAATTATGGAACTACACGTCACCCTAATCTCCTTATAATTTATTGGCAGCTAACAATAGATTCTATCATGGGCTCATTACATTCTTAGAGTTCCTCATGGGGGATCATCAGACTTCCAATTACCAAGCCACTGTGAATCCTGGCACAGTCAAATTGACACAAAGCCTAGATATCATAGTTGGCAGCTGAACACATCATTCTATAGTGTACATAATCTCCAAACTAAGATGTAATAAAGACATAATTGCTTTTAACAAGATAGCTAACAAATGTACAGTGCAAAATGTGCTACCCAAATTACATCTAAAATTTTATACATAAAAATATTTGACACATGCATGCAAGGAGGAAAAAAGCCTCATTCAATCTGAGTCCACATTTCTGCATCTGGTCAGGAGATTTTCATCACTAGTTAGAACTACTTACTTATATTACCCATTCCATATTTCTCTTTTATTCAGCAAGCATTTTATTCAGCAAGAAAAAATCTTTGATAAGCTGACTCAAACCTTCATTCATGAAGGTTCTGAGCCATTCAAAGTCATATCAGAAGTGGACTTTAGTAGTTTACCATTTACTTTAAACACAGGGCATAATATTTCTAAGAGATGATCTAAGGGATTTTCTGGATTCTAGCCATATTCTTCTTTGCTTCCTTTTTGACCCCATGAATGCTGACATTTGGCAAAACAGTGCCAAATATTACACACTAGTATATAGCACATACATCCCACTAGGAGCATCGTCCCAACCTGTAGGGTGTTGCCAGTTCATTGACATCAAAAGTGAGTTTTAGAAGCCTATCCTTTTTTGTTTTGTTTTGCTTTAGCGGGGCATCACTGCCCTCTGGTGGGAGTGAGAGGTCCAGCCTTGCTCCTGGAGAGCTGCTGCTGGATTTGAACTGCCAAGGCAGTGGGCCGCAGTCCCACACTCAACCACTATGGCACCAGGGCTCAGTCCTGAAACCCATTCTTTAATTAAAACAGCAACTACAGGATGGTGAGGAACATGATATGACCAGTAGATTTCATGAGACTAGGTCCATTGTCAGACTTCATTTGATTAGAAATGAGTCTTTTGATACAAGGTAATGATACCATTCCAGTGGATAAGATATTAAACTAACCTAGAATTCCATGATGTTCACTTTCCTGACATGATCACTGAAGACAAAGCGGGTGCATAAGCAAATGTGGTGAAGAAACCTGATGATGTCCGGTTATCAAAAGATATAATGTCTGGGATTTTAAAGACTTGAAGATAAAAAGTAGCCATGTAGCTCAGAAGCAAGAAAGCCCACATGGAAGAAGCATACCAGCTTCTTCCTGAGATGTCAGTCATGAGATGCCAGCGTGATTATGAGATGCCCATAGGATCAGGTATCAGACATCAAAGACCCAGAACAACAATAACAACAACAAAAAAACATATGATTGTGAATGAGGGGGAGTGTGGAGTGGATAAGCAGAGCCCATCTGTTGGCAGCTGGATATCTCCTAACAGAAGAGTCGTGGGGAGAAGAAGAGCCTGTCAGAATGTCTGTCTGTACATATTAAAAAAGCCTACCACTTCTTTAGATGTATAGAACCCATTTCCCCATATCACTATTTGCATTTTATCTTTTGTAAGTCACTGCAACTTAACTCTAATCATAGATCCAAAAGAAATAATGGCTATGGAAGGTATTTCCTGGGAAATTTTTGCAATTTTTCATAAGCCCTCTGCCTCAGATGGTGTCCCAGACACTGTCCTAGGTTTCTTATCAGAATGCCTCCATGGGCTAGTCTCATCCCATGAGTAGAGGGGTGCAGATTTTCCTGATACTGCACTAGAAGGCAAATCTAGAGTACTCTCTTCAGATATAAGGAGTGTGTTGATTAAAGTGGTTCAAGGAAATTTAGAGACCAAGGTACTTGTCTTCCTGGTGATCTGTGAATATTATCCAATCCCAATTTCAGTCTCCCATTTATTTCCAACACTCCCCTAACTTTAACATCAGATGTTACTTTGACGTTCAGAATTCAGTTGGCATTGGAATTCAGTCACTCTTGTGATTTACTTTGGATTGAGATTTCACAAATATTATACCTGTTACCATAAAAAAACCTAAATGTGTTTTTTTCTTGATGTAAGTGGAAATTCTGAAGTCTTTTAAGTGGTGCTTGAGCTGTGAGTATGAAATCCTAAACTCATTTCTATCCTCTACTCTTTTGTCTTTTTAAAGCCGTACTAACTAAGCAGCAAGCTTCCTTATGCTTCTCCTCCTGAAAAAAAAACTGCATAATGATAACAAAACATGGTCATCTAGAGCAGTGGTTTTCAACCTTACTAATGACACAGCCCTTTAATACAGTTCTTCATGTTGTGTGACCACCAACCATAAAATTATTTTCACTGGTAATTGAAAATGGTAGTTTTGCTACTGTTATCAAATGTAATGTAGATGTCTGATATGGAGAATTCATTTGGGGACCCCTATGAAAGGGTCGTTCTACCCCGAAAAGGGTAGTGATCCACAGGTCATAAATCACTGATGCAGAGCCTCATTTCTCATGAACTGTTTCGTGGCAATTATTTGCATATGAAACCTGACCTTTCTGTCCAGCACACTCTTCACTAATAATGCCAGATTTATCTGTATGAATGGAAACAGAGTCATCAACACACCTGAGAACAAATCAAATTTGAAAACCGATTTAGGACTTTGTGAGTATGTTTATCTTTAGAAAATGACTCACATAGTTGGAGAAGCAAGTGTTCTCAGACCCATTTGTAGTCATCTGTGGGTCAAATATTACGCTGGAGGCTGCCCCTGACATGGGCAGCACCAGGGACTGATGTGCACACATCAGTGAGAACACCACAGCTGCTGATGCAGTTGACTCCACGATAAGCAGACTAGGTTTATAACTATAGAGGTGGATGAATCCAAGATCATCAGTGAAGATGGCAGGCCAATGATGGCTCCTGGGACTCACAGAAAATAAGACAGGCCATTGGCCATTGTGTCAAGTCTAAAGAACCTGAGTAGAAAACTCAGATGCAGGATGAAGATCGAGCAGAATGCAAGCTTTCCAGAAATCTGTTGCTATAGGAAAGGGGCTATGCTACTAAGGAGCCTCCCTTTCATTTTCTTCAGGATTGTGAACTGAGTAAGTAGCTTGCACTCCAGCCTTCACTTTTGCAGCTGCTGGACTGCTCACAGCAGAGGCTATGCTGGTATTGATTATATCTTGTTAGGGCACATCATGGGACATTCCTAGGCCTCAATTACCAAATCACTGAGAATCCTGCACCAGTCAAGTTGGCACAGAAGCTAACAATCACACTTAGCAAAGTAGAAAATCACTGAAAAAAGGAAGAGTCTCCCTCCATCTGATTGATTGACACAGCAGCAGCCAAAAACAGCTCTCACATCACAATGTAAAGATGGGAGAAGACTGAGCCATATTTTCTTCGGATGAATATAAGCTCACCCTGAGTTGGAATCTAATGACATGTTCTCTGTACTCTTGCTTTGCTTTTTTGCAAGTAATCAGCCCTGTCCTTTGATCTCTGCATCTCAAACAACAGCAAATATTGAATACTTTTTAAGTTGAAAAGTGCATGTTGATTTGATTAAATTCAGTTAGATTAAGTAAGCATGAGATTAGATAGGACTTCATGAGTTTTTAAATGTGATGCCAATGTTAAGTATATTAAAAATGTTGAAAGCTGCTGAACTTATGGTTGTTGGAATTAAATTTAAGGATCATATGAAAAAATAACTCAAAAGTTGTGACTTACTTGTAGTCATATTTCCTTTTGAAGAAAATATTCCTTAGGCGAAAGAATACTGATAAAATTATGGCTTTGAAGGCATTACTAATGGGATATCACAATGTAAAATTATCTTCATTATTCTTTACTTTTTTTTCAGATGGATGTTATCTGACTTTAACACTATGTGATTTTTTTAATTATGTAATTCCTGTAACCTCCACTAAAAGTCATCTATATTAATAATAATAATAGGAAAGCTATTAATTTTATACAATATTGCTGAATATGAATAGGAATTCTTATAAGAATTCTATATAAGAATGCTATCAGTCTCTCTTAAACTGTATTTGCTTCAATTGCAGGAATTATGTGATAAAATTCATTACTGAAGCTTTCTTTTGAGGACTGATAGTACTCAAAATGTAATGTCATATTTTAACACAGACTTTGAATTAAAGGGACTGGAAAGATTCATTCAAATGAAATAAAATTGAAATTCATACATTACAGTTAGAAAAACAAATAGTGAATTGATGGGTCACCATCAAATTAAATAACCTTTTATTAGCTTCTCAAATACATTTAATTTTAGGACAAAATTTCTTCCTGAAAAGCAAAGATGTCATAATACTAACAAAGGTGCATTTCCCATGGAATTGTCAATTGTCTCCTATGCAAATGAAAGCTGGGCAGTGAAAAATGCAGACCAAATAATAATCAACACACTCATATTGCATTATCAGGTTATAATATTAAATATACCATGTATTGCCAAAATGAATAAATATGTGTTAGAGGAAATATAACCAGAGTGTTTTTTAATAAGGAGGATATTATATTTTCCTTTTCTAATTCTGGACATGCCATTAGGAAAAACTGATTGCTGCAGAAAGGCTTCATGTTTGGTAAAGTAGAACATCGGGAAAAAATATTCCCAAGGAGATGACTTGGCATCATGGCTGCTTGAACACAGGGTTCAAACACTACCACAAGAGTGGAAGATGGCATAGGTATGGGATGCATTTCATTCCATTGCATGAAATCGGATAATTCAAAAGTTCTTATCATCAGAAGTTTGGAAATAACCCTATTGTTACTTATCTGTTATTTTATTTGTTGTTAGGTGCCTCGGAGTTGGCTTCAACTCACAAAAACCAGATGTACAAACAAAGGAAACATTGCCAAATCCCATGCCATCATGATAATTGATGCAGTACCAGGGAATACCCTCACAATACTGGATTTGCACTGAATAGAGTATGCACTTCCCCGCTAGGCAAGCATCAAGCATCTCACTCTGAGTTAGTGCACCCAGTGGAGTCACCTGGGAAGATACTCTCTGGTCACAGTGAATTTTTTCATTCTAGTAGTTTTGTTCAAAGCACATATTTTTGTGATGGCCGTTTAGGAGAACACCATGTGCTAGTGAAATATCATTTCCTGCTCAGGAAAAATGCTGTAGACCCTCTTTTACTGTTGAACACAGCTTACAAGAACAGTGCTGTGGGAGTAGCTCAAATGTATTATATTTTTAATCATTCATGTTTCAAAAGTTGTATTTGTAATGTTTATTGATGACCATCCGAGTTCTGGACTTAGTCTACTTCCCGAAGGGACAAAAATATCAACTCCATGCATTTGGAGCTATTTCCACAAGATCGGACTGTTAATTCGGCTTTCTATTTAGAGTTTCTGAAAAGATAAGGTAATGATATGCAACAAAAAGGCCTGATTTGTGGCAGACGGAGACTGGTTTTGCCACCAGAACAATAAATCTGCTAATACAGCCATTTCAATACTCCAGTTTGGGGCAAGTAAAACAGTATGCTCCTTTTACCCCCTGCATCTTACTCACCTGACCTTGCTCGTTGCAACATCTTTTTATTCTGTGAATGAAGAGGGACATAAAAGAAAGACATAGAAGAGGTGAAGAAAAAATGAGGAAGATGCTGTCAGCCATCAAAAGAGATGAGTTTGAAAATGTAGAATAGAATTGCAGATTTGACAAGTGTATTAACTATAATGGAGGGTAATTTGAAGGTAATACAGTTATTTGGTTAAAAAATTAAATACATAACTTTGGAAAAAATCACCATGCTTTTTGAGGTACCCCCTTGTCAATGCTTGATACTATGTTAAAGCTGTTGTATAAATAAACCATTTATTTAAAGGCCCCCCTGTTATTGCTCCCTCTCTGTGGTAAGATGTGTTCTCTAAAGAAGCAAAACAAAGGATGCTTGCATTTGCTTGTACATAGAAATGAGATCTATATCAAGAAGTGACTTTCACAGTTGTAGAAATAGGAAAGTTTAGTCTATTTCAAGCCAAGCATGTCCTGAAATAAAAGCTACTCAGCAGAAAACAGGATGATAAAGCAGAGAGACAGCAAGAAGCACTGGTTGGTGGAGGCAGAAGTCTGAAGTTGACAACATGAGGTCAACACCGATAGCTTGCCATTTAGGAGAGTGTAAAGAACCAGACACGTGGTCCAACTCCAGCATAAGGCTAGGACCAAAGATTCTCCTTGCTCTCTTTCTCTTTTTTGTAAAATCATATTTTTAATCATTTTATTGGGTGCTCATAAACTCTTATGTACAAGCATCCATTTTATGCAAAGCACATTTTTACATTTGTTGCTTGCCATCTTCCTTCTCAAAACATTTTCTTTCTATTTAAGCCCTTGGTATTAGTTCCTCCTTTTCCCACTCCCTCCCCACTCCCTACTCCCTCATTGGGCCCTTGATCATATGTAAATTGCTATTTCATCTTATTGTACACTGTCCAATATTTCCCTTCATCCTCTTCCTTGTCGTCCATACCCCAAGGAGGAGGTTACATGTAGATCCTTATAATCAGTTTCCCCTTTCAACTCCACCTTTCCTCCACCCTCCTGGTATCACCACTCTCACCACTGGTCCTAAAAGGATCATCTTTCCTGCATTCCCTGTGTTTCCAGTTTCTATCTGTACCAGTTTGCATCCTCTGGTCTAAATGGATTTGTAATGCAGAATTCACACCATTATAGTGGGAGGGAGGAAGCATTTAAGAGAAAAGGAAGGGGGTGCCTCTTCCCCTCTTTCTCTCACACACACAAAAAGGCTGATCAGATTGAGGATGTATCAGGAGGCTGTCACCAAGTACTAGGTTGGTGTCTACCAGAAACCAACATCCTATGAAGCAAGATAATATATAATAGATAAGTTCAAGTGTACCTTAATCTTCAACGTGATATTTTTTCTTTTAAGGCTAAGAGTTCTTTTACAGAAGATTGCCCACTGAAATATGACTTCCTGATTTCTGCTTCCATGAGGATTAATTATGGAAAGTGAAAACCTTGACAATATCTGTTTTCTCCATTTATCTGGTTGTTTATTGCCTCCGTTGTGAGGATTTGGGGTTTTCTTTACCCGGAGTTATAACAGTACTGAAGACTGCAGTCTTTGATGTCTATCATAATTGCCTCAAGTTCTTCCCGCATTCAGTAGACACAGTTGGATCATCTGAATATCACAAGTTATTGACAAGCGTTCCATTCTTTATACCTTATTCTTCTTCCTGTAGTCCATTTTATTGAATTATTTTCTCAGCTTTTGGTAGAATAAATAGGGTGAAAGGATACAACCCTAACAAACATTTCCTGTTTTTAAACACATAATATCCACTTATCTGTTTGAATAAATGCCACTTACTGTATGTACAGGTTCCACATGAGTAGAATTCTTGAATTCTCACTCTTGGAAATGTTTTCCAGAATTTCTAATGATTCACAAAGCTAAGACCTACCTTGTTCTAATTCCAATTTGGATTTCTGGAAACACCTTGTTGATGCATTCCTGCAATCATTTTTGAGTTATGTTCAGCAAAAGTTTACTTGCATGTAATAAATTATACAATTTGGGCTTTATTTTCTTTGGAATACCACAAATATGGATCTCTTCTATTTGGTTCGCCAGATAGCCGTTTTGGCATAGTGTAGTGAATGTTTCCAGAAGTGCATAATTTTTTTTCGCATGTTTCAATTGGTGTATGTCAAATTCTGGTGCCTTGGTTCAACTAATGCCTTCACTATAGGTTGAATGCGATCTTTCAAAATGGCTGAGCCCTGGTGGCATAAAATGGTTTGAGTGCAGGACTGCGGCCCACAGGCTTGGCTGTTCAAATCCAGCGGTGGCTCTCAGGAGCAGCGCTGGGTAGCTCCAACGACCATCAAAGGGCAGTAATGCCACCTGCCCCCCCCCCAAAAAAAAAAAAACAAAAACAAAATTATCAGTTCTTGATCTTAATCTAGAGATTAATGATATCGCTAGAAAGAATTGAATACAAGCACATTAATTGTGGGTACACTGAATATAATTTCTGAATATTTGTTCATTTTTATGCTTTCTACAATATTCAGCATTTTTGGTAAAATATTTCAATATTGCAACTTTAGAATTACATATTTTAGTCTTGTGATATACTGAGCATTTCCTCTTTTTCATAATTTTACTGGGGGCTCTTACAGTTCTTATAACATTCAGTACATCATTTGTATCAAGTATATTTGTACACACGTTGCCATCTTCATTTCCAAATATTTTCTATTTGATTCCTTGGTATAAGCTCCTCTTTCCCCCTCCTTTTTTTTTGTGGCATCACTGCCCTGGTGGGGGTAGGAAGCCCAGCCTTGCTTCTGGAGAGCTGCTGCTGGATTTGAACTATCAACCCTGTGGTCCCTTCCTTTTTTTAAAAAAAAATCATTTTATTGCGGGGGGACTCATACAACTCACATCATGATCAACACATATGTCAATTGTATGCTTACCGCATTTGCACACCTGTTGCCATCATCACCCCTGAAACATCATTTCTCCAATTAGGCCCCTAGTACCAGCTCCCCATATTTCCCTTTCCTCCTCGCACCCCTCCCCCATGAATCCTTAATAATTTACACATTGTTATTACTTTTTCATATTGTACTCTGTCCAATGTGTGCCTTCACCCACTTCCTTGCTGTCTGTACCCCAGAGAGATCATATGTAGATTCCTGCAATTGGTTACCACCTTCTACTCCACCCTCCTTCTGCCCTCCTAGTATCACCACACCTACCACTGATCCCGAAGAGATCATCTATCCAGAATTCCATATGTTCCGACTCCAGTGTACATCCCCTGGTCTAGCAGGATTTGCAAGGTAGAACTGGGACCATGATAGTGGGTGGAAGGAAGGATTTGAGAACTAGAGGAAAGTTGCATAACTCATTGTTGCCACACTGGTACACTGTGACTCCCCTCCTCTCGGCAACCCCTCTGAGAGAGAGTATTTTTTTTTAATTTTCTGAAATAAATTTTTGCTCATTTCATTGTAATATTTTATTGTTTTCTTTAGCTGCCCTGCAAATATTAATTTCAGCTCTTTTACACCATCATTTGTTCAATTTTATTTAGCTCTTTCAGGACCAAGTGCAAATTTCAGAGTCTCTTTGGTATCCACTTTTATGTTACCTTCCTCATTTTTATTAACTCTGCTTTCTTTATATATGATGTTCTTTGTGTCATCTTATAATTTATCTGGTCTTCATTAATTAGTGTTAAATGTGTCAAATCTGTTCTTTAGATGGTCTCTAAATTCAGGTGGAATATACTCAAAACTGTTTTTTTCAGCTCCTGTGAACATTTACATTTTCTTCAGGTTTGTATCTGAATTTACATATTATCAATTAATAGCCTATTCCACTGTTGGGTTCCTAAAATATATTTGTTGATTATCTTGAACTTCTCCAGGATATCTTCCCATAGATATAATCAACTTGATTTATGCATATTCAATCTGGAAATATCCATGTATGTAATCATCATTTATGTTGCTGATGAAGGCATTAACAATGGAGTTGTGGTTTTCTAAAATTTTAACATGAGATCTCCAAATTTATTTCTATCACCAAGCCCATATTTCCCAAAGCTGATTCTTCCTCTGTGTTTCTAGTGCCCATATTTCAATATTGAATATTTGACCTGCTTACAAACTAAAGGCATTGGTAGAATTATTTAATTAAGTGATTATTGACTGTATTAGTTTTTCCACACACTTCTATAATAGTTGAATTAACTTTTCTTCCAAGTAAGTGTATAGATATTGATTACTATTTCAAGATGGGTTTTTTGGGGGGGGTTATCACTACCCTCTGGTGGTCGTGGGAGCTAACCAGCCTTGCTCCTGGAGAGCTGCTGCTGAATTTGAACTGCCTAACCTGTGGGCTGCAGTCCCGCACTCAACCACTAGTCCACCGGGACTCAGCCCTCAAGATGGATTTTGAGAGGCTATTTTTGGTGGTCAATGGCATGTTGTTCCTATTTAATATGATATTCATAGCATAGTAAATTATAAGCTTACTCAATTCAAAACAGCCAATACCAAATGCATTTCAACTCATCAGTCCGTATGCATTCCATTTCCTGATTTATGGTTTCCAGTTTTTTAAGATTTATACTTTTTCACTTCACATTTAATTTTTAAAAGATATTGGAAGTGGTTTCTTCTCACTTTGAATTGTACACCACCAGCAAATTAAGATCCCCAACGCTTTCGCCCACTCACATCACTAGATTCCACTCTACTATGAATGAACCCCTGTTCCCCACATGTGTTTTTGTTTGTAATCTCAGCCCTGGTGGCATAGTGGTTACCCATTTGAATGGAACCTGCACATTTCGCTATTGGAAACTGCCAAGTTCTCTACACTCTAAAGAGTTGCAGTCACAGAAATTCCCAGAGGCAGTTCCACCTTGACTTATAGGGTCATTATAAGTTGACATTGACCCCATGACAGTAAATGTGGTTTGGGGAGTTTATTTTCACTTAGAGGATTTCTCTTTCATCACTGTCAGATGATGTTTCCCAGCTATTCATAAGATTTTTAAAGTAAAGAATATAGCACATTATTAATCTTCAAAGTTAATTCTTAGTGTTGTTTATGTTCTTTGCAGATACTATATTTAGACATGTTTTAAATTTTCTATGAATTGTAGAACTAATTTTTATGAGATAACTTTCCCAGGACAACAAATTCCCTATCATTGCCTTTTCTTTTTCTCAAACTAGACTAACTGAATCATCCCACCTTCACCACTCCATGTGGCTTCCTTAGGTGTTTGATAATGTTTCTGTGAAAATTCAATGGTTCAAAATACTTATAGTGTTTGAAAATTGTCAATGGAATGTATTTTATTGTCAATCAAGTATATTTTATACATTTTATACATTCAATGTTCATTGAACATTGAAATTCTTTGTGTAATTCATATTTTTTACATTCTGGTCATTTGATTGTGAAGCCAATGGCATGGAAAATTGCTTGACACATTAGACATATCTAGCCAACATATTTTGAAAAGAAACAATGGAGTGGGAGGACACTTTGAGAAAGGAAAAACTAATGTGAACGAGATATTTATTTCAAATTAATTTAAGCTTTTACAATATATATAAGAGCTCAGTCACAGATGCTGGAATTTGGTAATTAAAAAGACTTGCATACTTGATCACACGAAACTCATAACATAATGGCCATTTGTGAATTGTTTGTGTTTTTCATGCAATTTATACTCAGCAAAATTTTCTGAAGGTAACAAGAACACAAACACACATGTACACACATACACACATATGCACACACACAGAAAAAAAGAGATCCACATGTATCTATTGCATTTGAACAGAATCATATTCAGGAATGAATTGTTAATTGTAAAAAAAATCTCTCCAAATAAAGTATTTTAATTGCATCATGAATAATACTTGAGTGAAATTTAGAAACATGGTATTGAAATTCATGTTTCTGAACTTGACACTTAAGTATTATGCAATTAAATCTTGAAGACTAAAGTTTACCTTACTAAGCCATAATCTTTTAAATTGCCTCATGTGCCTGTGAAGTTGTGTCATCAAATACAGAAGATCTCAGAAGGGGTGGGGCCGAGATGGACTAGTGCAGGTGTCTAGACTGCCATGAACAAGCAGATGTTTCCTGGAGGAAGTGCTGCCAGAAGACTCCATAGAAGCCAGGATGGTGAGAGTTCATCTTACAAGTGTCAGACACGTTCTCAGGTGTAGAGCAGTCCTTAGAACAGGACTGCCCATGATTTGTTCTGTTGCACATGGGTCGCTGTGACCAAGAACCATCTGGAAGGCACTAAACAACCTCCACAGTACATAATAATGCATATGAGTGATGTCTGAAATAGTTTAATCACCTCCCATTTCATGGCCTGAAGATCTCATAATAATATATTTCACCATAAAAATGCATCATAGACCATAAAATAATTGATATACCAACCTACTTCAATGACCAATGCTATAATTAGTTTTAATGAAGGTATTCCACCTTTTAAAGTAGTCCTACAGAATACACTATTAAATGTAATAAATACAAAAGACTTGGTTATGTCTGCTATTTTTATTTTTTTAGTAATATGATAGCATATAATCATTCAAATATAGTTACTTTCCAAAAAGATTGTTTAAATTTGTCATTGTTTAATTTGTTTTCTAACTTCATTTTTTTTTCATTTAAAAGGTTTCACATAAGATGTCATTTATCTTGTCAGCATTTGAGTATGTTTCCATATCCTGTTTTGCATAGCAATTCACAGAAATAACCATAAATCCTCTACTAAGAACACTACAATCATTCTGGGTCTTACATATTTATACAAATAAATTATGATGAAAGGAATTAGCTCTAAGTCAAACCAACACCTGCTATTGAATCAATTGTGACTCATAATGACCTAAGAGGTAATAGTTGCACAACCCCCAGAGATGTTAACGCTGTCAATCATTATGGAAACTGACAATGCCATCTGCATTTCGGTGAATATCCATGCATTATCATCCCTGCCTAAGTAACATCCAGCATCCAATGCCAACCCAATGACTTGGAATTCTTCTGCCTTGAAGATGCCCTATGCAGGCTTTCTAGCAATATACCTTTCTCCTTCAATGTGCCTACTGGATTGGGACCATCAATTTTAGGAGCAGCAAACCAGCTCATGATCAAAAATACCAACAAGGCACACTTTGTAATTACAACTCTCCATTGTTGATTTCGTTACGACACTTCGCTCAGCAATATTTGGGGGGGGTGGGCTGGTGAAATGCTGGTATTTTAAAGCAAATGAAAGATGAACAAAAAAAGTAATAAAGTTGATAAAAGAAGTTTTCATTCTATTGTTTGAATTTTAATAAAAACAAATATATCAAAGAGTTTAAAAATTAAGCAAGCATATTTTAGTTACCAAGACTCTTGGTGGTGTAGTGGGTTTACCACTGTTCTCTAACCCTAAGGCTATGATCTATTTGTATTCTAAAATCTTCTCCTACATAATCTAAGATTTTAGAACATTTTGACTTCATTTATTGTCCCCCAACTTATTTGCAATAGTTGGTTTATACCTTCAATTTTGTTTTTATTAAGTGTCCTAAAGAAATCAACAATAGAGAGCTTTATCTGAACACCTCACTTTCCCCATGGCCAGAAGGCAGGGTCAGATAAGCCTTCCTGGTCTAACCTCTTTTATCTATTCTGACATCAACCTTCAAACACCACTCTACATCTGTGCTCAGTTCTGTAGTGCATTGCAATGGCCATGCAGAACTCCCAGACAATACTAACAATTAAGAGGAAATATTAGGGGAATTAATATAGTACCCCCAGTCAAGATCAGTAAACATTAAGGAGACAGTCATTGGTCCCATCCACCAGCAACCAAGTATCTCACTGGTTCTTAAGATTTTCATCCATGTGATTCCTTGACCCTTGTGTCAATGGCCAGGAAGCCAGTTTACCAGTCCTTCTGTTCTACTGCTCCATTGTGGCAGACTAGAGAAGGAGAATATACTCCAGGGTATACTTCAGGCCATCCTCTCCAAGTTTTGTACCACAGTCCATGATGCATCTGGTCTCCCAACGACTTCTTCTACTTCAGGTCTTAAATGTGTTCATTCAAAGTTTTTTTTTTTTTGATTTTTCTCTTCTCTCCTTTTCCAAGATGGCTCCTTAATATAGCCGGGGGATGGGGGTAACAAAAATTTACCCCTCCTCTCTCCAGGTTACACAAACCCTGTTTGCATAATCCTATCCAATCAAGAAGATTTGGGTAAAAGAACCAGAGTAAGAAATAAAAGTCCCCGAAACCTCTCTCTTTTTCTGGACATTTGCTTATTTTACTTTATTTCTTGGAATACATTTGGGAACTATAATATCACTTTTCTACTTCTTGGGAATTAACTTATCTTCTTCCTAGTTTACTTCAATTAAGATCTCTGTTGTCTTAAAGTGTATCTATGTTGAGTTAAATCATTTGCTTCTATTTATTCTTCTTGAAATAATATCCTTCTAGTTAAGGAAATTGTTTTCACATTTACCTTGGGTTCCTCCCTCTATTTGATTGAGGAAAGCACAGGAGCATGGGACACATTGCTCACTGAACAGAGATGGAAAAGGTGAGAGCTAAGAATTTCAAAAGCAGTTACAATTATCAGGTCAAAATGAAAAGGAGGACATCACCCTGTAAAAGTTCACTCCCTATTACCCAGTGGGATTTGCAAGTCTTTAGCTAAAAATAGGCCTCACATATTCATGTTAGTTCCATGAAGATTGTAAGACAGTAGCAGCTCCTCAACTCAGATCAGATTGGAAACAAAAGCAGTCATCGATATCAAAGAACAAGCTAGAATTTCTGTTAAAATTAAAGAGCTTAATGAAGGAACAAAACAATCCAGAATTGAGCAGCATCTTATAAGGACTCACTTCAACCCTACATCACTGGTTCTCATCATTCCTCAGGCCATAACCCTTTAATATAGTTCTTCGTGTTGTGGTGACTCTCTACCATAAAATTGTTTTCATTGCTACTTCATAACTGTGATTTTGCTACTCTTATGAATCATAATATAAATATGATATATGGGGCATGTTTTCCTTGTTACAGATTGAACATAGTTAAAGCATAGTAATTAATCACAAATCAATATGTAACTATATATTGTGAAATCTTTATTTCTAATGAAAAATAAATGAAATTTTTCCTTGAAGTGTGGTGTAGCATGGATAGCAGTCTTCATGCCGGTCAGGCACTCTTCTTTGAGCATATCAGCATGGGGTAGACCTGCCTGGGGATGGATAGAGGAGCAAGGTCTCCATTCCTAAGACCATCGTAAATATGTTTTTTGATGGTCTTAGGTAGCCCCTGTGAAAGGGTCATTCGACCCCCAAAAGAGTCACAATCAAAGGTTGAGAAACACTGCCCTACAGTGAAAAGACATTTTCACGGAGCTTCAAAGCTGATGATTCTGAAATTTACAAGATGAAAACACAAATTGATTGACATTTACAAAAAGTATGCTTTAATAGATATCGAGAAATGGCAAGACCACTTAAGGATTATTTTGCAGATGTGAATCTTTGGTCTGCAGATGTTGTGAGGGCCAGTCTGTGTGAATGCGCCCTCTGGGAGCATGCCGGAGAAGAGGGCCTGTCTACAAGCAGCGGTCCTCCAGTCTGCTGTGCATAGAAGAAGGGGAGTTTCAAGGGCTGTATCTGCTATTTGGACTACTTCAAGAGGTATTGATTGCATCAGCTCTTGGAGGCTTGTTTGGGCTAATGCCTTTGTGTGTAATTTGTTCTTTTCCATTGATACCATGAGTTCTTTTTTAATTAGATACTTTTATTGAGGGCTCTGATAAAAACTATGACAATCCATACTTCAGTTAGATCAAGCATAATTGTACAAGCTATGACCATCTTTCTCAAAACCACTGGTTCTCAATCATATACTACCACTTAAAATATGTGGATTTCGACAGGTTTCTTTTTCTACTGTGGTTATGTATATATTTTTTAAATGTTATTTTAGTAGGTATTGCATCAAAAATATATTAAAATACTTCCAATATTTGAAGACTTTAATTTTGCAACTCAAAGCTTGAATTTTTCTTCAGTTTTTTCAATTTAAGATATGCTGAATATATTTTATTACTATTATTATTTGAGGCTTTCTAACTTTCTCTCTTTGCACCTTCCCTTGTAATATTTTACTCTTCTTTTTGAGCTGTCCTTAAAGTTTGTTTTTTTTTGGGGGGGGCACCCTGGTGGTGGGAGTAGGAGACTCAGCCTTGCTCCTGGAGAACTGCTGCTGGATTTGAACCTCCAAATGAGCTGTCCTTTGAATTATTCTGTTCAGTTGTTTGACTTCATCATTTCTTTAATTTGCCTTACTCTATAATAAAGAGCAAGTTTCAAAATCTCTTCTACCATCCACGTTGATATCCCCCCCTTTTCTTGCCCTTTAATGACCTTTTGCTTTCGTGAAGTATGTGCATGATGTCTACAGCACATCAGGTCTTCTGTCATTACTATGCAACCTGTCAACTGATTCTAAAGATAATGTTAAATTTAGGTGAGACACACTCAAGTTCATATTTTGAGTTTAGTGCATGTGTTTTAATTTTATTCAGCTTCAACCTGAAATTGCATAGGAGCAAGTGATGGTTTGTTCCTCAGTTAGCCTCTAGCCCAGTTTTAGCAAATGATATTGTGCGTCACCCTTGTTTCTTTCAAAAGTAAATTTGGTTTGTATGTATTACATCTGTAGAATTTTACCAGCAAAATTGTTGCTTGCTGTGTTGAAAAAAAAGCTACTTGCTTAAAGTACCAGCTTAAAGTTAACAGATTTTAACCAGAGTTTCTGTTAAACAGGCTATAAAAAAGACTAGATTGTTCACTTAAGAGGGATTAGTGACTGAAAAGACTGGGTATTTCAACAATACAAACATTGAAACATTGTCAGATACCAAAAACTTCATGAATTGTGACACAATGTTGTCACATATCATGATGGATAATTGAAAGACACTAAAAAGATGACAGAAGAAGAGCTGCTTTCTCAAATGAAGTGAACAATAATACTGTCAACTGAGTATAGCTCTGGGCAGTACTCAGGGCTTTCATTTGCTGCTAGGGCACAGAGAAATATAACTAGAAACAATAGTAGACATCTAAAATAATTGGTACTTGGGTGTACAAATATGAATTTAGGAAAAGTGGAAGTAATCAAAACTGAAATGGCAGGCATAAGGATTGATATCCTAGGCCTTAGTGAGCGAAATAGCTGGTATTGGTCATGTTGATTCAGAAAATCACTTTGTTTACATTGTCAAGGATGACAGATTCCACAGGAATGAAGTCACATTTGCATTAAAAAAGACATTTTAAGATAAATATTGTGGTACAATGTTGTCTGTGATAGGAAAATATCAATATACACACAAGGAAATCCCATTAGTACAAATCTAATTCAAATTTCACCCCCCCCCCAAATAAAACTACAGATGCAGAAATAGAAGAATTTTAATAATGTTGGCAGTCTGAAACTGATCAAATAAATAATCAAGATTTATTGCTAATTACTGTCCATTGTTATACACAAGTTGGAAACAAGAGGAAGAAACAATTACTGTAAAATTGGACTGGCGGTCACATGATAGAATTTTGTAAGACCCACAATTTGTTCAGAGCCCATTTAAGCACAGCTCCAGAAAGTAATGAGTGTTTTCCAGGTAAAACATTTGAAGCTTTGTTGGAATTGTAGTAGCACCAGACAGAGAAGTGAAAAGCAGCATGCTCAGCAAGTTTAAGACTGTACTAAATATTTCTTTAACACTTCAAAATTGTATCTGCTATCAAAAGGGAAATTTCAATGAGAGCTTTTAACATAGAAAGATGAGATTACTTAGGGAAGACAAGCTTCTGAAAAGGCAATAATTTGTGATGAGATCTTGAGACAATTCTTCTTTCTTCTCCTTTTTGTTTTTTTCAATATTGGCTAATTTTTATGAATATATATATATATATATATATATGAGAAATTCATTGCAAAACCTGTAGTAGCCTCCTTTTCTGTTTCCAAGAGGGCTAGAATAACTTTTGAGGCAGCTGGTTTCACTGATTTTTCATCAAAGAGGTTTCTTTTCATCTCTGTATTATGAAGGACTCCTCATTTTTATTACAGCAATCTCATAAGGGAACTGTAAAGAATTTAACAAGTCTGTTACTAAAGTTTATTTTGGTAAAAGTTCTCAAAAAGATTGGATACACTCTCTGTTTTCATAACACGTTAAAATGATAAGTGGAAGCATATTTAGAATCTGAGTAAACATCCATCGATGCTTCTCTAGCAACTGTGTGGACTTTGGTAAGGATAATTAATTCATCTTGGGATGAAGTAATTTTAGGAAGGAATTGCCTTTCAATAGTGTCTCTATGGTGATCTATACAGCCTGGCCATAAGCAATATGATGCACTGGTTTCTGAAAGGAACCATCACCAAATAGAATTACCCCAAGGAGTCCGCTTAAATATTTGGGGGGAAAGTTCAAAGATGTTCAGTTAAATTTAGGAACTATGAATTGCGTAATTATTATGGTGAATTTCTGGAAGGAAAGTGGAATTATGTAAATAATCCACAAAGCTGTTTAATATTGCTTGCTGCTAGAAGGAAGTGAATTGACTGGTGGAGACAGGTTAGGTTAAAGCAAAGTTAAAGACCAAAGCAGCCATCTGGGGAATGTAGACATGTATAGCATCTCAACCCTCCTAATTAATGCTGCAACCCTTTATTATAGTTCCTCATGTTGTGGCGACCCCTCAACATAACATTATTTCCATTGCTACTTCATAACTGTCATTTTGCTACTGTTAGGAACCATAATGTAGATATCTGACATGAAGGAGGTATTAGGGTTATTCAACCCTCAAAGGGGTCACAATCCATGGGTTTAGAGCTAATGATTTGGAAGGAAAAACACCACAAATTATGTTTGAAGTGTATTAAAAGGGATTTCTGTAGCAGCAACATCCCTGAAGTGTGAAGAAAACTTCTTAGCTTCAGGGTCAAGCTATAGGCTAAACTAAATTTGTAACTAGTCTCTTATGATGTCTATACTTTTGAGATAACACATCTAAAACATACCCAGAGACTTCATGTGCACACAGGGAGAAATCTAGGTTAGTAAGAAAAGATAGTTAGGAAAGTTTAAAGCAGACATATTTCCTAGAGTTTTAAAAAATTATTTAAACATCCTGGTCTTCCAGTGAAATATAGAAATCTAGATAGGTGGTTTTCAAAGAAATATCAGAGGAGACTTCAATATGAATTTTAATAGGTATTTCAGGAATAGGTTTGTGGTAGTTATATAATATGTTGTCAATTTGAAAGGATTAAGAGTGAAGGGGTGGGTTTAGACTGTCAATCAGTTTACAGCATGATGACCTCACTGGGAGATGCTAAGGAGTTATAAAGCTCACTGCAGATAGGACACAAGCTCACTCCCTGCAAGACATTCTGGATGGGAAGGCTGATGATGCTATAAGAGATATGGACCCAGAGGAGCTATGTAGAGACCCCTGCCAGTGCTGAGATACTTACCGTGTCTCTGGATCCATAAGAGTTCCCAACCACTGGCTTTGATCTTCCTGCATTTGGCATCATTGCGTGTGTTGGGTGAGTAGGTCAAGGAATTTATAGATTTGACTAATACCAGACTTTTGGACTGGATCTGCACTAGGCTGGTATCTTTTCTCAATATTCAATTGTTCTCTTATATAAAACTCTTTTTTATAAACATGGGTGTCTATGAATTTGTTTCTCTAGTCTACCCAGACTAACCCAAGATTATATTTTCTTAGTAAGTTCTGATATGTTCTTTAGAGTCAAATTAAAGTTTACACAAAGAATTAGTAGAGGAATAGTCTGTAGCATCACAAAAGGAAGAAGGGAAGGAAAGATACAAAAGAAGAAAGTCAGCAATGCAGTAGATGATCTTGGGTCAGTGTCAGTAGTTGTAATATAAATGTGCATTTGCTGTTCTTTGATCTGTTTATAAAAAGCACTTGCTGATGGAAAACAAGGATTGTAGGCACCCGTATGGATCACAACTCAGCATAAAGACAAATAAAATCCTCACAACTCGGTCCATGTAACATGACAGGTAGAGAGAAGAATGTGTTCGTTAAGGATTCCATCTTGCTTGGATCCACAATCCATGCTCACTGAAGCAGCAGTTAAGAAATCAAATGCAGCAGCGGCTCCACAGGAGCAAAGGCTGGGCCTCTTACTCCCACCAACAGGGGGCAGTGATGTCCAAAAAGCAACAAATAACAAAAAGAAAAGAAATCAAGTGATGCAGTAGACTGGGTAACTCTCCTGCCTAACACCTCTTTATACAGCAGTGTGGCGAAGCAAAAATGTTGCTTTGAGGAATAAGTTATGCCTGATCCAGACCATGGCATTATCCATTGCCCCATGGGTTTTTGAAAGATGGATAGAGAGTAAGGAAAACAGAGGAAAAATTGATGCATTTGAGCTACAGCATTGGCATAGAGTATTGAAAGAATCATGGATTGCCAAAAGAATAGATCTATATTCTTGGAAGAAGTTCAGCCAGGTTGTTCCTCAGAAATCATGATGAGGAGACCTGGTCTCCTGTGCTTTAGACAGTTTGTTAAGAAAACCTAGGAGCTGGGGAAGGACATCCCACTGGGTGAGTTGGAGGTGCAGTGAGAGAAAGAAGGCCCTGAAGGACATGGAGTGGCATGGTGGCTGCAGCAATGGGCTCAAGCCCAACAAACATTGTGAGGTTTCAAGGCCTAAGCAGTCCTTCCTTCTATTGTAAATGTAGGAGTCTGAACCAACTAAATAGCGCCTGATAACATGAACTTCCCTGTACTGAAACAGACTTTTCTTATATCTTCTAGAACAGCGGTTGCTCAACCTGGGGAGTGTGACTACTTTAGGGGTAGAATGACCCTTTCACAGGGGTCTTCTAAGACCATGAGAAAACACATATTTCTGATGGTCTCAGAACCAAGACACCGCTCCTCGATCTGTCTCCAGGCTGGTCCACCCACATGCAGACACACCCATATATAGCACCTGGCGTGAACACTGTTACCCCTGCTACCCCATGCTTCAAGACAACATTTCATTTATTTGTCATTAGGAATAAATATTTCACAATATATAATTGCATATTGTTTTGTGATTAGTTACTATGCTTTAATTATGTTCAATTTGTAACAATGAAAATACATTCTGCATATCAGATATTTGCATATTGATTCATAGCAGTAGCAAAATTATAGTTATGAAGTAGCAATGGAAAAAATTTATGATTGTGGCTCATTACAACTTGAGAAACTGTATTAAAGGATCACAGCATTAGGAAGGTTGATAACCACTATTCTATAAGATTCAAATTCCAATTAGAAAATCATTCCACTGCATTTCATTTTGGGAGCCTTTTATTAAACTAATTGGGCCAAAAAAATCTGTTTCAATAATTTGAATGCCCCAAAAGTAGGCCCTCATTTTTTCCCCTAAAGATTCCTCTTAGTAAAAGAATACACTTATTTTTCTTAGATATGGCAATTTCCACCTCCAAAATCTTTGAATTTGTTATAAGTTTAGGACTCAAGTATAACAAAATTCTCAGAGGGGTTGCCACCGGTTTTGGAGAGGGTGTCCTGCTTATACCAATGGGCACCTGGTAGCAGTGGCGATGTCTCTTGAATGGTGAACAACCTATTGCCTCGGCCCTATTTCCTAAGCTAATGTAACCTGAGACTGAAGCTTTTAACCATCGTGCACAGGTGGCAATTTCCCAACAGAACGTATTGGTCAGCCTGTGCTCTTTTGTTGCTTGCTTTTCTTTGGGCCTTACAGTTACTGAGATTCACAAACTTCAAAATCTTCTAGTATGACACATTTTCCAAAACTGTATAACTTTCTTAAAATACTTGACCGAAACAGAAAAGATAAGAAAAAACAAGCAAGCGAAGTATAAAATTAAAATGTCAAATTGTTCTGAGAGAGCTGGATATGAAAATGTAGAGCTGAAGATAAAGAGGAGCTTACTCCCCCCTAGTTCTGAAAAATCCATGGAAATGCATAAAGCTTCAAAAGTCTTTGTTGGTACCAGAACTTTAGGTTCTTATCCTTTTAAAATTGCTGAAGATGAAATGATTGCAAAGACCCATTTTGATAACAAGAAATGTAAAAGAGAAAACTGGAACTTCTGTTAAAAGTAAAAAGGTTATTGAAGCAATAAGATTATCCAAGATAGAACAGTACGTGGTATGGATTCACTAGAGTACTATAGTGAAAGGAAATCTGGATATAGAGGATGTTGGAACATACTAAAGAAAATTTTGATTGGTTGACTTTTACAAAATCATGCTTTAGTAGACACAAGACAATGGCAAGAGTCCTTAAGCATTATTTTGGATAATGAAATTTAAATTATTTAACTGTTTATTGTATGAAAAGTTTTAGAACTAATCTTCCTGATGTATACTGGTTGGCTGACTTTTTTAAATAGTTCAGAAAGAGCAATAAACACAAAAAAGGCAAGTTTGCATTTTGCTAGAAGTTTCTCCTGGTACTAAGCATCAAATTCTTTTGAATGTCTGCTTAAAATTCAAGATTCTTAAAAAAAATGTTTTGTTGCAAATTAAGTGAGGATGTACATTTCAGATTACCCCTTTTATGTAATCAACCAGTTAAAAACTGCTGAAGCCTCCCATTAGCTTTCTCTCTCTTCTTCAACTTTTTCTCCTTCTTTCCTTGTAGGATAATCTTCCCTTTCATATAATCAATAGCCCTCTCTCTACCTGGTACCCTATCACTTCCCCTTTTTTCCTTTCTTCTTAGCCTATTAAGTATCAAAGCTTGTGTCTTTTGTAACAGTGGTCTTATACATTATTTGTAAATTTTGCCAAACTACATTTCACAAACCATAAATTTCAATACTTGAAACACATTCTTGAATCCAATTTTCTAGTTTCATCAGATGTTTGTTTCATATGCATAAAACTGTAGAAATTCACTAAAATACAAACATTTGACTTAACAGTGACATAATAAAATAGAGAAAAATATCAGTAGAAAAGAAAGTAGAAAATTTTAAAAACTAGAGCAATTGTATATTGGATCAAGAGGGAAGTCAATGACAAGATGTCACAATTTGACATAATTACCAAATTAAAGTAATCCCCTCCCCACCCCTGAAATGCACTTTGATGACTATGCCTCTCCTGTCTCTGGTGTAATCAGTGGAGGTTCACAGAGACTTTTTATGAAGAAAATGTTAATAGATTGAATATACAAAATTTTTAAATAAATTTTAAGTATAATTTTTTCTAAGTGGAACTTATCTGTGAAATACAAATATGGTTTAATATTTAAAGGACATTAATCTTAATCATAATGTTGGCAGTAAAAGGAAAATTAAATGATACATTGTGCAACAAACTTTATCACTGAATAATAATAATGACTCTCCAAAAATGAAAATACATGAAAAGGTAGCAACCAAATAAAATAAATTTCTAAAAAACCTTCAGTTAAGATCATGCTTAATGACAAAAAAATGCTACTCTAACCTTCTACTTCTTCTTCTACTTCGCATTGATCTAAATATCCTTGCCAGTGTCTCCCAGTATGAAAGTGAAAATGAAGGAATATCATGACTATAAAGGAAGCAGCAAATATCTCTTTATTCACATATTGAATATCTAAAAAATTCTGATAAGTATACACCAAATTATCATAAATATGAAAGGGATTTAAAAACTAATAAATTAAGATAAAAACAGAAAAGAATTTATATAGTCACAAGAAAAACTAAAAATGAATTGAAACACTCTACTCTTTGCAAACATATTGAAAACTAATGCAACTCCTCTAAGCTGAATATATAAACCACTGCTAAGACAAATTTAGAATGAGCTAAGTAAATGCAAATATATCACTCATGGTTTGGAAGAACATGTTAAAAGTCTGTTTTTTGACAATTCAACATAACAAATTCAATCAACTCTCAATCAAAATTCCAAGAGTCAATTTGACTTAAATTGCCTAACCAGTTCTCGTGTTACACAAGCCATGAAAAGATGCTAGATAGAGCAATGGTAAGCACACCCATGGGTTCCACCTTATTTTAAGATCCATGATGTACTTTTATTAAATATTATTTATACCCACACCTGGGCTTTCAAAACACTTGTGGAAAATGGAATTAAAACTAATTAAATTTTTCAATGAACTGTTTGAAATCTACATGAAGATAGATAGAAAGATTTTAGCCAGTTATAAATAAATATTAAAAACCAAAACTATACTCACTGTTATTGAGTCAACTCCACTCATAGAAAGCCTACATAAAGTTTCTGGAGCTATAAGTCTTTATAAGAATATATAGCCTTACCTCTCTTTGCAGAGTAATGGGTTTCAGCAGGAGTCCAATCCTTCCCTCAGAGTGCAACCAGTTTTCCTCTGATTTGTTTAATTAAAGTTTAAAAGCTATGTCAAAGGGAAAAGTAAAATCTCATATTGAAAAATTATTCTTAGCCGATGGGTCACACTTCAAAGTTAAGCTTTAAAATCATAGTTTTAAGGATAAAAAAAATGGGCTGAGCCCCGGTGGCATAGTGGTTGTGTGCGGGACTGCAGTCTACAGTGTTGGTGGTTCAAATCCAGCAGCAGCTCTCCAGGAGCAAGGCTGGACTTCTTATTCCCACCAGGGTAGTGATTGCTCCCCACCCCCACCCCCCCAAAAAAGAATAAAAGATGAAAAGGTTTTACATCCTGGAAAATATAAGCTGTAACCTATAAGGAAACATGTAGTATACCTTTATCCAGCAGTGAAATTACTAAATTCAAGTTGGATAAACAAATAAGTAACTTGATTAATATAATGAGCACAGTCAATGCAAATTTTCAATATGAGCATGAAAAAGTTTTCAACTTTTTTGGCCATAAAAACCAAAATACTTGTGTTAGGCTAGGTTTTCTAGAGAAACAAAACCAGGGCACAAACACAAATACACACAGGCTAGATTTTCTAGAGAAATAACTAGGACACATGTATACAAAAGTATATTAAAAATGAATTTAGATTGACGAAGCCTCCCAATTCAGTCTAACTTGAGCCCCTGGGTCAGGGGTTAGCTGTAGTATTCTGCAGACTCTAGCAACTGCTGGCAAATGAAACAGGGGATGAGGTAAGGAGACCACAGGCTGGTTGATGCAGAGTTATGTAGATTGAAGGTCAGCAGAGACATGTCAGGATATAGGAGCGCTCAGAGTCAGCAACAGAATGAGCTACCAAACCAGAGTGAGATGCAGAATCTAGGGCCTAGATTCTAGACAACTAGGAATAAAAACGAGGGCAAGAGAAGAGAAAGTGCTCCATCGCATTAAAAGGAAAGAGAGGAAAGAAATAGGAGGCAAGGGACATTTATAGGGGTCTAAATACAGGCATGTACATAGGTAAATATATTTATATACGATGATGGGAAAATAGATCTATGTGCATATACTTATAAGGTCCATATTAAGGCAGCAGATGGACATTGGGCCTCCAATCAAGTCAAGTCAATCACTTCTTCAAGGCAAGAACACTTGGTTCTATTAGATTGGCATTCCATGATGCTCAACTTTACGACGTGATTGCTGAAGACAAAAGTGTGCATAAGCAAAAATGGTGAAGAAAAGTGGTGGTGATGGTGCCCAGCTATCAAAAGATCTAGCATCTGGAGTCTTAAAGGCTTGAAAGTAAACAAGTGGCCATCTAGCTCAGAAGCAACAAAGCCCACATGGAAGAAACACATCAGCCTGTGTGACCATGAGGTGTCAAAGGGATCAGTTTTCAGGAGTCAAAGAATAAAATATCATATCATTGTGTAACCACTTTCTTGATAATGATTGCTGAAGATAAATTGTGCATAAGTGGTGAAAAAGCTGATGGTGCCCAGCTATCAAAAGATACAGCATCTGGGGTCTCAAAGACTTGAAGGTAAATAAGCAGCCATCTAACTCAGAAGCAACAAAGCCGCATAGAAGAAGCAAACCACAAGGTGTCAAAGTGATCAGGTATCAGGCATCAAAGAACTAAAATTTATATATTTATAAGTGAGGGAGAGTAGGGATTAGGGACCCAAAGCCCTTCTGTAGGTGAAACAACATACACTTGCAGAAGGGTCACGGGGAATAGATTAGCCAGTCAGGGTAAAGTGTAGTAATAATGGAACATGCAATTTTCTCCCCCATCCTCCCATCTATGATGATCCCAATTCTACCTTACAAATCTGGCTAGACCGGAGGATGTACACTGGTACAGGTAGGAATCATAAACATGCGGAATCCAGTACAGATGATCATTTCAGGACCAGTGGTGAGAGTGGTGATACAGGGAGGGTGAAGGGAGGGTAAGGTAGAAAGAGGGAACCTATGATAAGAATCTACATATAACCTCTTCTCAGGGTTATGGACAATAGGGGAGTGGGTGAAAGGAGACTTTAGACAGTGTTCAATATGACAAAATGAGAATAATTTATAAATTATCAAGGGTTCATGAGAGAGGAGGTAGTGGACAGAAAGGGGGAAAATGAGGAGATGATACCAAGGGGTTAAGTAGAAAGCAAATGTTTTGAGAATGATGAGACAACAAATGTACAAATATGCTTTGCATACAATGGATGGTTGTATGAATTGCGATGTTATATGATCCCCCAATAAAATGATTGAAAAATAATTTTAAAAGAAGCCACATCCTTAAAGAGATGACAGTAGACTGTGTCTTGATTAAAAGGTTGTACCCCTCCATGCAGATGCATCAAGTTGACCTTAAATCTCACCATCACAACACTTGCATCTACTATTTCTGTCTAACCAATTTTCACTCATAAAAATCCTTGGATACAGTTGAACTGCATCCCCAGGTTGCCAAGACTAGAAATCTGTCCAGGATCAGTCAGTCACCATTCTCCCAGATGGACCAGCTGGTGGATTTAAATTGTCGACTTGAGAACAGCAAGCAAGTATGGTTTCATATCTCCAAGACTTTTAAAAATTAAGATGACTGATGACACAATCTGTCTTATAGTTGCTTATAAAATTAACTTTATAAGTAGATTATGATCCAGCTATGTTTTAAACTTAAATGATGACTCAGCAATGTTTGAAACAAAGTGGCATGAAAATACATATCCCTAAAATTTCATGGAGGAGCTCTGTGACACAATGATTAAAGCAGCTCAGTTGTGGAAATCCCGCAGCTTCTCTGAAGGAGAAACATGTGGTAGTGTGCTTGCTCCTGAAAAGATTATAGCTCTGAACACCCGGTGGCCCAGTTTTACTTTGACTTACAGCATCACTCTTAGTGGGAGTGAACTCACAGCTGTGATTCTAAAATTACTTGTTCAAAATATTTGTACAAAGCATTCAAAGATTCTTAGTTATGGCCACTGTGGTATAATTCTGAATAATATGGCCACATTATGGTATAATTCTGAATTATACCAACCCTATAGGACAGGGTGCAACAGCCTTGCAGGTTTCTGAGACTGTAACTCTTCAGGGTATTAGAATGCCTGTCTTTCTTCCTTAGAGCGACTGGTGGTTTCTAATGGATGACCTTGAGGCTAGCAGCTCATCCTGGAACCGCTATGCACTAAGGCTTCAATCAGATTATCAAATGTCCACTCGAGATTATTGATAAACATTGCTATATTGTTTTATACTAAGTATGCTAATGTGAGCAATTGAATCAAAATTTATAAATCAATCCAGAGCATTCAAACGTAGTTAAAATACCCTATATTATATGATTCCATTTAAATGAAGTTAAAGGACATTCCAAATATTTTTGTGGTGTATAAATTATAAGAAATTTCTTATTAATAAATTATCTGATGCTGAAAATATTTAATATCATGAGCACGTTGCTACCTAAAGATGTTTATGTTCTTGTTAGGTGTTGTCCAGTCAATTCCAAGTCATAATGACTCCATTTGCCAGAGTAGTACTGCTTCATAGGATTTTCTAGTCTACTATCTTTATCAGAGCATATGATGAGATCTTTCCCTTGTTCAGCCAATGGTGCTATGCACCATCTAGTAGCAGAATGAATAACTATTGACAAACCTCAGCTTGATAGATGCTAAAGAGTTGTGCATTGTGTTGTATGCATGCCTTAACTTCAACTTCAGCTCCATTGCAAACCCAGATCTTGCCCTTTCTTCTGTCATTGTTTCACTTCCCGCTGCTTCTGTCACAAGGCCTGATTCTTCAGCTGCTTCTCTTTGTTCCTGGCTATTCCCAAGGTTAATATGAGTATTCTTACTCTTCTGTCTCCATTTCCATTCCTGTTGGTATATCACAAGTAATAAACACAGGATGAAAAATCTGGAGACACAGCAGTCGCCAGCCCACTGCAGCAGGATCAGCTGCAGCAGCAGTAGTCTATCAGGAGGCTTTTATTTTAGTAAATTTTGGAATAGGTCAGTTCGGCATGATCATTAAGATAACCATTATGTGTAGTACTATTTGAGCTTTCAATAGCATTTTACTTCATACAGATGGCATGTGTACATTGAAAGTCCTCATGAATCAGAATGAATATATTCTGACACTGAATTAAGAACTTGTTCCATGTAGGTGTCTGAGTGGTGGTGATACATATGTGGTGTCTAGGAATATAGAAGTCCAATATTCACTGTTGAATACACTGTCATAGACCCTTAGAGCCTCTGAAATAGGCATTTTCACTTGAATTGGAAAGGTGCTAACACGTTGAATCTAACAGGGAGATAAAATCGGTGAAATTAAACATCATCTTCAAATGTGCTCTCAAACCATAATCATCCACTGTAAGCCTGAATCATAGCAAACTGTCTTTCCTTTTCATGCAAGAAATTCTACCATCAAGGTTTTTCTATTGATATTTTTTAATTTAAACTACTATTCAAATTGACACAAATATTGAATGAACCCAGTAGTATGATATAAACAACACGAAAGTCTGCACATACTTACCAGACAGTGTATAAAAGAGGCACCATGCAAACCTACAAAAATCATGTTCATAATGCAGTCACAGAAGAAAACAGTCAATGCTTCATAGTTACAGTAAACAGATACTTAAATTGTTTAGACTATGAATTTTGGGAACCTTCATGAAAAAAAGGAAACCAGTTTGGTCATAGGATTTATTAGGGCCATATATCTGTGCAAACTCTTAGACTGTATAATTCTATTAAACACTTGGTGCTTGTTTTCTATTTTATCACAGTGGCAATACATTTGGGACTTTATGCATTAAAATAATTTGATAAGCCTAATTGTGTTAGCCATTTCTTGCATATGAATAATTCCAAACAAGTGAAACACAAAACTATACTCTAACACTCACAATTTTCATTTCCGGGGCTACTTACTGTAATAATAATTTCATATGTCTCTTTTGCCTTTATTTTGGTTCAAAAATCAACTAATATATAAGCCATATGTATTTTTCAGAAATAAGTCATGGGCACTATTTACAGTTGTCATTCTTCATTCTGTAAATTTCCCTTTGCTAACTTTTATTTTACATTTCAGCTGCTAAAGACAGATTTCCTGCCAATCTTAACAGTGATTTTATTAAAAAGTTCTCTTTTACACTCTTTCAACCAAAAAAGTACAAAATAATATTATTTATTAAAAATTGTAATTATTATCTACATACTGCCTACATATAACCTATCATCTCCAGTTAAAGGAAATTGCATAGAAACAAAAAAACCTGTATATTGTATTACATACTTGTAGAAAGAAATGAAAGCTGTTAACTCACAGAATGTAGTAAAAAATATTTATTCTGTATTTCATGAAGTGGTTCAGTATTTCCATTTTAAAGCAATTTTATTTCTTCACTAAAGTAACTATGATAATATAGAACTACTGGTTCATAGTTGACCAAATGATATAAAGGAAAAGAATGTATAGTAATTTTTTTAAACTTTAGAATCTATTTTAAAATGTGGAAAATATAGGTGCTCATTAGTTGAGAAATGAAGAACGTGGATAGAATAGTAGTTCCTTGAGATTAAAAAACGTTCAAGGCCAGGGGTGTTCAATATGTCGATCATAATCTACTAGTTGATTGCAAAGGTAGTATGGGTAGATCACATGGCATTAAAAAGTAGACGTAAGTCATTATCAATGCGGTCACTTTATTGGCAGCACAGCCAATCAGATGCAATCTTAGGTGTCAAACGCATGTGCAAAAACTGCAATAAATGCAGCAAAACTGACAAGCTAAGTTATCACCAAATTTTAGACCTTAGTCTTTTTCTCTTTAACATAAGAAAAGGTATTAAAGTGAGTAGGGGAGCTGGACCAGGTAAGAAGACAAAAACATATCACTTTCATACAGAATGGGAGATTTTGATACTACAAGGCGGCATTCAACCTAAGTCCAGACCACATGAACAGTTCTGGAACTTACTTGCAGAGGGAAAGTATCCAAACATGAGGACATGGGCTACCTCCTTGACTGCCTTATCTGGCTCTACTTATTTATGTGACTCAGCCTTTTCCCACATAGCGATCATTAAGTCCAAGTACTGTTCCAACATGACTGTTGATCTTTTGGAATAGTGCTTGGGGCTGGCTGTCAGCAGTTACTGTCTGGATTATGCATACCTGGCTCATTCTGTTCAATGCAAGTCATCAGAGTAAATTCAGGTAAAGACAAAAAAATGTACAGAATTAATTGTGTTGTGTTGTGCAATATGGACTCATGGTAATGCAAGGTACATAAACATATGTTGTACATAGAATTCTCAATGCTTTTATGAGTAACTAATAAGTAAATAAATAAAAATAAATACCGTATTTGTCAAACCATAAGTAGCATGTTTTTACCCCCCAAACTGAGATGGGGGGAAGATAGTGCATCTTATTGTCTGAAGGTGTGGTACCGCAGAATATTCGTATATGATCCCCTGTACCTACTGACTGCCCACTGCTGTTTGCCTTCTATGGATTTATGTGTATTTGGGTGAAGTCCTGCTTCTTGGAGCCTCCATGTCAGTTAGGTCACAAGATCAGCATAGCACATGCTTCCCCTCATTTGTTAAAGAAAGTGATGATGGTTCTTAATACCACGGTTGAGCTTATGTTGTTAAATATTACCGCATTTTGGTTTTTTAATAAATATTTTAGTATACTAGTACTAGTTGGTTGAGGATATTTTTTCTTGTTTTCCTGCTAAAAGCTGGGTGCATCTTCCACTCAGGTGTGTCTTATGGGCTGAAAAATACGGTCTATGTTTTGCATTTTTATAGTTGGTAGACATTTTGACTTGATCATTTTATAAGTATCTTGCAGACTGAAAAAGTGTGAGCACCCCTGTTCTAGACGGTCATTCCCTCACTCATTTGTAAGAACTTGGATAGAATGGAAGTTCCTTCAGCTGACAAACAAAGTTCTAGATCATCTTGCCTCACTCATTTGCATGAAGAATGAGTATGCTCTGAAATTGATCAGAGCCTGAATCATCTCTAGTAATTAGACAAAATAAATGCTCATGTCAACTAAGGTAATTAGTCTTGAATGGTTCAGAACTATAAAAAGTGCAAAGGGGGAACCGTCCCATTTGACATTACTCTGGGCATTTGCTGAAGGACTATTGCCCCAAATTATTAAAAATAAACGAATAAATGAAATCTAAGGAAACTTTTGCAAAGGTCATGAGCAGAGGAGACTAGCATAGCTGACGGTGATGGATCCAGTAATGCTTCAGTAATAAGACTTCAGTATTATTATCCAGCAATAATAAGACATCACCAAGACCAAAACCTGGTTTGTACTTAATTTAATTCCAGACTAATTGAGTTTACCTCCTATTATTATTCTAGTGCCTGTCTGAAATTAAAGAAAATCATTCATGACAGAAACTAACTTTATGTATAATATCAAATAACCTGGATAATCTTTCATACTCGGCAGTTAGCATACTATGTTGGAGCCCATGTAACAAGTGGTTCTGTGTTTATCTACATATAACAAGGTTAGCAATTGAAAACCATCAACCACTCGTCAGGATAAAGTTGAAGATGTTTATTTATACTGATTTACATTCTCAGAAACTCACAGAAGCAATTCTGCTCTGTCCTGCAGGGTTGCTATGAAAAGCCATCAACTCAATAGCAGTGAGTTTGAAATACCAGGGGCATAACCTTCACCATCACAGTAACACATGAATGAGCACACTACACAAATTGACAAAGGCATTAAAATTGCCCCTGGGGGAAAAAGACTTTTCATATAAAGTTGCTGTAGAATATGGGTCCTCAAGTAGAAAAGGAAGAGATGAGCTGATATTGGACATATTTCATTAATTCACATTGACCTACTCAAGAGGCTAGAGATGAGAGAGAGAGAGAGAGAGAGAGAGAGAGAGAGAGAGAGAGAAGGAAGAACTTTCACCTGGAGTTTAAAGAATTGAGGTGATCCTGAGCCAACAAACATGACCTAGCCCATAGACAGATGAGAGCTCAAGACAGACAGTGGGTGGAGGGATCAGCCACTCTGAACTGCTGACTTACTTCCAGTGTTCTTTATTAGAATTATTCTGTCTTGGATGGTTCAAACTGAATTCGTCAGAAACCAACTCTGGGCATGGTATATATTGTTATAATGTGATGACTGATTGCTATGATTCATAAGATTCTTGCTTATGGATGCAGATGTTCAATGCTCCAAGCAGAAATCAAGATGTTTCTCCTCAAAGAACATGTTCATCTCCTCATAAAACTGGATTGAATCATCAGATTTAAACTTTAATATCTAAAGCAGGTGGTAAAGTGGCTGGCTTACAAGAAATCAGTGTACTTAGACTCAAAAGAACTAGATCAAGAGAAGAGTCTGATGCATAGTTTCCTCTTTTCCAATGGGTCTAGAGATAGAAGATTGGGAAGATATTTAAAGGATTATATGACTCAAGTATAATTAACTATTAACCAGGTTATTATAAATATAATATGAATTTTAGATATAATTAAAGAGAATGAGGAGTTAGTTCTTCATGTATGAAAGAGACAATGCCTAGAAGAGTCAGACTGTGAACTGTGGTTAAGTAAAATACCTTAATGTTACTCTTCTACCCATAGCTATTATAACTTCCACCCAGTTACTATAATTAAGATACAATGCAGTGGTTCTCAACCTGTGTGTCATGACCCCTTTGAGAGACAAATGGTGACCACTGTGGTCACCAGATTCATAACAATTGTAAAATTACAGTTATAAAATAACAACAAAAATAATTTTATGATTGGGGGGTCACCACAACAGGAAGAATTGAATTAAAGGTTTGTAGCAGTAGGAATGTTGAGAAGCGTGACATAGAGGAATTATAACTTGGGAGTTGGTCAGTTTTTGGTTTTGCATTGGTGTAGATGTGAGCCATCTCAGAAACTCAAATAGGAAACCTTGACCAATCAAGCAGTAGCCTCTGTGGCCTGCCTCTTATCTGTAGGCTTAGTTCTGCCAACGGTTTACACTCCAGACCAGAAAACCATTCATCATCCTTTCCTCCCCTCCCCAGTTTCTACACTGGATCAATAAGGGAAAATGATACCTGCTCTAGCTAAACTCATATATTCATGACTGAGTTTTGACAGCTTCTACTCAACCAGAGGACCCAGGAGAACGTGGCACTATGCATAACAACCTGCTTGTCCACTCCCTTTAATGTTTGGCTCTAGAAAGGAATTTTCTCTGATGGGAACAAATTTTTCCTACAAGATATATTCAAAGCCACCAATGGAGCATGGGCAAGATTCATGCCTAAAGTGACAGAGGCAGAAGAGGCACCAGAGCCCATGGCAATAGAACCATGTGTCAGAGTGGAAGTGATCAGACAGATTGGCAGGTGTACTTTCCAGTAACCGGAATGAAGCAGAGCCCAAGGGCCCAGGTGACCGAGAGGCTGAGGACCAAAGAAACCTGGAGGATAGCACGGTTGAGAAGAGGAGTGGAGGACAAACGGACTATGTCTTTGAAATTTTATAACCTGTTAGCTTCCTTAAGAGCATGAACATCATCTGTGTGTTCTGCATGGTCCTTGTAACAGATTAAAACAGGGCAGAAGCTCAGGGGCTATTTGTCAGAGAAGCTGAGAACTCTAAAGAAACATGCCTGCCACTATGACTAAGAAGAGTCTCTGCAGAAAAACAAACAAACAAACAAAGGGCAATATCCTTAATATTTTCTGATCCTGACTTGTAGCCTATTTACTGTTCCTAATAAACCCCATAGTGATATGAATTATCCATGTAGTCTGTATGATCCCTGCATCAAACAGATCCTGCTGTCTAGCGGAGAAGCAGGGTGCTATGTGCAAAGGGATTTATAAAACAATAAGCTCACTGTCAATGAATCAATGCCAACTCACAGCAATCCCTAGGACAGGGTCAAAGGACCTCTGTGGGTTTTCCAGATTGTAATTCTTTACAGGAGTAGAAAACCTCATCTTTCTGCCAAGTAGCAGTTGGTGTGTTTTGAACTGTTGACTTGTGGTTAGCAATTTGTAACCAATAGGCAACCAGGGCTAGTTGGTGCCAACGTAGGGTACAGGAAGTCGGAGAATGGGGGTATCCTTGACCCTTTCCTCAGAGTCGCTGTCCTTGAGGAGACACAGTGTCAGGTTCCTCTTGTTTGCGCATTCAGCGATCAGACATGGCCTCTGAATGATAGGCGGTATTTAGGATATGAAAGGAAAGGTGTGATCAACTAGCCTTTAAAACTCCAACTACACAGTGATGCCTCCCCCCAAAGAAAATAAAAAACAAAACCCCAGCTACAATCAAATAAAATCCTATGAGAACTAAGTATTTAGCCTGTCTTTTGAAATGTGCCAAACATTTAAAAACTAGATAATTACATAGCTCACATATGAATGTGAGAGAGCTTAGTGGTGAGGACAAGCAGAGTTTGCCTACAGAAGTAGCCCTTGATTGCCTGTCCAAATATACTATCTTTGCATGAACACAAAGAAGGATGTTAGCAAGAATACAAAAGGACTTACAAAAGGAACTATAGGGGTTTGAGATTATTTTAGTTTATTTAACAATCTGATTGCCCTTTCTTTTATCCCTTTCAAAAAATAATTGAATTTATGATTTGAAATGGCATTTTTTACATATTTGTGTAGGAAGAGGTTTTCAAATATTATTATTGTGTTATTCTGGGTAGACTAGAGAATAGATACACATAAGTATATAAGAAAGAGTTTTATATACAAGAGTAACTGTACATTAAGAAAACATCCCAACCCAATCCAGTCCAATGTCGTAAGTCCGATATTAGCTCATTTGCCCTACATCACTCTATAAAGTTTTCTTCTGATACATTTCATGTGCAATGACCCTAGGACAATCACAGGCCAGTGGGTGGAGAGTAGAAGCATCTCAGCGCTGGCAGGGGTCTCCCCATAGCTTCTCCCGTTTCCAGGGCTCAGGGTGTATTAGCATGCTTCCATGTATCCTATCAGCTGCAATGTCTCCCAAGAACTGAGTCTGTGTCTTGTCAATAGAGTGCTTTCAAGGGACTGAACCATAAATCTCTCAGCTCCAATGGGGAAATATGGCCAGATTCCCAGAATTCTCAGGAGAAATCCATGCTCACACAGAAATCTCATTGGCTATTTCCAGATTAACTGACTAGATTCCACCCCTATACTTCCAATCCTGAAATTACATGACTGCCACCATTATTTTTTAAGTAATTTTTTTCATTTACAGGATCTTTTAGAAAAATATATTCTCCCTCTTTAACATTAAATAAAATCACTAGCTTTAATGTCTAATTATTTGGGGAAAGGCTGCACAGTAACTTGATTTTGTGTCAACATGTATACACGAAGATTATCAATTTAACAGGTAAGTCCTAGTAGTTCCCCATGGATTGACCTAATACAATGTCATCAACTTGGTGGGGGGATCTCAATGAGCAGCTAATCAGCTGTGCAAAGATTAGCATGAAGCACAACTCTCTTTCTCGGGTTACAGTCCTGATACAACTGAAACGAAGTTTTCTTGCAGTTGGGTGGGACCTCATTGCCAAGTAAGTAGAAACTTGAAAAGCTAGCTTGCATTTTGCTGCTTCTGTTTCCTGTGCCTACATTGACCTCTAGTTCTTTGTCTGAGGGAAAGGCCTACCATAGTGTCACCTGATCCCTGAAGCCATCAGTGGCATCCATCTTGAATTCATCCTCTTCAGTTGCCACCGGTCTATGGTTTCCTGCTGATCTTGGATTCATCATCCCCAAAGTTAACAAGTTCACACAAGTCAGGATTAGGAAACAGTAAGGAAATGATCATTGTTCCACAGCAGGTCCTCTTCTCACTATAGGATCGTCCCACTGCCCTGCTTCACAGTCTCAAAGAAGTCTAGCCCCTGCCCCTCTGTCTTGTCTCATGGTTTCTGTTTATCTGTCTCTGTCTGGCTCCACTGCTGTGTTTTGGACATTCCAAACTGCAGCCTATGATGCCTCTGGTCTCAGACTCAGCCACTAGATGCAGATCTTGAATGTGCTCCACAGACGATAGATAGTCTAATCCCCCCGGGATGTCTCTGAGCCTTCTTTCTCCCCAGATCATTCTTGTACAGAGAGGACAGACTTTGAGGGAGATCTGATTTTTATCCTATGGCAGATCACATCCTTCTAGAAAACAAAAGGTGGTGACTTGATTTGAAGAGACTCCATCCCACCTTAACTCTGTCCATTAGCATACTGAGTTTATCATCAAGGTATAAGGAGCAGAGTTTATACTATATTACATAAAGGATTAAGGCTAACAGGGTCATAGTAGGTGAACACATCTCACCAATTCTTTGAATGTGTGAGCGCCTTTCTGGATGTCCATCCAGCCATCAATCAATCTCATTCCCTCACTGGTACTAGAGACCCCAGCCTAACACAGGCTGTTATAGGAGAATGTTTTAAAAATTCTTAATTAAAATTTTATTTTTGCTAGAACTTCTTGTACTTACTTTCCCAATATTATGATATTTTTTGTTATTTTTAGGCAATTTGGTGTGTGCTTTTTCCATAGCTAAGAGACTTTCTGTTACACATCTTCACTGTACATAAGAGTTTTGTTGAAAATAAATGTCTTCCCACGACCACCAGGGGTGGTGGGGTAGTGATGACCCCCCCCCCCAAAAAAAAGAAAATGAATATCTTATAAGCTTTGAAATTCCAGTTAACTTTTATTAAATAAATATTTTCTTGAAATTTCAACTGAAACAAAATGTGAAAGAATTTTATAAGAAGCATAAGCTCTGCTGGCAGCCCGATTCTCCTTTCAAAAATTTCCACGTTGAAATTAGAGGGTCTGGATGTCAAAATAACAGTGTGGGACATCCAGCGTTCTCTTTAGAGTGCAACATTTCAGAAAAAAGAGATGAAAAAGTCACCTAAACTGCTAGAAATACAGCATATTTTATGAATCTTATTCAAAATGAGAAAGTATGAAACTAATTCGAGATTCTTCAGGACAAGCCACTAGTTTCTAAAATATGCTCTCTTTGTCACAATATAAATGTTATCAAATTCTGTTTTTAGCCTAATATAGCTTATTTTAAGCACATGCTTTTGTTTATGATTTATTGATTTGCCTGTCATAAATATGTAGATATCAAAACACGGTAAAAATTGAATTTTTCTAAAATTTTATTGTACTTACTATGTTTGAATCATTTATTATCGAGGAGTTTTTGGTTATCTTTTTCCCTGCCAGAAAATTCAAATTAATGGAAGGACATCAAGATATCTTTTTTGTGCTGATTTAGGGATTAATTTACATGTATATGTGTAAGGGAGCTGGGAAATGTGAAAGAGTGGAAATTAAGATAATAGAATTTTTCCATGAATTTTTTGAAGGATTAAAAGACAAGGACCATGAATAGACAAATAGACACCATGATTATTAGAAATAATTAGAAATCCAATTGATTTTAGAGGAATGGCATTTATGTTATGCAGTATATATATATATATATATATATATATATATATATATAACAATCTACAGTGTTAAGGCCAATTGCTTGACATTTCACCAAATATATAAAATAAATTGCTTAAATAATTATTTCTTTCACAAAAATGAAAGGTTGTATGATTTTTATTTTTATATTTCTCTGAGAGTATTTCTCTAACACATATGTCTGTGCATTCTAAATATTTTTCCAACTTATCTATCATGGGGCTAGTTACTGATAATCTAAAGGTCACATTGAGACCACCCCAAAGAAATGAGCCTGCCCCCACTGCTTGGCAACTTTATCTCTATTGTTTATGTATCATATGCTACACCCTGCTGCCCACAGGCAAGAACGAAATCATGTTCCTACTCCTGAGAGGTTTTAAATGCTATTTCTGAGAATTTCTTTTGTCTTCCCCTACCAAACTATCACAGCATATGCAATTTCAGGCCTATTTTTCCCAGTAGAAACTATCACTATGCTTGACTAGATAGGATAAACTCTATTCCTCTAAAATCACTGAAATCTTCCATCATTTCTTACAGCCATTTTCTCTAATTGTTTTCTGCTTCTCTTTGAGAAGTACTTCTCTGGCGTATCTGGAATCATCAGAAAAGAAAAATCCAATATCTGCTGGAAAGAATGTATTTTAACATCAGGTTCTTTATCTCATCATAGCACATCTCATCCTCAATAGCTATCTTGCCTTTAGAACACATATTTTGCTTAGTTCATTTGAGAAGTGCAGACATGGGCATGGCAGCCGTTTCTGACCTCTGACAACTACAGAAAGGAGATGGAGAATTCTGTCCAAGAATGATTCCTTTGGAGACAGAGTGGACATCATCATTCCTCCATTCTTCTTTATCCTATTATGATGTTAGACACCCCTTCCAATGCAGTCATTTTTGCTGTTAGGCTCAGTAATCTGCTGCCATATCTGCACACCACTCACAGAGAGTGCCCACAATTATGGAGTGTGTTAGGGAAGTTAATAGCTTATAAACTGTTAAGGAGACTATGATTTTATCCAATGCACCTCTTCTCGGAAATGCAGGGAGACATGTCTTTCTCTGGCCCCTGTAGAGTTTTGTCTTCTGCCCTTTATTGGTAAGTGTTGGGTCATGTTTCTTTTACTTTATCTATCTATCATTCATTTATTCATTTATTTCTGTATGTATAGCTTTAATTTTGATGCCATTTACATAAATAGAGCAGAAATCATTGTGTCAGCAGAGTACAGAAATACCCTTTATCAAATTTTATCACACTCCATATGAAAGCTGCAATAGTGATTTCAAAATGTTAATAACTATAATTCATTTTTCAGTATTCAGATAAACACATGCCATAATTTTCTCTGACAAAGCAAAAGGGCCAATCAATATCTACAATATCAAAGTAATTACTAGATGCTAAAATATTCCACAAAATAGGGATACTTTCTTTTTGATGACGGCTGACAGATTATTTGATTGAGCTTTATCTGATGAAGGTTTTGTTCCATAGTTTATATTTCTGCTAAAGTTTCGTATGAAGATTTTATAGGTTCGCTGGTGGTACTGTTGATTAGCATTGGCCTGCTCCGCACAGGGATGGCAGTTCGAACCAACAGCGCTTCCCTGAGAAAAGGATGAGGTCATATGCTTTCATACGGTCTATTTATAGTCTCAGATATATGTGCATTTTGTAATTGTCAGTTGGGGTCATATAGACTGGTATGCTTCTTCAATGTAGACTTAGTTGACGCCTCTCTTAGCTGGCTGTTGTCTGAATGCAAACCTTTAAGACCCCGGACACTTTTCCAGTTGATAGGTGGGCACTAGCTGCTTTCTTCACCACACTTTTCTGTAGAAACCTTGTCTTCAGTCATCTCTTCACCAGGGCCATGTTCAAAGAACTAACTGTTCTTGGATTGTGACTAAAGTTAAGTCGAGGTCCAGAATCCATCTGCTTATCCATGGTTCATGAACAATTCTGTTTTACTTTAGTGGACATATTATGACAAAGCAAACAAAATAATGAAAATATTCTCTATCATCCCTTGGTATATAAGATAGTTGCATCAATAATTTATCAAATGGCATAGAATTTAAGGTTCTCTTGAGATGAGGAGTTTATACAAGTATGATCCAACTTCTAGCTGTAATCTATGAGTTGTTGGTTTATACAGATTTCTTGATATATTGAGCTCTGTTTAGAATGAAAATGGGAGCTAGCACTAAAGGAAAATTTCCTGTAACCTTTCTTACAAGAGTAAATCCTTGCTTATCAGAGTAATTCCTGTATTATCAGAGCTTTGAAGTACTAAATATGTTGTGGTTTAGGGTTTCCTTTCTTTGGACATCCACTAAGCCAGGTGTCCCACCCAAGGTCCAATGACCACAATTTCCAGTCTCAGGTAACCATCATCTGCTTCCTCTACAATATGGGGATTTAAGTACTAAGTCCAAGGGCTACACTTCGTTTTGAAGAAGGGAGTACTTTGTTCAGTTGGTATTCCACAATGAGGCCAACTAGTGTAGCTTTTGGGGCATGGCATGGTCCCTGTAAGGCCAGCATGTAAGGTCATGAGAGTTATTCAAAGTGTCTACCTAAGAACACCGAACCAGGTCTATTATCTGTATAATTTATGTACAGTTATTGTTTAGCATCCCTTCCTGATGTGAGTTTGCTACTCCTCATTTGCCCACCACACCTATCACCAGAAATATCAATGCCTCCTCTGAAATGTAACTGCTCCCCTACACTGTTCTTAGTTTAATTTTCCAGTAAGTTCTTCTCTCTGTCCTGTGGAGTGTCAGTTGATTTTTCAGTAGCTTGATTCGCTGTTGGCTGACATCCAGTGATCGGTCTTCTCTCTTTTCCCTTATTTGGAAGGAGCGACCCCAGCCAATGTGAGGTCTCCACTTTTCAAATGATTCTTATGCAGTGCATGTAAAAGGGGTGATATATGCTTAATTACCAGTAGGCAGACTTTCTGTTCCTTTGCTTGGGAATTGGCCTCTAAAATTTCTTTAATTGGTGTTTCTTCTTATAGTAGTGAACTCATACAAATTTTGTCCTTTTATGTCAATTTCTTTAAATGATTAGAAATATGGATTTCCTAGTTTGTAGACTAGATAGCTGTCTTCCAAATTTCTTGACACAGAGAAGTGTGCACTTCTAGCATTGCATAGGCTTATTGAAACCTTTTAAGTGGTATGACATCAAATTCTGATGCCAGATTTCTGTGAATTGCCCCTTGCAACTTCAAGTTCTTTCTCTTTAATATTTTTAATTTTTGATTATGTCCTCCAGAAAAGTTAAATATTAACCAATATATTTTGATCAGTACTCAGTCCATTCCTTCCATCTTCTTATGACTGTATCATTCACCATTTTTTTCATAGGATTTTTCAATTGTAACTTGAGCTTCAGATTTTTTCTTAAGTTATTTCAGCTTTGAAATGTCAAACTAGTTCTTTAATCTTGATTTTCTCATTCCAGTTCCATGCACACTTCATTATAATATTTTACAATTGAAATCTGCCCTTTGTAATATTCCTTTCAGTTATTTTAATTCATCCATTATTTTATGTAACTTCTTTCCTTAGTATTCGGCATATCAAAATTATTCTTGAGATGATGTGTAATTCCACTGGGATGAATAGAAGGTAATATTTTGGCCTCCAGGGACCCATAATGAAAATTTTCTTTCCTTCAGCTTCAACTTCAACTTTCATGTCTATCACTGTGGGTCAATGCTGCACTCACCCCTTATTACCCTTCTTCTGACAAATGATAGTGAGGTGCTCAGTCATCTCTTTCCATAGATATAGTTGATTTGATTCCTCTGTATTCCATAAAGGAATGACCATATATAGCCAACATGTTTTCAATAAAATATTCTTGGAATGAACAAACTGTGGGTCTTCTGAAATTCTGTCATGTGGTGTCTGGTGCTGTTTCTGTCACTAGTAGCATATTTTCTAACAACTAATCCTTCCTGTTTTGATGGCTATACACACACTGGGCTGTATGGATGACAATACATTAAACATAAAATTACAAAAAAATGTAAATTCCAGAACATTCAATTCTGCTCATACTAATGTATATATAGGTCAAGGATCAATTGTTTAAATTCAATGAAGAATAGCTGCATGGCTTAAAATCAGACAGAATTTAGCTTAGACTTGTATTCTCTCTATATACTTGCTCAGTATTCTAATATGGAAAATGTGATGATGGACCATACGAGGAAGAATAGGGCATCAGCATTTGAGGAAGGCTAATAACCTGCCATATGAAGATGCTGCCACCTTGCTTGCTGGCAGTGAAGAGGGCATGAAACCCTTATGGATAAATATCAAATGCAGCAGCTTCAGTATAGATTGTACCTCAACATAAAGAAAAATCCTCAACACTGGACCAATAAGAACCATCACAATAAGTTGAGGAGTGATTGAAATGTCACGTGTTTCATTTTATTTGGGTCAACAGTCAACTCCAATGAAAACAACAGTCATAAAATCAAAGTATTTTACTGGGCATATCTGCTGTGGGAGAAAAAAAGAGAGAGCGAAAAACTCTCCAAAATGTGGAGAAACAAAGATGTCTTCTCAAATCTCCAGAGCATCAGTACCGATCCAGAATAGCTGCAATAGCTTTGCTTGCATGAGAAAGCTGGAGACTATACACAGAAGGGTGAAGGATAGTTTGAAATATGGTGTTGGTGAAGAATATTAGATATAATATAGATTATCAGAAGAATGAACAAATTTGTCTTGGAAGTGTAGTCAGAGTGTTTCTTAAAAGTGATAATGGCTAGAGGTCATCTACACTTTGGGAATTTTATCAGAAACAGAAAGTCCCTGTAGAAAGACATAATGACTAGTACAGTCAGCAAAAAAAAAACAAAAAAACAAAAGAAGAAGAAGAAGAAGAAGACGAAGAAGAAGAAGCAGAAGAAGAAGCAGAAGAAGAAGAAGAAGAAGAAGAAGAAGAAGAAGAAGAAGAAGAGAGAACTGTGAGATGGGTTGATATGGCTGCAATCAGGGGCTCAATATTAACATAGCCAATACTGTGAGGATGGAACAGCGCTGGTCAAGGTTTTGCTTGATTGCACATGGGGTCATTAAGTCTGAACTGCCTTGACAACACCTTCAACAACCAGGAGTTCTGGTGCTGCTGGTTCAGATCAGGCAGCAGCTCCCACGAGAAAAGTGAGGCTCTCTTCTCTCATAAAGATTCATTGCCCTAAAATATCTCATAGAATCGCTATGAATGACAATAGACTCAGTGCTTGTGACTTTATGCACAGCAATATTAACAAGAGCAGAGATAAGTTCTAGGTTGATTAAATTGTGTGAATTAGACATGCTGATTTTTAAAAATTATTAATATTTAAAAGTAGTTTCTGCAAGAAGAAGTAATTCTGATATTAAATTATAATCTAAGATGGCTCCAAACAAATTCAATTAATCTTATATAAAGAGATTCTCTAGCTGAATGTACATGCATATGATCATGAATTTGGATGGGGATGATAGTGTTTTGGAAGATTTCATTCAGAATTATATGCACTGTGCACATGGTCTGTAGGATCCTGATACTATTGCAGTGTCCTCTCATAGATAAGAATAAGTCAAAAGACATTGCTACAGAATTCTAGTAAGCTGTACTAAGTAAAAATACCTAGTTGTGGGACTAAGTGTAAGACTTCCAGAAGGTAAGTTTTCCATCTATCTAACTTTTCCAAAAAATGCTACACTCTTTATACTAAGTAGTTTGGGGATCTTTGACAGATTCAAATAATGTTCCTTATAAGTGTTCTTTGAGTTTTGGGAACAAAAAGATGTACAATGAAGCAAGCTCAGGGATGAAGCTTGTATTTGACAATATTTACTAAGAAAATATTTATAACTTTGCCCTTCATAACCTCCAAGAATGAACAGGAACATTGTCATAATGAAGTGCAAAAATAAATTTCTTGGTACACCTTTCCTGATTTTTTCTCCCACCATACAATTTAAAAATTTCCTAAAACTTCTTCACAATATGCTACTGTGTTATTATGATAAGTACTTCTCCAGACTCAGATAGCCACATGCTGATGATGCAAAATGGTGAATCTGGGAGCAGGAAAGTCACAGAGAAGTGGGTGCAGCATTGCCTTGATCCCCATCAGTGGAAACATGGCAGCACAATGCCAGCTTTCAGGGTTGTTGGCAGGGTACTGCCAATCAGGGGTCAAGAAAGAGGGAGGCTCCCAGTTTCCCCCATGTGGAAAAAGGCCACATAGGAGCCTTGGTGGTCCATTGGTTGCACATGGAGCTGTTAATCTCAAGGGCAAAATCTTCTTGAGAGTGTTGCATGTGCATTACTGAAAGAATGTTTTAGTGTTATCCACTGGTCACAGGATCATGTCTAAACTCATTTTGTTGGGACTACATCTATCAATTGGAAACCTAAGAGAAACACCTTTGGCCTAATTATCATATATCTTCACCACACCAAGTTCCTTTGTATGCTTTGCAAGAAAAGAGCCTTGTAATTGCCCTCTGGGTGGCCCTTCTGTCCACCTGAGCTAATAGTGATCTTTTTAATGGAGTATTCACCCAGGAAAAAAAGAGGAGGAGAAAAGGTATGGCATTCAAAGGTCCTGGCACAGAAAAAGTAAGAAGAAAGTGAGTGGAGAGGTTGCAGAAGAAAGACAGGAAATAAGTAGAAGAAGCAGAGAGAGGACAAGGGTGGCCGCCAGAGGGAGAGGATTGGAGGAACAGAAGGGAAGGCAAGAAAATACAATGAAACAAGACTGGGAGGGGTGCGGATATTAGAGGACAGCCAGTCTAAAATGGTTCACGTGCATTAACAGGGTTTTTACCACTTCAATCCCGAGGTCTGCATTCTGAATTAAGAACATAATTTTACATAGCACCTGAGCATGTACACATAATTCAGAATGTCTTAATAGGAAACAGGCTGTAGAATATTGGGGGGGAAAAGATGAAGAGAACAAATAAGGATCCAAAAATGAAAGAAAAAATAAAGAGCTTATGAACATTTAGCCTCATTAAACACAGAACAGGGAGAAAATGTAGTGCTTTAAACTATTGAGTGATTATAGATGGTTGAGATTTTCAGCACCCCACCCCATTTTTCATGAGACTAGAAGACAGAATTCAGCTTCAACACAATTCAACTCACTGCCACCAAGCCGATTTCAACTCATTGTATCCACATACAGCAAGGTGGAACTGCCCCTGTGGGTGTTTACACCTGTAACTCTTCAGGACAAGAGAAAGCCTCTGCTTTGTCTCTCAAAAGGACTGTTTCCAACTGTTGACCTTCTCGCTATTAGTTTAAGCATCTACTAGGGCACCAGGCAGGGGAAAGTATTTCCATTTATAATTCTGATTCCAAACACATTGCAATTCACAGGAACAGTATAATTCTCATTTCAAAGAGGTTTACACAAGGATCACTTAAATAAGATGCCTGATATATAACAATATAAACAATATACAAGTAAAATTAGAAAACTGACATAGTTTAAGAGGTTTATCTTTTTAGGTGAAAATCATAAATCAAAGCATTTTAAATGTTGAACACTGGAAATAAAGTCTTTAATTTTTTAGAAGCACAAAATAATAAAACATGTGTGTGTGTGTGAGTGTGTAAGAAAGAGCTTTAGATCAAGAGGAAACAATGCAGTGATAAAACATCCTAGCCTGTCCAACTTAAGTCTTTAACTACAACACTAGGCCAGAAGTCCCTCTTCAGACTGACACGACCTCATGCAATGACGTCTCATAAGCAAATCAATTTCTTAAACATGGATGAAAGTTGCAGGAAGATTCAAAAGCAGTAGGAAATTCAGCAGACTTAAATATATACTAAAATTATAATTTGAAAAACACTTTATAATTTTAATAAGTTTATAATTGAATGTTATAAAAGATTTTATTTATATTGTCTCATCCACATATGCATAAATATTAAAATACAATGATCTTTTTCTCTCTAATCTCTGAAGGCCTTATCGAATCTATAAAATATTAGTCATTGAAAAAAGTAGTGGCTGACCCCGGTGGTGTAGTGGTTGTGTGTGGAACTGCGGCCCACAGGGCTGACAGTTCAAATCCAGCAACATCTCTCTAGAAGCAAGGCTGGGCTTCCTACTCCCACCAGGGCAGTGATGCCACACAAAAAAAGTAGTAGATTGCACACCATTGCTTCCTATCATTCTCAAAGTACACCGAATGGTTAGAAAATTCAGATCAAGTTTGAACTTCAAAGAGTCTTGAGAAGTTAAATGTATTAAAAAGAATATACTATAAGAAAAAAGTAATATTCTGTGGTATTTAAATAGTTAAAATAAAGCATCTCTTTCCTTATACCCACATATATTTCTGCATCACTATTTTTTTTGCCCTTGGTAAAGATGGTGACTCAGACTTTGTTTTACTTTTTCTTGGCCAATGCTCCTAGATTTTTTAGGGTCTTTATTACCCAATTTTGTTACTATCCTGATCATTATTTTATTCCCCTGCCATTATTAGACTCAAATGTTAACTTGCTTCTCTAATCTTCCAATTCAGTTATTCTTCACATTCCCATATTATAGTATTTCTAGATTAAAGCTTCTTTTGACAATCATTTAAAGCTTATCTTGCCTCACCAGGAGTGACTGATCAAACCAGGTTTTGATAAACCAAATAAACATACAAAATGCAAAAAGCCCGTCTCATCAAATCTGACTCAATGAGTATCAATAGCATTTTCTGGTCTTTGTAAATCTTTTCAAGAACAATCACTATCACCTTTCTCCCATGAAGCAGCTGGTAGGTTTGAAGTGCCGGTCTTGCAATGGGAAGTGCAGTCCAATATTAATGGGCTCCTAGTATTCATTCTTATAAGGTTTGGTAAAGACATGAAATTACAATAATGTTTTAAAATTAGAAAGAACAAAAGTTGGATGATCTTCAATGTGGTTTTAAAATAAAAAAGCACTCAGATAACACATTAAATCAGATCAGTAAATTATTAGTTATGTTAATTAATGCTATTAGCTCTTTATTATTGGAATTTTTCAGATGATGAATGTCTCATAGATATTAAGTATGCTAATGTAATATGACTTTTAACAATTTATCTGAAACATTCTACTTCTAACTGGAAATTCCAAGAGAATTTTATAATAATAATATAATTATGATTTAAAGCATGGTAAAAGGACAGAGACAAATATCATTGAAATACTTTCCACTGAAGAATACTTAACAAGGGCATCTTCATAAACTTTATCCCCCTGAGTGATTAATACTAGCAATAAATCCTTATCTATTTCTTTTGAATCTAGATTCTAGACAGTACATCATTGTAGTTTTCAATATTTAAGTTAACTTTCCCACTTTGCAAAAAAAAAATAGTAAGAGCTAAAAGAATCTATGTGACAAATACATAACAGATAAGAAGAGATAAATGTTTTGGTTTCTGCATTCACATTTATTTTAAACAACTTTTTAAAAATGTTAAACACAGACATTCATTATTTTGCATGAAAATATTTTAAATATCGTCTTCTATAGGTCCAAATTTAGAGACAATTAAACATTAAGCTAACTCACTCTCCCATTGGGAATAAGGAGATATTCAGGGAGGGGACTGTGGAGGAGCTCTGGCAGAGGTTGCTTAGCGATAACAATTACAATGAGATGAATAAATCAAATATGCTTGCTCAAGAAATATATTAATCTTCTAAAAAACTTTAAAGACAATATTAAGAAAGAAGCCAACATTCTGATATGAGTTAAATTCTGAGCACAAATGTGGATGTGCAACTACACTGAAGAATATTGGGTTTCAAATGCTACACTCAATATATTGCCTATGAATTGTCATTACCCTTCTTTATATTAGTACTGACTTAATATAAGTAATTTATATGTATATTAAGTATTTACAATACCTAAAGCTCATCTTTCTCTTGCAGAAGAGGATTTGTAATTAGCAGACCAGTTTATAACCCACTATGTGACCAGAAGCCCTCCTACTCACAAAATATTCCAGAAAGTATGTTTATTTTTGCAAGGATACTATTAGAAAAGTATTAAAGGATAGCTAATAAAGAAAAAAACATTCAAATATATGATTGAGTAGGGCTATTTATTTTATATGATTCTCCAATAATTTTCAAGTGTATATTTTATTTTATAATTAATATTTAATGAATTAGAATGGCAGATGTTTTAGTGACTATAGAGAGATAAGATGAAACCCATGAATTGCATGTAAAACAAAACTATACTAATTAGATCTTGGCAAATATGATAGCTTTCAACAGTATCATCTGACTGATATAGGAAGAGGATTGAGAAAAGACTGACCATGGTTGAAGCAGAAACTATACTTCAGCAGAATCTTGAATGTGACCATCAGTAAGCTGAGTAGACACAGTTGGTGAGCACTGGAGAATTAAAATTAAAGATATTTTTTAAAAGTTCTGATTCTCAAGATGCTACATGTCCAGAATGTTTGAATTGAGTTGGAATGTGAATTTCTTGGGAGATATGATGAGAGATCAACTTTGAGATTATTTGTTTTAAACAAGCTTCATATGTGACCCACCAAAACCTAAAGAAAAAGAAAGCTGGAACCCGCAATCATCGAGTGGGTTCTGACTCCCGGGAAGGCTGCGTCGGGATCCCAAGCCGATCAACCTCTCCGGAAGCAGGGAGCCCCGTCCCTCTGTAGAGGCAGATGACAGGTGTGCAATTAGCCGGAGCACACTTCTTCCACAGTGATACCAGGACTTTGTCCAGATGCACTTTAATTTTTGACAACCACTGGTGTCAGATAGTTGGTATTCATTTAGCTCAACAACACTGGTGTTTAATAAGGCACTAGAAAAGCATTCTGGAATCATTCTTTTGGGGGCTTCATTGGAAGGAGACATGAGTGAACACATTCCAATGGACTTAATAGCATGACAATTTGGGTTTGAAGCCAAGAGTTCTGATATAAGGTACTGCAGATGGTGATATGAGTGATGGACTAGATAATTTCTAACTCTGAGATGTAAAGTTAGTACGTGATGTACAAGAGGACTTGGAAGGACATGTGTCAAAATATGAATGAGTACTTTAAAACTTGTCCTCAAATAGTGAGGGAACTATGTGCCTGGAGACAGAAGCAGGCAAGTATAGTGTGGGAGCAAAGATATTTGTCAGGCCGACTTACCAGGCTGGGGTTTCTAGGACCTTGGTGATCAAATGCACCCCCAAGGCTTTTTTCATCTAAACACCGTTAGAAAGCACAGGGGAGTAGAAGAAAACAATCCGAAAACAAAGGATGACCATGCTGAGGTTCACAAACTCAGTATTTCCCCTTCAGTTCAATCCTTTGCAATCAATCTTTGCACTCTGACGTGTCTGCTCTCCCCATGCTCAGTTTCGCAAGGTCCTGTGGGGTGGTGCCGCTGTTGGTAGGTAGGGACAGGTTGCATCGCTATAGTTGCTGACACTTACCAACTACTGTCAAGTTGATCCCAGCCCATAGCAACCCTATTCAAAATCCCCGCTCACTGCCATCTAGTTGATTCGGACTCATAGTGATGGCGTGTTACATGTTGCGGTGCTAACTGTGAAGTCAGCAGTTTGAATACACCACCTGTTCTTCAAAGAAAAACACTGTGAAACTGTTCTATCTTAGAAACTCACCGTGACACTTCTGCTTTGCCCTACAAGGTTGCTCTCAGTAAGTACATCTGTGCCTTTGGGTTTACATGATAATAGATTTTTCCCCTATTATTTTATTGGGGGCTCTTACAGCTCTTATAACATTAAATACATCATTTGCATCAAGCATGTTTTTACACATATGTTTTTACCATTTTTATTTCAAAATATCTTCCACTTGAGCACTTGGTATAAGTCCCTCCTTCTCCATCCCTCCTTTTATTAATGAATCATTTTATTGGAGGCTCATACAACTCTCATCAAGATTCATACATGCATCATTGTATGCAGATAATAAATCTTATGGGAGAAAACAGCTTTACTTTTCTTCCCAGGGTTGGGGTGTGAATCACTGACTTCGCAGTTATCAGCTCCACACTCAATGCAGTACAAACCCAGAGCTCCGTGATGACACAGCGAGTTCCTGAACAGAGGTACGCGCCACAGCATTGTTACATACAGACCGAGAACAACAGGACACTCAAGAAAAGACCAGGACACAGACAAAAAAAAAACACACAAAAAAAAAACCCTAATAAGGAAAACCAGGTGACAACAAACAAATTGGGCATCAAATATCCAAGGCTTCTATCTTTTTAAAATAACACTAAACAAAAGCAGAAGTGGGTTTTGTTTCTAGCACATTCTGTACTGGCATCAACCGACCTAAAGCATTTCAGAAATATGAGATTCTGCATGACAACAACAGAGATGTGGTAGGGTCTATTATCAAAATAACAGGTTCTGTGACAGTTTGGCTCTTGGAGAAGGTGAGGTTATGGGGTGTCCTCTCTCATTCTACCCCACTTATGAGCCTTAATCAACTTATAGATGTCTCCCATAAGGGCTCGATCTGTTTTGGCTAGAGGTTCTGCACAGCAAAGCATGCCTTCCTGGGGTAGAGTACACGAATTGGCCACACACTGCTGATGTGGGTGTGGAAGCTTGTGTGTCCTCTTGGAAAACACTGACCGCCTCCAGAGGAAGAAATCAGAGTGTGGCATGCCTTTGGTTGCGAAGAGAGGGTCTTACAAGGTGCCAAGAAGGATGCATTTTCTCTTCAAATAGGATTACATCAGTGGTTTCCCTCTGCGTGGTCAGAACATCAACTAGCTTTAGCTATGGGACCTGAAGGAAGTGGTTTGAAAGGCTGTAAGGAAGTGCACATGTTTCGCTGTATGCCAGAGAAGGAGATCCACTGCCTCTCTGCTAGCTGTTGCTGTTGTCTCAGGCCACATGACGCTTGACCGATGAGGCTCTCCATACCATAAAACTAGGGCCTCCGTCATGAAGCTTTGGTACCCATGGATGCTTCCACTTTCCGGTGCTAGGTGTTGTGAGGATTGTGATGTTAGATTCTGGTGAGAGTTTGGTGGATATGTTTCTCGATCCAGGGTCAGTTAGCTTATTATTAGAGGTTCATTTAATGTTCGCAGTGGGGCACATCCACAGACTCCTATGCCTTCTTCTCCCTCAACATAATTTCAATCACCTTCACCATCAGTTAGAAATCTCCAACACAATGGATCAAAGTCAATTCTATGAAGACATCTACCCCTCGAATGTCCACTGCTCCAGAGGAGCCTGGACACTACACATGGTCTCTAATGACGAAAGTACATTCTGTCTTTCTATCGGCCAGAGCTCGCGCTGGCTGTGTGTTCTTTACTGATGCATGGGGGCCTTCATGTGAGTCTTCCTCTCCTGCTCAGGGTCCTGACCTGTGAGTTCTCTGGGCTGCACCTGGAATCCCCCCCTAGGGACCTAAGGATTGCTGGGATCTGCCTGTATGTCCTCATGGGTGGTGATAGCACATGGGGGGGGCGGGGGGTGTATGTGTACTCTGCCTTCAGATTCTCCCAAAGGCGGCTCAACACTACAACTGATGATCTCTCTCTCTCTCTCTCTCTCTCTCTCTCTCTCTCTCTCTCTCTTTCTCTTTCTTTCTTTCTTTCTCCCCCCTCCCCAAACTCTCATCTCAGTTGCCACTAAGTCCACCCACATCTATGTTTGGGCTACCTTCAATAGGTCATTGACTAGTTCTTTTATACTTTATCTCCCTCTCTTTATGGACTCTGGCTGGATGCCCTTCTCTCTGTGCACTAAATTTGCTCTAGGTCTGCTGTTCTAGTTGCATCTAAGTGCTGCTGGAGGGGAAGGTGAACAGTGAAATTGCTCTCTTCCCCAGTTGCAGTTTCCTTTAAAGAGACACTATCTTCCCACAACTTTGACAATCAAACTATAAAGGCCTCATTTTTTAAGGCTGGAATTTTCCATACAGTTCTGTGAACTCAATGCAGGTGTATTCCCATGCTATCCTGGAATTGGGGAATGTGATCTCTTGTCTATAATCATCAGACTACAGTCAGCAGCCAGGCTGAAGGTTTTGTTCTGGGGTGGGGGTAGGGGTGAGAGAAGGGGGAAATAAAGGAAGCATCAAAGGGAGATAAGGTGAGAGGGGTGGTCAGGTAGGTGTCTCATCAGCTAGTTATACAAGCACAACACCCTCCTCCAGTGCCTCCCCCCACCCCACCCCCGACACATACGAGTTTACTGCTCAACCTAGGATTTTCCTTACCAAAGTCCTTCCTCCCATTCACCATCTCCTCCGACTTCTTGCTGGCCACCTTTTCTCAGAGCATATTTACCTCCAATTGACAAGGATTCCCTAACATCACAGCTCGTGGGTGGCAGGGAAAGTACTTGTAGGGAGACTCAATGTAGGTCCCAGAGAGCTAAAGCTAGCTCATTCTCCCTGCACCCCCAGTAGAAGCCAAGCATTACACGACTCTAGTGCGCACAGGTGATTATATGCTGGGACTTTGTACTTCGAAGGTCACAATCTCAGAAGTGGCATAAGAGTAATTTCACATGTGGATGGGAGCTATTAGGAAGCAATATATGATTTTTTGACCTTCAAAAGCCTGGTTCCTATCCAATACAAAGGGGAAGTGTCTTGATCACATTTTTTTCTTACTTCCATATCTAAAAAAAAATCAAGTTATTTTATTCTTGCCAGTATGTAATACATCCCCAAGTGTTGTTTCAATAACATATCAATTTACTTATTTCCATTTCCTGAATTTTCTCTCACAACACGATTACATTCTATAAAATGTTTTTACTTATTTGACAGTGTAATACAAATACTTCTATGGCAATTTAGACTACTGCTTGGTTCTTTATTCATGTAAATTTATATGGCATGTGGTAACATACTTTAACTGATATATCTTAGAACCATTTCTGGTAGAAATATGAAAGCAATTATTGATGTACTAATGTTCAAAATATTAGCATTCACTTAGTCCTAGGAGAAGCACAAGCTCTAAATTTAGAATAAAATTCAAATAAAAACATGGAACAATTAATGATCACTTCTCAAATTAAAAAAAATCAACTAATGTTATTTTTAAATGAACTTTAATGAAGACAATCAATGCTATTACATTGTGGATTTTTAGGCCATGGGGATGCATTACTTTCGTGTTTTTACAATAAAATGAGTCGTATACCAGATCCATGGAAATGGAGGAGAAGAAATGAAGACATGGCATGGGCTGTGGATGCCTTCCTCTGTCTGCACAAAGGAGAAGGGAAATGCAATTCCACAAATGGACCAAGAAGATGCTTATGAGGCAGAAGTCAGACACCTCTTCAGGGCCCACCTTTCACACACTGTCCTACTCAGACAACCGCCATCCCTCCCTCTACCTCTCTGCTGGGTTTGATAATCATTTGCAATGACTACTTAGAATCCACCGATAATACTCTTGATCATGCAGTGTATTAGTTAACAGTTGCCATTCCTTTTATCTGCGTGGTCTCTTGTCAGCTCTTGTGGCAGTGGCATCACTTTCTGATCAGAAGCCTCTTAGCCAGGCCCACATGCCCCTGTCCCTGCTCAGAAAAGTGTTACGAAGCGATTTTTAACACATAGATGCTGCAAGGGCAGGCACTTCAATCTCCTAACCAGACTTCTTGCCCGAGAGCCCTCAGCTTCATTCAGACTGTGGTTGAAGAGTTGGTTCTGGAGCTTCTGTGGCCTGTCACCAGTTGATGATCAAGTGAGTCTCTGTTCCTGTGTTAGAAAAGGCTCACTTTTATACCATTCACTAGAATGGCAAAATTGACCAGTTCGGAATTCAAGTCCTGTGCCTTTTACTTTCAGGCTCTCAGTCACTGGCCAGGGCTACAAGGAGCTCTGAGGCTGATCATAGGTCAGCATGTCAACAGTTTAAAACCACCGGCAGCTCCAAGGGATAAAGCACTTTGTTTTCTGTCCTCTAAAGAGTTAGGGTATTGAAAACTCACAGGGGCTGTCTCTGAGTCAGCATTGACTCTGTGGCCCGGAATTTGGTTTCTCAGTTTATGAAGAGAAGAGCCCTAGCAAGTAATTTCATTTCACTGTAACGGACCTATTTTAATGAAAAATTTCATTTTCAGAAGGTGGATCAAGGACATTTACGATGACAGTAGCAAAATAAATATGCATCAGTGCTTTCTTATCGTTAAGTAGTCTTAAAATATCACATAAGCTATCTTATTTAAATTTCCTTTGACAGTCTTCATATTCTAATAACAACTGTCCTATTTCTAATGGTATTATTCATGGCCATATTTATTCATATGATAAAATGATATTTGTATGACTCCCTCAAATTGGAGCTGGTAAACTAAAAACATCAGAATTTTTATTGAGGTGTCTTAGACTCTGTGCTGTTATTAGAGCAATACCACAAGTAGACCGCTGGTAGTCCAACTCTTGTCAGCTTCAGTTTCTAGGTTTCTTGACCAACTTCAGGCAGCATCTACCTCCCCACCCCTTTGTGCTTCTGTCTCTCTGCCACAGCTGTTTGTTACCCATCTCAAAGGTGATCGGATTAAGACATAGTCTGCGCTATATGATCTCACTAACATAATAAAGCCGTATTTCCACAGGGGATTACACTCATAGGCATTTAGGATTTATAACACAGATGTTTCATGGAACCCAATCACACCAATAATGCCTCATTTTCTATTCTTAATGATGGTCCATTTCGAGTCACAATACACTACCATTGATTATATTCTAACCTAGTGACTCTATCTTGCGTTGCTGAAGTCACAAAACTTTATTAGAGTAGATAACTCTATATTTTTCCTGAGTCTAATCCTATGTAACCTTAAAATATACCTAGACAAGAAGTGATTAGAGACCTCTAAAGAAAGTTAACTATTAATTCTAGAATCTAAGAGAATAAAAACTTTCAAAGAAAACTTACCTGTCAAGTAAAATTACCAAATGTTTAGTTATAAAAATGTAGGTTATGGAATTTATAATATCTTTTAAGTACTGATCTAGTTGCTAACTTTCTCTCTATTTAAGAAAATTATAGCTATTCTAGCTATACACATAATGGCAAAAGTGAATATTGATGGCTAATAATAATATAATACAAGGAAGAAGGAACACAAGAAAAAGAGCAAGATGGAAAAATCACATGATAATATTATAGCCAAGAAAATGAGGAAGCCTCCAAAGGTGAAATTCAAAGATCTCAAAAATCTGAAAAGAACATGTTTAAGAAATTTCCTCTAATCATAGAGGAGGGGTGTGAATATCCCTGTTATCAGACAGAGAGCATTATAAAGTCAAAGAGAGCAGACGTGGTTATGGTGAAATGTAATCATCTGAGCTCCATTTTACCTATTGTAAAGCTATTTCAATACTGTTTTAAGTAAAGAAAGAGACACAGGAATTAAGCCCCTGGGGAATGCGCTCTGACCAAGGATCCAGGAAGTCAGCAGTCTTGTGAACATGCACCTGCTTGGCCAGGTGAATTGTTGCAGATGCACTTGGTTAAATCTCAGCAGCCTATCACCTGCTTTTCCTCATGATTGATGTAAATTTCTCTAGTTGTTAATATTTTTACTTTCTTTTTGATTAAGGTTTTTAATCTTTCATTTTGTTATTCTTGTTAGCTTGTTTTATTGTTGTTTCTTTTTTTTAAGTGATGATTTGCATATGAAATCCAGAATAGGTAGACCTATGAAGACCGTAACTGAATTAATGATCTTTGGCAATATGGAAAAGGGGTTTGAGGTTATGGGGAGCTAATAGCAATGGGTACAAGATTGAAGAAAATGTTCCAAAACTGATCTTAGTGATGACTGTACAACTCTTTATGTGATTGAACTAGTAAATTGTATGATGCATGAATTATATGCCTATAAAGTTATTGGGGGGGAAACAGAAAATGATCGCTGTAAATTTTCTCTGTATTTTTTGAGGAAATTTTTCACATTGACTATATGGGAGAAAGTTCTAGCCAAGATTGCACAACCCCAATAACATATTAATGAAATATTTTTTATAGGATTGTCTAACTTTTTCCTATCAGGTTAATTCCAAAGTATTTCTTTATTTGGGGGCCGGGGGGAAGGCTGTGAAAGGTCAAATAAATTTTTGGATTGCTATTTTGAACAAAAATTTATTTGGGAAATATAAGTAACTATGATAGCTTCATAATGAACTAAAGTATTATATTTCATTGTGACCACTTTCTGCCTATATGCTTTTAAAACATTCTTTTTCACGAGACAATAACATCTTGAAGAAAAAGTAGCTAATTGAAATATCTTTAAATAATTGTTCTATTATGGGCATTACTGCTGGAGGTAAGATAATTATAAAATCTATATCAGCATTTCTAAAAATATATTTTTCATGTAGCGAATTGATGAGAGTTACATTGTTTTAGCAATCTCCAGATTGTATAATGTTATCATATAAATACATTCAGTTGCCCAATATGAAAGTTGCTGATGCAGAGATAGACTAAGTGTTCATAGTAATAAAAATCACGATTAGGTGAGATTTAATAGGAAACCCTTCTTAAAAATATATGAATTCCTGTTTAGGTTACTTTCTCCCTTATTCCAAGCAATTTTTATCACAAGTAATTTAGCACCCCAATTATATTTCCCCCACCTTGAATTGGTAGTCTTCCTCAGAACATTAATGCTTGCATTAATGGGAAATTTGCTACCCAACATTTTTCTGTATGACATTTTCATATTCAATGTTGTATATGCATAACTCTCTATGCATATAATTTTGAGAGTATATTTTAAAGTGTAATGACTCAATCCCTTTTATACCCAGAAAAGTCAGCAATGGCTCTAATGATGTTCATAAATTTAATCATTACTGTGATCATTAAAACTATAGGTAGATATATTGAGTAGGAAAACTCCTGAGGCTTGGAACCCTTTCCTTACCATTAGCAGTAATCTCATTTTTATTTGTTTTATAACCATTAATCTAAAAAATAATTAATCATATCCTAATCATAAAAAATTATGACCTGCGAAATAGATGGGGGTGATTTCTTCTGAGCTGAAAGTCTAAAGTGTACCTCCAGCAAATCAATAGAATGCAGAGAAAACTAAATAAGCACCCTAACTGAAGAGGACAATGGAGAGAAGATTCTATTTTGTATATATTAGCTCTGAGTGCTCCTCTGGCTGGGGATTTTCCATGTTGAATTATGGAGTTGTAAAGATAGTTTTGTCTCTATATTCCTGTGGCAATCACATAATCTGGTGTCAATGCAAGGATTAAGAGTGTAGGGGTGGAGTCTTGCCTGTCAATCTGGAGATAGCTAATGACATCTCTGTGTAGACATAGCCTTCCCCTGAGAATTCTGGGAAATGTGGTATTCATTCTTAGATGCAGAAGGCACTATCTCTCAGCTCACTCCCTGGAAGACAATGCAGCTGAAGGCCCATGGCAGCCTGCTGATAGACCCTCAACCCTGGAAACTGGAGAAGTCACAGGGAGACCCTGCCAGTGCTGAGATGGTTCTACCACTACTGGATACACAAAAATGACTCTACACTCACTGGCCTGTGATTATCCTTGTGCCATTGCATGTGCTTTGTGAGTCTGAAGAGGACTTATAGATTGGTATTGGACATATGGGCTAATATCATACTTATGACCTTGAATTGGACTGGGCTGGGATGTTTTCCCATTGTTTGATTGCTCTTGTGTATAAACCTCTGTCTTGTAAACTTATGAGTGTCTATGGATTTGTTTCTCTAGTCTACCCAGACTAACACAATTCCCCTTTCTGAATACTATTTTATCTTCAATAACTAAAAGAGGACTCAGAATACTGTAGCTACTCCATGTCTTAAAATAGAATAAAATGAACAATATGTAAATTTGATTATGTAATCATGTGGGTGAAACTTTTTTAAATGTTTCCATATGATATTAAAAATGTTATTCAATTTTGAAGATAAAGAATTATATGTAATATTATATATAATCATGTTATATATATAATATTCCCCATAGTAAACAAGTAGCTGAGTCTGTGTTAAATCAGTAAAGAGTTGTAAACTAAATAACAAAATGAGAGAGCTCAGTTGAATTAAGACATACTGATTCTATATGAGACAGCAGGATTCATAGAGTCTTCCAGTCTATACTATATAGAGGACAGCCTCCGATCTTGTCTCCCACTAAGCATCTGGTATGTTTCAACCACTCAGTTTTCAAGTAATAGTTGAGCAAGTAAACCTTAATCTACTAGGTTTTCTTTTTGTTACCAAGCTAGAGATGGTTTGTGTAACAGAATGACATATCATCTGGTCCTATTGTTTCTTCATAACGCCGGGTCATTGTTGCAGTTATTTGCCCACAATGCCTTTTCCTCTTGGTGATTTGTCAAAAGTGAATAAATCATATATCTTAATTTCTTGCTTCTAAGAGAAACTCTATTTATATTTCTAGCAAGACTGATTTGTCCACGTTTATGCCAGTCTATAGGACATCCACAATTGCTCATCAGTTCTGTGGTTGAAATACATGCACTCATCTGCTTCTTTGTTGCCAGTTTTCATGTGCATATGACACAGTTACAAAGACCGTGGATCAGAGTAAGTATAGCTTACTGATCACAGTTCTTTCCTGTATTTCTGGAAGTGTCACCTTAAGTATTTCCCCTCATCTCAGTAAGCTTCATTTTTATTGCTTTCTTTTTTTCCAAACCTATGTTTGTTGTGAGGGCTAATTGAAATGAACAACTAATTATATAATTTACCAAAATATTAGACATACCATTTTAAGCCCCAAAGCGAACAAATTAACTAGATTCCTAATTACTGTTTATATTTGACAAAACAAAAGATGAATTGAATATTCAACTCTCCTGCTCTTTATTTTTGATTCTTGAATGAAACTAGAATTTTTATTATAGCATTAATTCAAAGGTGTGAAACCTCATGGCACTGTGGAAGAAAATCCTGGAGATTTGTTTCCTTAAAATTACAATTAAGGAAATCATGTAGAGCAGTCTTACTCTTTAGTATATGTATTTTCATGAATCAGCATTAGAATGATGCCAAAGGGCTTGGGTTTGGGGGGGGGGTCATTATTGTATACTATTAACTAATACTATTAATATGTCATCTTTCAATCAGTTGATCTTTTTAATTACCTTTTTTCTCAATTTATTATTTTCAGCTTTTTATTATTAATTTATAAGATTGTAATACAATAATTTAGAAGAATAAGAAGGCAAATGTTTTACAATATTTATTAATGGATCCTAAACAGTAATTTAAGGTTATTTATTTATAGTAGAATTTTATTTCAAATGCTGAGTTGTCTTTAGTTTTATTTTTGCTTCTTTCAAAATTAAGATTCATTCTTTTCCTTTAAAATGCTATGGCATACTTTATTTAGTTACAGGTTAGGAATTAAATTTTTTTGTATTATTTTTCCCATTTTATTACTAAATAGTTTTGTAAGTTGCATGTAGTCTGTCAAAAGACATGCTTATCTTAAACTGAGCAGCTAATTAAATATATTTTATTCTAACATATAATTTTGTGCCCTTGTTTTTCTCAAGTCCCAATTCGTTTTAATCATTTTGTCTATCATAGAAATAATAAAAACAAGAAGCCCACACTGGGAGAAAAGGGCTTTATGGTCACATAGATCAGTGATGCTTCCTTCATTTTGCTGCTGAGGTGGCTTTCTTATATACAGAAGAGTGGAAAATCTGATCAAACTATTTTATTGGTGTTCATATATTCTATTTTGATAGTTCTACAAAGTCATTTGCTGAGCGTTACAAGGAAATCAATGGAAGCACAATAAGAAACTAAATCCACATCATTACATGAGGTGTGATGAAGGATATTGTTGTTGATGTCAGATAGATCTCAGTTGAAAGAAGAGAATAGCAAAAATGTACTTACAATAAAAAAGGTTCTCACCTTTATAAGCAAAGTTAGCACTCTGAATCTTAACACAGTATGAATAACATTTTAGAGAGTGGGAATTTTAGAATACTTAAATTGTAACCTTTCTCAACCAACATATGCCAAGAGACAATAATTCAATTGATAAAAAAGATAGTATATGGTTAAAAATAAGAAAAGGTGTTTGTCAGTATTGTACCATTTTGCCATACTTATTCAATCTGTATAATGCACACGTCATCTGAGAAAGGATGGTATGAAGTAGGACATGGCACCAGAATTAGAGTAAGAATCATTATTCACTTGTAACAGACAATCTTGCTTACTGAAAATGAAGAAGACCAAAGACCCAGGCCTTCAGTATGGCTTATACTTACACTTAAGAAAACAGAAAAACAAAAACAGAAAAGGACCCAACCACAATGTTCAATAAACTCCAATAAAAAGAAAGCAGAAAATGTTTTAAAAAGAGAACAGAATCAAGATGAGTCAAAAGGAAGATCTAATGACCAGGTATTAAAGTCCATTCTAACTAAAACACCCTTTGCAATGCTCATGACTGTTCATAGCACCCAGATAGGCCATGGTCAAGCTGCCCCTAGAAGTTTCGGAGACTGTAACTCTTTTTAGGAAAAGGAAATCTTGTCTTTCTCCATTCTCCCACTGCGCTGCTCGTAGTTTCACACTGCTGACCCAGCAAAGCGCTGCCCAACTTGTAACCACTACACAGCCAGGCATCCTCCAAGCATATTTTCAACGGATCTCTTGAAGTTGAGTACCAAATGCTAATTGTTCTCATATTAGGATTACAGTGAAGTGGGAGCTGAATATCCGTTCATATAGATAAGGTTTGTACATGCCTCTATATCACATTAGAGCTGTCATTATACTTGTGGAGTAGATAATAAATTATCTTTTGGGGCATAAATTCAGTTCTATTGATAGCTCACTAATTTTGTTGAGAAAAGAATGTTATACATGTGTAGGACATATTTTCAGAATGCGATATATGGATTTATTTTTTGATTTTGTATGTTTTCTTGTATTGGGAAATCAGGATGGATGGATCTCTGAAGACAGTGGCAGAATTATTAATTACTTGGAGGCAGAGAGAGAGAGAGAGAGAGAGAGAGAGAGAGAGACAGAGAGAGATGTGGGCAGGGGATAAAGGGGCCACTGCCAATCAGTGCAAGATGAAAAATACTATTCCAAGTTTGATTGGAGTGATGGATGCACAATTGCCATAACATGATTGAATGATCTAATGTATGTTATGTAAATTATAACTAAATCATTATTTTAAAAATAAATTAATTCCAGCTTAGAAACAAAACAGAAATCCTTACAATGGCACCAAGAAGAACTTCATGATAAATGGAGAAAAGATGGGATCTATAAAAAACTTCAGTTTGTTTGGGTTCACAGTCCACATCTGTGAAAGCAGCAGTCAGAAAAGCAAACAGCATATTATACTGTCCTGGAAAAATCTGCTGAGAAAGTTGTCTTTAAACTATAAAAAGCAAAAATGTCACTTCTAAGGCTACCAGGGGACTAACTGATACAAGCCAAGGTATTTTCAATTGCCTTATGCATGATAAACTAAACAATCGATGAGGATGATCAGAAAAAAAATTGCTGAATGAATGAATGAATGTTGAGTGAATGTTGGTGAAGAATATTGATTATACTATGGTTTGACAAAAAAATAATTAATACATCTTTCTGGAATAAACACAACCAGAATGCCCCTTGGGAGTGAACAAGTCTGAGACTTTGTGTCATGCACTTAAGACATGTTATCAGTAGAGATGAGTAGCTGCAGTTGTTCTTCAGAAAAGATAAAAATGTCTCCAGGAAATGGACTGACCCAAGGCCTGCAGCAATAGGCTCAGATGATGGTGAGAATGGGGCAGGAACAGCCTTCTCTCTTTCACTCTCTTTAAAGTCGCTCTGAGTTGGAACTGATTAGATAACCTCTGACAACTATTTATTTTAGCAGCTAAATGCTCTAAGCATCTCAATGTGCTTGTCCTCTATTAGCCTAAGTTAATTGTTTTTAGGGAAATGTCAATATTTTGCTAAGATTCTTTAATGACCACTGCTCCTTTCGAGAAAAGTGTTAAGAATGCCTAAAGAGGCCTGTTTACAGTGGGCTCCTGTCTTTTCCCTCTTTACTTGTCTCGCCTTCTCTCTATGACACAGTGACTGTCTTTGGCATCTCCCAGAGAGTCTTGATCCAGAGTGTGTCAGGATCCTTCCACGGCTTTTCCCCCTGTCTTCAGGGATCTCCACTATCTTCTCATCACCATTTCTCTACATATTTCAGAAAGGAACACAGGTCATCATTGTAGAAAACCATCCTGACAAACTTGTCGTAAGCTCATGAAATGGCATGCATTTTCAATGACTTTTCCAATGTTTTCAGTTAAATATGATGTTTCTTTTGGCTAATGTTTATCTCTTTGGTTAGGCTTTAAATATTATCAGTGCTCCAATTTTTTCAATAGTTTTCTCTCATTGCATAGTAGAATGCCTTCTGTAAAGTATGTTTAACTTAATAATTGATTCACATACATGAGAGTGTTGAGTATGGAAAAAGAAAGACTGAAGAAGAATACATGTGTTTAAATTATGGTCTTGGCAAAGAATATTGAAAGTACTGGATTGCCAAAAAGGGTAAACACATATGTCTCGGAAAAGGTACAAACAGAATGTCCCTTAGAGGCAAGGCTGGTGACCCGTTGCTTCTTGCACTTTGTACATGTTGTCAGGAAAGTCCAGTCCCTGGAAAAGGACAGCGTGCTTGATAAAGAAAAGAGCATTGAAAAAGAGAAAGGCCTTCAAAAAGATGTATTGACACAGTGGCTGCCAACCTGGGATCAAGCGCAGAAGCAATGGCGGAGAAGGCTGTGGCCAGCAGGTGTTTCTGTCTCTGGTAGGTAGGATAATTATGAGTGAGAATTGACCTGCTAGCACCAAATCATGCCACAGCATGGTTACCGTGGGTTTCGTGTTGGGCTGCTGAAGACAGCCAGTTTGAATGCACCCGCCACTCTGCAGGAGACAGCAGACTATCTGCTCCCAGGAGAATATGCAGTCTGCACTATTCACAGAGGGCAGTTCTACTCGGTTGTGGTGATGAGAGCATCATAGAGCTAGCTCGATTGAGCCAAATTATAGAGAGCAGCATAGAAATTTCATTTTCTGAAGAAGAAGAAAATAGTGACAGTTTAATCCACTCCAAAGCAGCGGAAAGTCAGAATTAGCAGATGGTCAGAAGGGGCAACCAAAAAAGGTGGGGAACCCTGATAAGGACTGGTGGGAGACCGCTGAAGTACCAGTGATATCAAAGGATCAACCAAATTTATTATATAAACACAGGTTAGAACTGGCCTTTTTGAGAGAGCTCAGAGCCAGGAATTCAACAACCCAGGTTTTCTCCAACTTTATCCTTATGAGTACACTGATGAAGGCAATGTTTATGGGGACTGTGATATTAGAACAGTAATAATATGTGTGAAGAACACTGTTGCTATTTTTTTCCTGATATTGTCCTCATATTCTGCTTTTTATTTGATGTTAAGAATTATTGGATTGTTTGATGTGTGTTTGTAGTGAATTAACCAAGCATTCAAAAATGTCTAATATTGTTAAGTAATTACGGATTGTGTTGCTGATGACATGGTAGAGTGTGCGTATGAGTTGGGATCCACACCATGGCTGCATTTATGTGACTTCTCTGTGTGTTCTTGGCATTCATTCTCTACACTCAGAAGATATTTTTTTTTGAAAATGTGCCACACTATTATTTTTTTGGGTGGGAATCACTACCCTCTGGTGGGAATGTGGGTCAAGCCTTGCTCCTGGAGAGCCACTGCTGGATTTGAACCACCAAGCCAGTGGGCCGCAGTCCCACACTCAACCAGTATTCCACCGGGGTTCAGCCCTCATACCATTATTTTCAGCAGCAGCATGTTAAAAATTAAAATAAGATAAAGACCGTGGCATCTCAGAGGCAGAGATGTGGGTTGGAGAGAGGTTGTCATAAAGCCATAGAAGATCTGTATTCTTTAAAGAAACCCAAACTCACTACTATTAATTGTATATTTGATTAAATAGTAAAGTATCTATATAGGCTTTCCAGAGTATTTTATTTTCCCTTGTAATGACACTGGATTTCATCTTCCCTCTACCCATAAACTGGAAACAACGTACAATGGGATTATCAAATCAACACCGGATAAACTCTAAGTTCTGGCAGATCTAAGTCTCTCAAAGCAGTTACTTTTTCAAAGACAAATTTTAAAACTTTGCCTTTCCACACTGTAATTCTCTGTGAGCCTTTTGCTTCTGGTGCGTTGATTCATTCTACCTCCCAAAGGCATCCCGTGTTTTCTGTTCTTCAGCATGGCTGAGGATATATTTTCATTTCTTTGCTTATCTAATTCCTGCCCATCCTTCACTGTCTCACTCGGGTTCCTTGAGATCTACAGAGTCTTCCCTAAAGAAAATGTCAGTTGCTTTCTACTGTTTACTTTATGTATCTCATTGGGAATTTGCTGTCTAGCCTTGCATACTTTCAGAGTTTCAGATTTTCAATAATTAGATATAAAGTATGATATAAGCAAGAGTCATGTCTTATGTGAATCCATACTCCTGATAGTATTCAACATATTTATTCACAGTTTAATTGAAATAAATGAATTTTAAGACACCATCTGGACTCCCAGGAGAATATGGTGGTTTATGGGACTATTTGTGCTTATCCCAAACAGTATTAAACTAAGATTTCACAACATTTCAGATTTTCTAACTGATAGTTATAAATTTTTTTTCTGTAGAGGTTTTCCAATTAAAAACATGATTTTCAAATATTGATTTACTGATAGTATGGATATGTTCACTGATTTATCAAATAAACCTATTGCATTCCAGGTAAATGATCAAGGAAGGTCTGGTATGTTTGAGACATCAATTTGGCAGTTAGCAGGCCAATGCCAGTACATTCAAACATCTCAGATATTGAGAAGTTGGCTAGGAAACATTTTGTTTTATTCTACATGATGTCACCATGAATTGCAACCAAATTAGTAGCAACAATAAAAAAATAGATGGGTACTGCGGCCCACTGGGTTGGTGGTTCAAATCCAGCAGCTTTTCAGGGCAAGGATGGGCCTCTTACTCCCACCAGAGGGCAGCGATGCCAAAAAAATAGATGGAAATGCACTACATGGGAAGGATTGATAGAATTTGGTCTGCAGTTGTAGACACTGTTTTTATGGTGGGTAGGGTTGTGAGGGATGGGGCAGAAGGGTAACATTCGGGATTGAGGGCTTCATCAAAGTTTCAAAATTGTCTTATTTATTCAAATGCACATGTTTCACATTCTAATCTGTGTGAGGAAGCAACATACATTGAGCCATTTAATATAGTCAATTTTTATCTGAGGGTAAAAATTTATCTTTCCAGAAATTAAGGACATGATATACTTTTGATTTCTACATCGGTTGAAAGCCAGAATGAAATATGCCATAGTAGAGCTGCAGGCCTAAAATGCAGGTCTTTTCTTAGGAAAATAGCATTCAGAAATTCCACTTAGCCTCAAGGCAATTCAGATTTCTTCTTTTCATAAGTGATAACATACATGTAGCTTATGATTGCTGAATGGATGTCTTAACTCCCAAACCTTATAATAAAATCTCATTATTGGGAGTGATGATAGTTTTTATGTATTATTTTATATAGTTTATGTATAACAGTATTTTATTTTTTCTAATGTGCACTTTTCATATTTTATGAAATCACTTACTAATTTCATAAAAATACCAAATATTACTGAGGAAATGTCTCGAGGGTCATATCTGACTTGCTTAGACTCCACAAAGTGGGAGGAGAATGCTACTCTACATTTGTCAGGGCAAATGTCTATAACTTAAATCTCAGACACACCTTCACCCTTCAACCATCTTTACTGTATCCTGAGATCAATACTCCCTCTCATGGCAGTCATGCTCTGTTGGCCTCTGTAGTCCATTGCAAGGACAAACAGGCTATACTCACGTTATGGAGTGTATTAGGGAGGTTAGCAGTTAAAGTCACAATCAGACATGTTAAAAAGAGAGGCTTTGTCTGCAGATTCTCTTCTCAGGTATGGCAGCAGACATGTTTCTCTCCCCTACCTAACTCACGCCCCCTTTGTTGACTGGCCTGAATGGGCAAGTCATACAAAGCTTCTTCATCACTGTGTTAGGCTGCATTTTCAAAGAAGCAAAATCAGTGTTTTGAGAAAGAATTTTATCTTGAAGAATGTTTTAACATGAAGCAGTCTGGCACAGTCCAACCCAATTAAACGGGGCAGATATTAGTTGGTGGCCCTCATGTAGATGAACCACCATTACAAATGGGGAATCTAGGAGCTTACATGCATCCAAGTTCAGCAGGAATATGACGGGGTGGGGGTGTCAGCCTACTAGCTCCCAGGGTTGATGGTCTTGAGATAAAGGACCCAGGAAAAAGGAAAGTGAGAACCAGAGTTGACTCCATTTGTAGTGCATCGCATCAGAAAGACAGCACAGGCAAGGAACTGCCACAAAATGTGGCTTGATGGGTAAGCTGGACTTTACCCAATTAGTCTCACATGTCTTTTGGGCACAGAAACCAAAATGTATTCTTGCCACATGCCCAAGGGATATCCCACTTCAAGCCAGCCACCATCCCACAATAGTCAGCTTTACTCATTTTTTGTAAACTTCCTCACAATCTCTTTTGTCACTCTCTTCTCCACACAAGGACCTCAGATGCACTCAGGTTTTCTTCCATAGTAATGAGATTCTATCAGTTATTTCTTTGTAGATGGTTTACTTTATACCTCACAAAATAGCAAAACTGACCAATCGCTTGCATTAGGGCTCCTCATAGCCAATTTTCATGTTTATACTGAGTCATTTGGTGGGAGTCACAAATATTAGGATTATTAAGTAACTCAACTTTGCCAGAATTGCACAAACCCAAAATCTGATTCTGTGTTGTTGAATCTTTTAAAATAATACATATAAGCTAAGAGGTGAAGTGATAAAACTATTAACACATAGTTCCCATTTTGTTGATTAGATGCATAGCGCAACTTTATTTATAATATTTTAAATTTTACTTAAGTATTATAATCCTGTTGTAGAGTAGACAAATTCCACTATTATTCCAATAGTTATTTTTCTATTAAAAATTCTTGAAATTTAATTAAAAATAATAAAACAATTACTCAGCTGGTATCTTTACAGAAAAAGATGATGAAAATTTATAATTGAGCCTTGTCATAAATATTATATTTCTAGAATTCTAATTAACTTTAGTAGACAGGAACCAGTATACATAAGAAAAAGACTTGAATTATTAATTATGTGTATTACATAGTTAGATATAGATATCAGTAAGCACTCTGAAGATAAACAGGTAGAAGATCTTTTGATTGCAACCCTTACAGAGAAATGGAGATATAGAATGAATGGCCAAGCATACACATATGCTATACATGTTTGTGAGTCTATGATTTTTATATCCAAATTTAGATTTTTATTTAAACTATAAGATGTGGCAATTTTTATTTTCCAATCAATAAGTTTATATACATATACATACATTTTGATAGGTCTGCTTTCAAGATAATGCATTTCTAGTTATCTAATACTCTTTAGCACTGAGTTACTGAAGAAATATGTGTACTTATGATTTCCTAAGCTCTTAAATCTATTTTTATCTACTTTCATAGATAGAACATACATATTAAAAAGTGAAGTGGATAAGAAGGCAATAATCACATTTATTTAATTTGCATTAGATTGCATACTCTTTATGTATGCCTTTAATATCATTTGAATTATTTTTCATTTGAATAAGCAATATTTTATAATTATCATATTTTAATTTTATATAGATATAATTAGTTTTAATTTAAAATACAGATTTAACTAGTGGCTATTATGCATTTCATATAATTGCACAAGGGAAGATCATAAATTAAAAAGAAGAGCATGTATTCACTGAATTAGTTGTTGAATATTTTTTCTGTTATAAAAGTTTATAACTATGCCTGTTAAAAATCTTAGAGCAAACTTAAAATGCTAATTCACATTTTCCTTGTGCCACAGTGTGCTTTACCAAGATAGCATTGGATTCCCTAGATGATCTATGCTACCAGCTTTGAAGACCCTCCTTTTGGGTTCCATAACAAAAGCTAATGGGGAGTTTACAAAGTCCAGAGCCTGAATTACAACCACTGAATTCACCAGAAGGAGAATGGGAGTGATGAGAAGAAGGATTGACTAACCTACTCAGAGAAAGGACGAACCATTTTGCCATGGTCGTCTTGAGAATTATCTTCCTCTGATGGAGAACACACATTGACCAAACTGACAAAGACATGAAATCATTTTTTAGCATTTCAGTTGTGAAACTTAGGGATGCTACTCAAACTTTCGGATAGAAAACATACTCTATAGTAACCAAAGCTTTTTATACATTCTGGAGAATTTTTTTTCAAAAAATATCATGAAATTTTCATTCGTATTTTGTGTCCACTGGAATCATATCATCCTCAGATTTTCCTTACTTTCCTTTAGCCTTGTACCAAATGTTGCAAGTGTCTATAACAATTGCTCCTCTCAGATGGCAACAAAAGGTACAAATATGTTTGACATAATATATGCATACATGGATTGTGATAAGAACTCTATGAGTCCCCAATAAAATGATTAAAAGTAAATAAATAAAAACAAGTGTCTCAAAAGGTAAGGTCAAAAATGTAAAACAAATATAGAATATGCACATGAATCCATAAAAAACTGCCTAAATTCATATAACATTTATATCTATGCATTTGTAGATGCATGTGTGTATATATTTAGAAACTTATCTCATTCTATTGCACTTTGCTTGATAGGGTTTCTCAGATACAAAATATCTTGTCAACCAAAGATTTATGGCCCCAGTGCTTTGAGCAAACCTATCTGAATCCAATGTCCTACAGCCTGTGTTCACTTCTAGTGTCTGTGTCACATTCGGCAATGTTCACAGTATTTCAAGGATTCTAACAGTGCTGTTGCTCACTTGATATGCAAAAGTACTGATGGGTCAGTAGTTATGTCTTCGGCTGTGATTTGCATGGTCCTTAGTTCAAAACCAGCAGCAGCTCCAAAGGAGAAAAACTGGTTTTGATTGGGTGTGCAACAGACAAATATAATCCTCTCTGGTTGATCTGTGCACAGTGAATCCGCCTAGTGTTTCTGAGACTGTAAATTTTTATGGAGCAGGCAAACTCATCTTTCTCCTAGGAAGCATTTGGTGGGTTTGAACTCTTGATCTTGTGGTTACCCTCCTAAATCCTGTGCCACACCACCACCAGGGGTCCTTTAACACACAGAAAAATGGAGCAAATGATAGTGGGAGGTGAAGAAGCCTCAAGGAACCAGAGGAATATTGTGTATTTCATCAATACTTCACTGCATCCTGGTGACACATTCCTTCTCTGTGGCCCTACTGTGCGATTGTTCCATTGTCTGCAGATGGAACTTGGGTCTTTGATCTGCCCCTCAATAATTTTCAGCAATAGGTTTTTGTTTGTTTTTTATGTGTCTTCTGCTGCCTATTACCTGATTTGAATAACGTCTCATGATCACACTGGCAGTGTCCTTCTTCCAAGTGGGTCTGTTGCTTCTTTGCTGAATGACTATTTGTTTAATGCTAAGCCTTTAAGATTCAGACACTATGTCTTTTGATAAGTGGGCACCACCTTATGTACCACAATTGCTTATGCATTCATTTTGTCTTCAGGGATTATGTCAGGAAGGTGAACATCTCAGAATGCCAATTTGTTAGAACAAGGTATTCTTGTATTGAGGGAGGTTATGAACAGAGGCATGAAGTCCATCCACTTCCTCAGTGTATATCCATATACATAGATGTACATAGGCCAATACTTCTATTTTTGTGGATTAAATGCATTTACATCTTTACAAACCTATGCTTAAATATCTATATATCCATTGCTTTTCTTCCTTGGTCCTCCCTCTGTTTCTTGACGTTTCCTCACCCCGTCCCCACTATCACAACTCCAATACTGCTTTTCAATTCAGACTTGACTGTAGCCTACACACTGGTATAGAAAAGAGATGGGGGTCTCATGATACATGGAATCCAGGAATAGCAATACCAGAAGGGTAGAGATAAGGAGGAGAGAGGAAGTGAGAAAGGGGAAACTTTTGATCGCAATGATCAACTCATAGCCATACAAATCTCTCCAAGGGGAATAACAACAGAAAATATGGGGGAAGGGAGACCATGTTTGGTGGAAGATATGAAAATAATAATAATTTATAATCCGTCATGGGGGTATGAGGGGGAGAGGGAAGAGAGGGAAAAATGAGCTGATATCAAGCGCTCAAGAGAAATTAAATATCTAGACAGAAATGAAGGTAACATATGTAGAAGCATGCATGGTGCAATCTATGTATGGATTGTAACAAGAGTTGTAGAGTCCCCAATAAAATTATCATTATTTTTTAATAAAACAGGGGATATATAACATTTATTTATACTGGAGAAACCAAAGAAATTTTTCAACATTATGCTAGTTGAAGTTTTATGCTAACTCAGCTGGACCAGGATTCTCAGTGGTCCAGATTTTAAGGTCTACTAATGTCCCACGACAAGAAGTAATACAATGTAGTAACTGACACAATCATAGCTGAATAAGAAGTCAAACAGTTGTAAGATTAGGATGTGTCCTAACATCACTACTCAAACCTCTGATGCAATGTATTGGAAGGAAATTTTCTTGCTCTGTATACGTCCCATAGAAGTGGATGCTGTAGAGAGGCTTGCTTACTCTTTCTGGGCTTACCTCACTGATCTGGCTCATAGTAGACTTCTATTTTAATGGACTGAACCAAGAGTCTGCTCTTGTATACTCATTGACATAGGGAGTTACCCAAAGCCTGTCTTAGGACCTGGTAACCTTGTATTCATTTGTGGCCACAAGTTTGACCTACTGAACTTGGATATATATTCATCTCTGTAACCCCCAGCCCATGGCCTTCTTACCAATCTTGAGTTCATCAGTCCTTGCAATTACATAAATCAGGAGGAACCTCTAGCCTAATATCTTGTCCATGGACCTGAATTTGCCCACTTTTACAAGTATGTGAGCTATTTTCTTTATATATTTTTTATTTATATACTTTTATAAACTCTACTGGTTCTACTTCTCCAGAGATCCCAGCTTAAGATACTATTATGATCTTTTCTTTGTTGGTGTGATCTGGAACAGAACACCGAATATCTCTGAAGTATGTTTATTTATGATGTAAATTAACAAAGGAATGTTAGGATTACTGGGCTCTATTCAAAATGAATTAATGGTTTGCATAACGACAAACTGTAACTGGTTGTTGGTTCCAACAGACAGATTGTTTACATATATGCTTTCAACAATGACATCAAATTTTCACTGTTGAATTTGGATATAGCCAGTCAATACATAATCAAACAAAGTACTGTCCTGAACCACATTGTCATATTTTTTATATCTTTTCAGATATGGGATAAATTTTTCACTTCCCTCATAAGAGTTTTTTTGTATAGAAATCTGATGAGAAAGAGATGTCCAAATCATTCCCTATATAACACATACTAGGGCAGATGTTTGAGTGCTCCCCAAAAGATCACTTGTTCAAACCCATTAGGTGCTGTACAGGAGAAATATGAAACTGCCTGCTTCCCTAAAGATTTACTTTCTAAGTCCTACATAGGATCATTCTGAATCAATAGTAATTCAATGACAGTGTTAAACCATATCACAAAATCATCTAAGAATTGGCTTCAAAAATTGTAGAAAAGTGAAAGTAAAGGAAATGGAATATTTTCACTAGGCTAAAATGTTTCCTGTTTGTTCTATTTTTATTAGCATCTCTATTACATGGGACTATAAGCAATCATCTAGTTTATCACTTGAGCTGCCTAAATGGCCACCATTGTTTTCACCCTGAAACTTTTTAGCACCTATTCAATCATTACACTAAGTTATTCAATAAATCCTAAGTACATTGATACACAAAAACATTTGCCTAGCCTAGGAAATTATCCTTCATCTTGATGGAACTTTATCTCATGTGATTCTTAGCTCTATGATCTCTGCATTTTAGTTCTAATCATCACTTCAGTTTTCTGAATGATCCCAGCATGCCTGACCTCTTTACTAAGTTGGCTCTCTTCTCCTAAGGATCAACAACATGGTTATCTTCTTTTAGCTAGCCTCATTTTAATTCAAATATTTGTTTAAATATCATTTAGTAGAAGCCTTCAAATTAAATGATAGACACTTGACACTTTCTAATATACCATTCCACCATAATTTCTTCATAATGTGAAATTATGTGCATAAGAAACTTTTTAATTTGTTTACAATGCATATGACAATATACCACTGAATTAGAATAGTGGTCTCGTCTGAAACTGTCCTCTCCTCAGTGTCCAGCACAGTGGTTACCCATGAACATTAATTCTACTAATATTTGTAAGACAAAAAGAAGGAAGATGGTCAGGAGAAAGAGGTATGATAAGAAGAAAGATGGAACAGATTGTGGTAGCAATTGTATAGTTCTATTTGGCATGTTTGAAATATAGAGTAATATAAGTATTCAACCACAACTAGTAATAAAAATTTAAAAAGAAAAAGAAAACTGGGAGGAAGGCACATGAAATTCAGAGTAGCTAAATTCTCAAAGAAAATGAGATTCCTTGTGCAGAAAATTGTCGATGGCACTAAACTCTAAATTCACTTATTTTGTCTCGGGCTGATTGTGGGTAAAATTGCAAATAGAATTAAATAATTTCAGTACTTAGAATTCAATTATCAGTTATTATTTTTGGATAATATTTTTTAATTTATTGACTAAATAGCCAGCCTCAGACTAATAATACTTTATGACAGTACATTCATTATATATTATCTGATTATTAATCATTTAAGCCTGCCATTTTCCACCCTGCTTTGATAGAAAATGTTCTCTTCTATATCTGAATTTTTTTTTTAGTAAAAGCATGAAAGGCCTTCATTGTTAAATAATAGTAAGCATTATTAGTATTGTTATTGGTCTAAAGTTAGTCCCCAGAAAAAAGTGAAAATGGGCATATAAAAATAGTAGGGATCTTTAGCAACTGTTAAGACTATACCTGCCTTTGTGATTTGCTATTGAACATATGAGGTGCTATATCAATGGGGTCTTCCTGAAATTCACCAGTGATTAGGTTATAAATTTTGAACAAATTTATCTCAGAGAAATTTTATTAAGTAAATATTTTATTTTGTGTGTAGCTAATGTGTTATCGTGAGAGTGGAGCTTCCTTTTTTCCCATTAGAGTTCTGAGGGGAATTCACTGGACTGCATAGATTTCCACCAGGGATAGGAAAACTAAAGGTTATGTACTCGTTGGTTTAAAGCTGTTTGTATCAGAAAAGGGCAGTTTACTTTTTTTCACTCTTTGTTTTTAATAACAAGGGATGTCATGGCCTTTTTGGTTTCTCCATAGCACTTAAGGGAATGCAGGAACAAAATATTAGTTTTACAATGAATGGCCTGAATCAGGCATCTGTGGAGTGGGATATATAATAATTTTAATTTTCAGTGTCAGTGCAAGATAGCTCTATAGCGATTTCAATGAGCTGCATTGCACCCTTTAGCGAAGTTCTGAGAAGGTCATGGAAGACTATGAAGGGAAAGGAGGACAAGGAGGAAGATCTGATTGAACATGTTCCAGGGGAAAAAATTAAAGAGTCCTCTTGTAATAATGGTTTCCCTGTGAGCTGCAAACTGCAGCTTCAGCAATTCAAAACTACTAGGTGTTCGGTGAGCTAAAGATGAGGCTTTCTGCTGCCATTAAAAGTTGCACTCTTGAAAACCCACAGGGACAATTCCACCCAGGTTTTATCAGGTCACTCTGAGTCAGAATCAACTCCATGGCTATCACTTTAGGAGGGGATACCTCAGACCCCTCTGTTAGGTATAACTAGAGAGGAACATTTATTAAGCCGTAAACAGGGCAAACATAAAATAAAAATAAATACAACTCATGATGGGTGGCAGATAGTTTTGATTCTTCCTTCTCCAGATGAATACTTTTGATGTTTTTTCTTTGCCTTGTGTTGCTGACTAGAACCTCCAGCATGACATTAAGTGGGGACAGGGGGCAAATTATAAGATATTGCATTTCAACCTAACTATATTTCCCATACTAGGAGCCTTGGTGGTTTAGTGATTGAATTGGGCTGCTCTTCTCATGGTGGGCAGGTCCAAACTGCCAAGAACTCCTCGATAGAAAACCTGGGCTTTCTCCTCCTGTAATTGTTCCTGTCTCAGAAACCCAAAGAGGTCCCTATGAGTCATCAGTGAGTCGATGTCAGTGTGAGAGAGGCTTATCATCATTGACTTACAATTATCTCTGTCCGGTAACAGAGCTAGTCGCCGCATCCCTGGTGCATGGTCAGAGGGGATTTACCTGAGGATCAACCCATGTGTGGACACTGCAAATGGATTTTGGACTCCGTCATCCGTAGCCTTCTGCAAGCCAGGTCCTTCAGATTTGCATTTTATTAGTTACAATCCTTGGACGACACAGGCTGGTGTGCTTCTTCTAATTGGGTTTAATTGAAACCTCACTTAGATGACTGCATCTTTGAACATAAGCCATTTAAGTTTCTAAACCAGCAGTTCTCAACCTGTGGGTTCCATCCCCTTTATGGCTCAAACGACCCTTTTCCATTTATCACCTGATTCATAACAGAGGCGGAATTACAGTTATGAAGCAGCAACAAAAATAATTTTATGGTTGGTGTCATCACGACATGAGGAACACTATTAAAAGGTTGCAGCATTAGGAAGGTTCAGAAGCACTGCTCTAAAAGCTTAATTCTACTCAGATGGAACCCAAAGGAAGAAGAAACCTGTTACCACGTTCCTTTTTGTTTCTTAAGAAGAAATTAACAAACTGTTTGTGTGTGTGTTTATGCAGATGTCTAATGTTAGCTATTTCTTGGCAATTTATTACACACTTGTTAAATAGTGTTGTTTGAATAAAGGATGTGTTTCTTTACTGAACTGAATAGCTCTATATCTACAAAATGTGGGAAACTCATCTCAGCAAAAGAATTCATTTAAAAATCGACCAAAGACTTCCTGGACCTTAATGGGTTAAAGTTGACATCAAATCCAGGCAAAGGTGGTCATTTTATCCTCTTCAATTTTTTTAATGAGCACTTATTATATGCCAAGCTTTCATTTGTGCACTTACTATTTTTTAACTCTTCTAATCCTTGATTGTGTAATTGAAGTGATCTCCATGCAGATAAAATAAAAAGAATATATTTTAGCCAGCAATGATTGACACATAACCACAACTCTTCCCCCTCCAGTGGGGATGAACAACTGAAATCATGAGGAAAGGGAGGCAGCAGTTGCTATATGATATGAAAATTATTATAATTTCTAATTTATCAAGGGTCACATAATAGGGAGTGAAAATAAGAGGCGCTCATACCAAGGGCTCAATAATGTAAAGGTCTAGAAAATAGTAATGGCAACATATGTACAAATATGCTGCATACAATTGATGTATGGGTTATTATAAGAGCTGTAAAAGCCCCCAATAAAATGATCTTCTAATAATAAAAAAGTCATAGGACCATGCAACAGTTATTGAACCCTAATTTGAGCTAAGTACTTTAATGCATCATTGTTGATTCATCAATTTAAAATGCACCACATAAGTGCAAAAGAAGAAGAATAGGAAAAACAGTGTGAAGGGCAAGAAGGTTTGCAATGGGGACTCTCTACTCCTGTTTTATGAAAGTACAAAAGGCTAGCACTACCCTTGACAAGGATGGAAGAGACCCTGGGTCCTTGCAACATGCATATGGGAACTCTCTACTCTCTGCTCAGTTTTTCTGTAAATCTAGAGTGACTCCAAGAAATAAAATCTGAGATTTACATGCAAAAGTCTTATTTTTAAAATTAGCTTGTTTTTAAAATAATTTTCCTTTTTTTGTTTGTTTGTTTGTTTTGGGGGGACATCACTGCCCTCTGGTGGTCATGGGAGCTACCCAGCGCTGCTCCTGGGAGCCTCCTCTGGATTTGAACCACCAAACCCACGGGCTGCAGTCCCGGAATCAGTCACGCCACAAGGGCTCAGGCCCTAATTTTTCTTTTCTATTCAAGTTATGGAAGGCATAAATAAACACTTTACTTCAAACAGGATAGTGCTTCATAATTTTATTTATTCAGAAAAGATTACATTCACATTCTAAAGACCTACATTATATATTAGAGCCCTGGTGTCGTCGTCGCCCTTTGGGCTGTGTTCTACAGCTGAAAATCATCAGGAGTTCTTCGGGAGAAAGGCTGGCCTTCGAATCCAGCCTTCCCTGTCTTAGAAACCCACTGGGCTTCCTGCGATTCCACATTCACTTGATGGCAATGAGATTCTTTTGAGACCCTTCTTAAGAATGATGGTTCAAGTTATCGTGCCAGTGGGAATTTCTGCTTTTTCAGATGGTTCCTTTGCAACATTTATTTCTCAGTTAGGATTTTAAGTAGAAGCTGAGGTTTTATGCTTAAGGTTTTATCCAACCTGTTCCTAGAAATCGTATCAAATGTGTAAGACGAGGGTAATGTCTTTAAAGTGCTTCCGATTTGGGTGGCAAGTAATTCACTTCAAAAGAGTATGTAAGGAAATGACTCACTTTGCTGCCTATGTGAGGATATGAAGTACAGACACAAATGCAGTCAGTTAAATGAAAAGTAAGTAGATCATATTCCCACCTTGACTGAACTTGGCAGCCCATACTCATGATGTGTTTTTCATCTGCAATATTATCACTGAAACATGAGGCTTTTTAAAGCATTTTTTAACTTGTAAAAATTAACAAACAATTCGATTTATAAACATCAGTCACCATTGCTTGAAAGGTCATTATTGATACTATGTCCCTGTAGCCAGTCCGCTCAGAATTGGGACTCCTTAAGGTCTTTCAGAGAAAAATGTGACCTCCTCCTGTGTCGCCTTCCTTCGTGATGGGCAATAGATATGTTCGAGATCAAAGTTGGGGCTGTTGTGTTAGTCCATCTTCTTAAGGATTTCTTTTGTTTCCACTGACCCTCTGCTTTCTCAAATCGCTTAACTACTAGAATTTATATATTAATGTAAAGGATCTTAGGAAACGTCTTAGATTCTATTTAGCATCATAGGTCATTTTTCTTGTTTGAGCTCTCAGCAATCTTATACTCAGCAACAGAACCAAGAGTTGAAAATGTCATGTATTATGAAACCTTTGACAGATATATCATATCATGGCTAAACTTTTATTATTTTCTCTAATTGTTCATAAAATAAAAGAAGGGCTCTCAGAAGTGCTTGAGGATATATAAAAAATCATTACATTTATTCAGATGTGATGATTTGTATGCCAGCCCGTCAGCCTACCGGCTTACCTCATTCCAACCTCAAGGCTGTGAACATTTCATCACTTCTCTGATGCCATTAAGTTTAATAATATGACGGCCTGCATTGTGTATTAAAATGTATCACTGTGCTGAAACTCTGTGCTATAGTGTTTGTGAATATTTATTACTTCAGTTATAAGTGCTCTCAACTTCATACAAAAGAGCAATGCTAATTTAAATGCCTGTGCTGCTGTAATTGCGTTGTTTAGAAAATATTCTCTCTTCTTTTCTTTCAGGAATGTTGCAGGGATGTTAGTAATATGCTTGTTTTAGAGGTGCAACAGCTGGCAGATGCTAACTTTCACAGGCATATAATTGCACCCCAGATTAAAACACTGTGGGTATACTTAGTCTTTGACAGGGATCATTAGTTCCCTACTTTTCTCTCCCTGGGAATGCAAGTGGTCAAGCCAGCTTATTTTAAACAGTGGTGGAAATATTGATTATCTTATGAAATTTGTTTAAGGACGTTATTGAAGGAGCACACTTTTAAATGCCAAAAGGTAATATTTGCATTAAATCGTTATATAAAATATACTATTTACTTAGGCATTCAATGATTATTTTCCTCAAAATTAGTAGCTCAAATGAAATACTTCAACATGGATTTAGACACAATTGTTTATATCTTCTTATTTTAGTTCTTAATGCTTTGCTCCCCTATGGTTTTTTTCACTAGTAACCAAGTGCAAAAATAATTTCATTTAGAACAGTTAGTACAAAGGTTGCACCATATTAAATAATTAGATGCATTGCACAAAGGAAATGTTCAATTCGGTAATAGGGATCTGAAATCAATAGATTTGAATGAAGTATTAGTTCTTTTCCTCACGTGTTCTCTTAGAAAGGCCATTTAACTTGTTTATTTTTATTTCTATGTCTGCTTTTACAATGTCCAAATAGTAGATCTCTCAACTAAGTATTCTAATCTATGTGCCTCCTTTTATAGATTAATTTCAAGGACCCCAAAAATCATGATAATTGTGTTGTAAGTCTTAAAATGCATTTTAAGAAATTACTCTTTAGATTAGCATCTTTGTTTCCCTCCTCTCATGATACAACATACTTATTCTAGTGTATATTTTCAACATAATTAATCTATGTGCTGAGAAATCTAAGAAATTGGATTGAAAAATAGCAAAGCATAATGATTCCAGGAAGACGTTTAGCAGCATGCAGTAGCTAGGTGATACAGCCTTGTTGAAGCTGAAGAACACTTGAAGCACTTACTGAGGCGAATACAAGACTGCCTGCTTCAGTACTAATTGCAACACGATGTAAAAACCAAAAGAGCTCATGACTTTAATCACAAGACATGGACAAGAACCTGAAGTCAAGGATTTAATTTAACCTGCATCAACAATCATATGCAGATGCATAAGTCAAAAATTAAGATATTGAATTGAGTAGATCTCCTGCACAAGATGGTGAGATCTTAGTCCACTTTAAGGACAAAAGTATGCCTGTCCCAGCCATTGTATTTTCATTCATCATAAGTTGGATAATTCAGAAGGAAGACTGGAGAAGAACTGATGCACTTGAAACCTGACACTGTTGAAGAATATCGAAAGTACCATGGGTGCTAAGCAAATGTCCTAAAAGTACAGCCAGCATGCTCCCCAGAAGGTTGGATGGTGAATCTTTGTTCTACGTATTTTGTCAAGAGAGGCCATTTCCTGAGAAAGCACAGATCCCATAGTGGTAACATCCAACCTTGCATCCGGATGAGTCCTGAGGGACAATTGTGCAATTGAAGGGAAGACATTATGAGACACACAAAAGTTTTGGGGTGCCCTCCTCTGCCATGGCTTCAGGAACCAGGTCTGAGCAGAGAAAGAGAGATGCATTCTCAACATCAGCTTATGTACTGTAGGGCAGTGTTTCTCAACCTTCCTAATGCCGTGAACCTTTAATACAGTTCCCCATGTTGTGGTGACCCCAAATCACAGAATTATTTTTGTTGCTACTTCATAACTTTAATTTTGCTACTGTTATGAATCATAATGTAAATATATGATTTGCAGGATGTATTTTTTACAAATTGAACATAATCAAAGCATAGTGATTAATCACAAAAACAATATGTAATTATGTATTGTGAATTATTTATTTCTTTCTTTTTTTTGGGGGGGGGGCATCACTGCTCTCTGGTGGTGGGAGTAGGAGGCTCAGCCCCACTGCTGGAATTGAACCTCCATCCCAGTGGGCCACAGTTCTGCTCACAACCACTACGCCACCGGGGCTCAGCCCTGTGAATTACTTATTTCTAATTCAAAATCAATGAAATTTTGTCTTGAATCATGGTGTAACATGGGTAACAGTCAGCATTACAGCAGAAAACTACATTACTACATTTTGAAACAGTGTGCATAAAAAGTCAACTTTAGTGTGAAGGTTGAGATAGCTTCTTTCTCACCAGATCAGAAATTCTTGTGACAGTCTTTTCAAGAGCATAATGAAGCAATGAAGACCATCTTCCACAAAAAGTCTACTTCTGGATGTAGACTTGCAGCCTTGTTTCACAAAGATAAGTTGTTGGAAATGGAAGAAGGCGCAACACTGTCTCAGACAGAACAGTCTCAGACTGCAAACACTTGATCCAGAATTTTCTAACTGGCATTGTAGAGAAATCAGTTCTTACTACATCACTGTTAATAAGTTCAATGGACTCTTCTCAGGAACATGTTTAATTTGACTATGAATGAGTTTCTGCCAAGTGCAAATGGAGTGTCAGGTAGATTTTGAAAGTTCAATGAAATCTTATCTGCAAGCATGTGCAAGTGTTCTGTCACAGAAATCATCATCATCCTATTGTCTGGCTCAATGTCACGTTCCTCAAAGAAAGCAGATAAAATAGGCAACATGTAAATTTTATTTTCCTGATTTTTTTTTTTGCCAAAGCTGAAGTTTCATTTGAAATCATCTGATCTTTTCAGAAAAACTGAGGTATGTGGCATTTGGTCCTTGCATTGGTAAATTTAACTCATTTAAGATGGCAACCAAGTAGCTATTTTCTGCAGTTCAGTTTTATCACTGAAAATTTCTTTCAGGAAATAGAGGAAAGAGCTAGGAAGTAAAGGACATTAATAGAGGTGTAAACACAGGCATGTATATATGAAGATACAATTATATATAATAATGGGAATTAGAACTTGGTGAATATATTTATAGGTTGAGTATTAAGGCAGCAGATGTACATTGGACCCCCACTGAAGCACTTCCTCAATGCAAGAACCCTTTGTTCTATTAGCTTGACATCCCATGATGCTCAGCATGCTGACACAATCATGGAAGATAAATGTGTGCATAAGCAAATGTGGTAAAGAAAGCTGATGGTGACCAGCTCTCAAAAGATATAGTGTCTGGGGTCTTAAAGGTTTGAAGATAAACAAGAATCCACCTAACTCAAAAGCAACAAAACCCACATGGAAGAAACACACCAGCCTGTATGACATATGGTGTCGAAGAGATCAGATATCAGGCATCAGAGAACAACAAATCATATCACTGTATGCTCACCTTCCAGATATGAATCCTAAACACAAATGTGTGCATAAACAAATGTGATGAAGAAAGCTGATGGTGCCTGGTTATCAAAAGATATAGCATCTGGGGTCTTAAAGGCCTGAAGATGAACAAGTGGCCATCTAGCTCAGAAGCAACAAAGTCCACATGCAAGAAGCACATCAATATGTGTGACCACAAGGTGTCAAAGTGATCAGGCATCAAAAAACCCCAGCTTAAATCATTGTAAATGAGGGGATGTGCAGATTGGGGACCCCAAACCCATCTGTAGGTAACAAGACATTGCCTTACAGAGGGTCATGGGAAAGAGGTGAATCAGTTGGCGTGCAACGTAGCAATGATGAAAAATTGCTGAAAGATGAAACATACATATTTCCTCTAGTTCTTAAATGCTTCCCTTCCCACCTCCACTATCATTATCTGAAAAATATCTTACAAATCCTGCTCTTCCAGAAGATGTCCACTGATATTGATAGGAAACAGAAAGAACAGATTATCCAGAATAGATGATCCCTTCAGGATCACTGGTGAGAATGATGATGCCATAAGTTAGAGGGTAGGTGGGGCAGAAAGGGGGGGGGCAATTATAACTACCTCTCTGGGGGATGGACAGCAGGAAATGGGTGAAGGGAGACTTCAGGCAGTGTATGCTATAACAAAGTAATAATAATTTATAAATTATCAAGGGTTGATCTGGGAGAGAAGCATGGGGAGAGGGGGAAAATGAGGTACAGATAGCAAGACCTTAAATAGAAAGCAAATGTTTTGAGAATGAAGAGGGCAACAAATGTACAATTTTGCTTGTCATGCAATCTATGTAGGTATGGATTGTGATAAGAATTGTAAGAACCCTACAAAAATTTTTTTTGAAAAAGTAATGAAAATATTTGGAAAAAGAGGATGGAAGAATATGTATAAATGAGCTTGACATAATGGGTGTATGTATGGATTGTGGTAAGAGTTGTAAGAGTTCCCAATAAAATGATTTTAAAAAAGAATAGTGCTTCAAACTGCGGTCCCGCATCCTGATAAAAAAAAAAAAAACATTTTGAATTCATCACAAAGCTCAAAAACATGATTGAAAACTTTTCTTCTTGACAACCATCTCCCTTCATTGAGAAATGGCAGAGCATTATTTGGTACACTCAACTCGTTGCACAGTTGTGAAAACAGTCGACTGTTTAAAGTGCGTGACTTCACAAAATTGACTGAACTGAAGATTCTCTTCATTATTTCTTGTAATTCTTGTGGCAGCACCTTCAATGCTAATATTTGCTGATACAGTGAGTTCCAATGATTTTTGGTGACTCGTTCAGTACCAAACATTGAATGCAAGATTGATATTTTAGCATAGCTGGGCACTCTCTATGCAAACACCACAAAACTTTTCCCAAGAGATTTTGTGTTCTTTCAGAAACGATCAAAAACATCAGGAGACATGTCATCTATTCTTCTGTGGGCAGTGTTGTTAGATGAGGAAATTGCACTCAATTCTGTAACAAAATTGTTCCTGATCATATGTCTTTGACTACTGGCAACAGTTAAGTCCTCAGTAATGGTGTGAGGTTTCATAGCTCTGGTGATTCTGAGTGTCACCAAGTGTGAAGCTTCAATGGCTGCTATGCTTATTATTTTGTCATATTTGCCACAAGTGTCAAGTCTGGCTTTCTTGAGCCCATCAGCTTTGTTTCTGAAGTATTTGATATCCTTGCTGTCAAAGCTCAGATGCTTGCTATCAAGATGGAGCTTTAGTTTGTTCTGCCTCATAGATTCGGCTGATAGAACTTCACAACAAAAAAACACATCGCAGTTTCTCAATTCCTGCTATAATGATTGAGGTAAAACCATGCTGAAAAAAGTCCTCACTATATTTTCTTAACATTCTTCTCTACACAATCCATTGTCATGGTATGGTTTTCTAATGAAAATCATATATAGCAATAGCTTTAATAATACAAAAGATGAAACATAGCATAGTTCAGTCAATATAGTTCGCTAAAATTTCCTATCACTTCTCAGTCTTTTGGTTAAGATCAACTGTAGTAAAATTGTCTTTGGTTCACTATTCTTTGGGATGCTGAGTTTTTTTCTTACATACCTGTTACTACCACAAGGAGGCATATCAACTATAGGTGAAAATACAAAGATCAATCAACATCCAGGTTAAGTTCTCATGGTATATAGTATATAGTATGTATGTGTGTGTATATACATATATGTACAGTAGATTATGACTTTATAGTACACTATCTTACATTTACCCATAGTTATAATTTGTGAAATGTCATTTTGCCTCCAACAATCCTGCTTTTCAACAAAATAGTTGCATTTAACAAAGTAGCTGCTTCCTTCCCACACAGCAGCTGCTTGCTACACTGCAGCTGCTCTCTACACTGTAGCTGCTGTCTACACATGTATGACTGGTCTGCCTAAGTGCCTTATGGCACCAACCCTGTAAGATGCACCTATATTTGCACAGGATACATGTGATGAGGTTGGTGCAGTGATGTCATCACACTAGCTACTCATAGGTGGGCATATCCGCAAGTGGACGGATCTTTGCAGAGACGGATAGAGGAGCAGTGTCTCATTTCCTAAGACCATCAGAAATAGTGTTTTCTGATGGTCTCAGATGACCCCTGTCAAAGGGTTGTTCAACTCCCAAAGGGGTCTCAGCCCACTGTTCTAGTGGTATGCCAGCCCCTCTATTTACTAGTGAACACATATTAAAAAAAGTGAACTACACCCTAACCCTATAGGTCCTTGAATTCATTAGAGAAGAAACCTAACACCAGTGCTGGGGCAGGGGGAGTGACTGTGCCCTGAACAGGGAGCGCAATTGTACATGTCTGCCAGTCAAATGGCAATTCATTATGCACTTATAAGAGGTAAGTAACTTGAAGGCAGAACTATTATGAGAGGAGATTGCGGGATTGATATTAATTATGAGAATGTGATGTGGACTCATCTCTTACCCACACACGTGCAGGCTGCCTGCACCAAAATCCTGGCCTGCCAGGCTTCTTAAAGTATGAAAATAAAGAATTCATCTAAATCCACTCTCTGCCTGGTCTTCTGTTTCCCATATTTGTTAAAGTAAAGGTTCAGGGAAAAAGAAGAAAGTCCTCATGAAAAGGGATTGACACAATGACTGCAACAACGGCTCAAATATAACAGTTGTGAGGATGGCACACGGCTGGGCAGGGTTTCTGTTGTGTGTAGCACCAAGGTGAGGGAAAGCTGCCTTAATGACGCCTAACTGTGATTGCGATAGCGAATCACTCTGCTTTAACAATTTCTCGAATACTTCAGGAGCAGTAGGTTTTACTTACAAAATGTTATTACCCTGCTCAAATAAGATACTTAGCTTTCCTATATGCTATTCACATATTAAGATTTAATACATTTATTTAATAAGCATGCTTTTGTACTACTATTCATCCTCATCCCCTGGTCCAGACACTGTACTCTCAGGTCCCACATTTCCCTCAAAGTCCAAAACAGGTAAAGAACACACACACTCATCAACGCCTTGTGCTTACCACTGAGCCACATGTTCTTTTTAGAGTAAGGAAGAATCTACTATGGATCCTAGAGGAGCCAATAACTTTGTTTGCTGGGATAATTGTGGTAGAAAAGAATCCAGAATATTGTAGAGTAAGTGAAAGGTAAGATGACTAAGTTATTGCACGTGAAAAGAAGGAAAAGAATAGGTAACTGCATTTCATGATTAATTAAAAAAGAGATTTCAAACAGGAAGAAGTATTAAGCAATTTAGATAATTTTCAGATTGTCAATAACCTTGGCTCTTATAGATAAGAACCTCTGTTATGCTGATATTCACAAACTGTCACTTTTTCAATAAACAATCCAAGAATATGAAAGGATTCACTTCAAATAAAGGGAAACTTTCAAGAAATAGAGATGCTGAAAATTATCCAGTGCTTTGAAAAATCTAGACTGGATGCACAGAATGGGCTAATGATTCAAAACCAGAATCCTCTGTAAGTTTTCAATGAAAAGAGGACATGGAACAGGGTCAAGAAACACGGTCCTGTCGGAAAATACTTTTTTTGTGTTTTGGTTTCTTAGGGCATCACTGCCCTCTGGTGGTCATGGAAACTACCCAGCGCTGCTCCTGAGAGCTGCTGCTGGATTTGAACCGCCAAGCCTGAGGGCCGCAGTCCCGCACTCAACCACTTTTTTTTGTTTATTGTTTTGTTTATTGTTTTTATTTTTTGTTTTTTTGGAAATCACTGCCCTCTGGCATACTTTTAAATAGCTTTTTAATTTCCAATCAGGATAAAGAGTTGAAAAATGAAGAAATGAGGGATAATGTAAAAATGAGAGAGGGAGAAAGAGAGAGAATTTGTAATTCAGTTTTTTTTTCAGAAAGCAGATCTCTCATTTTCTAGAGAATCAGATAAGCTAATATGAACTGACAAAAAATAGCATAAGGTAGCCATGAAAGTCATTTTTCTTGTGGCCTTCTGAATGAACTTATCAGTCATAATTAGAATATATACCTAAAGAGTAAATTGTATCATGACTTGCTGATGAAAATCTCTCATTCATTTAGGTCCTGTAATCAGAAGAAGTAAGACAATAGTTAATTGGATGTTGATATGTTACTTAAAGTTGGTAATTTTATGAAATTTAGATTTCTGATTATTAGTGATATTTGGAGCCTGCTTCTCATACGCCAAAGATATGTGACAAAACATATAAGTTTTGAAAATTAAAATTCAATGTAATAAAATATTTTACATTAATATTTAGTCATGCCACAAATGGTAGTGAAAACCTATTACTAGTTTTGCAGCTGGTAGTGTACTATTGTAATATTATTCTATGGTCTAAAATTTAACTGCCTTTTTTATGGAGAGTGGTTAAATTTGTTGACCAAATCGTATTACTGTCCCTCTTCTCTTAACATAATTATCAATGATATCTTACTTATTTTATAATGTATAAAAACATTCATTTCTTTCATACTAATGCCATAGGAAGTAATAAAATGAAATTGGCAAAGTAAGTAAATGACTACCAATGTATATATAAATCCTATTTCACTAGTTCTTTATTAGATCATCCTTAAATTGAAACCTACTTAATTTTCCTACATGATAATCTATAGTGAAATACAAAATCTATAAAAAGCTACTGCACGGGCTGAGCCCCGGTGGCGTAGTGGTTGTGCGCAGGACTGCGGCCCACTGGGACGGAGGTTCAATTTCAGCAGTGGGGCTGGGCCTCCTACTCCCACCACCGGAGAGCAGTGATGCCTCCCCACCCCCCCAAAAAAAAGAAGCTATTGTACGATGCCCGATCATTCCAGAAATAGTTGTTCTTGTTTTTCCCCTCATCATTAAAATATAATTAGGTCTAGCATTGGATAAACTCAAGAGAAGAGTGTGAGAATTTGGCTATCATAATTAACGTCTAATTGCTGGTGATTATGTTATTTAGATTTGTGCTCAAGCCTATGTTTTTATTTATTTATTTATTTTTGCACTAGGGCCCAGGCCAATTATACTCTGGCCACGACTGTCAAGGCTATCAGCAAATTAAGTTCTGATTGCCAGAGCTACATGATAATGGTCTCCGACCAATTTGCATGAAGTAAATAGGATTTTAAGCCAGAAAAAGCAATGTGTTGAATGTTGTATCTCCCATGTCCCTTCTAATTATCCACTAATGACTTAGCCATGTCAGAACTTAATTCAGAAGCTGGAGCTAGATGGCCATTTAAATTTTAGAGATTGCATCTTTGGGGGCTTAAAATATTCGAATAGTGTATGGCATGCCAAAATTTTGGATTTAGACTGCATCGGCCTATGAATTAATTTAGAGTAGGAGATTAGACTGTCTAATATGCTTTGTCCTTGCTTTTATTTTCCTGACAAACTTTGGTGGACACAGACATAGCAATGTAAGCTGAGAAATCTGCATTCAAACTTTTTACTGTCTTATTCAATATACATTTTTGATCATAAAAGACCTCATATGACTTAAAATAATTAAAAATCTGCAAAGACTGGTTTTACCTTCCAACATACGAGAGTCTTTTTTAACATTCTTATTAGAAACAATGTAAGAAACTTTAAGCATAAGGATTAAGACATAAAAACTCCTGTAAAGCTTCACTACAATGGTAATTATCCTGCTTTTGCCTATGGCCTACTCTAAAGATCTGTCACTGAAAATATGTCCAGATTACAGTGGTGATGGATCATCGTGAGATCCTCAATAAGATGGATCATCAGAGGGAAGCGATTTGGAGTTATAACTCATGGGAACAATGGCTTTTAGTGCTCTATAGTAAATCACCATTGTGACAACTTCGTGATGAAATGTAATATATAATCTCTTTTGTCATACACACCGATTCTTTTCTGACCCAAAGAATATTTTATCTCCATTTTAATAATGGTGCTGTGATTCTTAATATCATATAATAAATAAATGTAAGAATTACACTTGAGGAAATAACCAGCAAAGTAGTTTCAATTAGGAGAAGCTAACAGCATTTCACTGAAGAGTTTCAAGGTAAAATAACTTATCACTTGCCAAAGCAGAGGAACCTTCAATAACAGGACCTACAGGACCTATATATCAATGCTGAAATTAAAAAAAATTAATTTTAAGGCATACTATAGATTAGGTGATATTCAATGCTAAGCAAAATTGAAGGTACATACAAGGTCTTTCTTGTCATTCAATTTGCCTTCTTGCTCCTGGGTACCTGATGCCACATAATGACTCCATTGTTAGTGTGATAGGTAGCTTTGTTATGCCAACATGGCCAAAGAAGATTGGTGGGTTTGTTATGACAACATGGCCAATGAACACATGAGATCGACTGAGGGGCAGATATATAAATGGCTTTGGGGTCCTGCTCTTAGATCTTCAGACCAACCAGCTTCCTTGTTTGCTCTGTGCTTCGATCTGCGAGCTATACTACACCTGGAACACCTAATCCATGTGAATTGAGGTTCCTTCAAGTCCTGTTTTGCCACGCTCCTGGGATATACATCTCTTGAGCTGGGGACTGTTGCACTCTGTCATCTGGCTGACTGTTGGTGACCTGCCTTGCTGTTTGCTGCTTTGGACCAGATAGCCTGAATTGCTCTACAGAGGACTACTCTGTGGTCCTCAAGACTTTAAGGACTGCCAGTGTACTAGCTGTCAGACAAGTGAGTTGCACAGAGCCGTTTGTGCTACTGTATAGTTAACTGTTTATATCTTATGCTAGATATTTTTCTGTCTGTATAAGTATATAGAGAGAATTATTAGTGTCCTGGTTTTGGTTCTCCAGAAACCATGCCTAGCACAGCCTATTTACACTTCATTATGCTTGCCCTCCTTGTCATGAGAAGTGATTGCTCACACATCATGCATGATGCACCGTACTAGCAGCACAGAGCACACAGTTGACAACGTGATTTCTTACCAAAAAATAACAATTTATCACTATTATTATGAAAATGGTGGATTTGATTTTGATTTTCCTTCCAGTAGTTCCTGCTATCTTCATGTGTTCAGGCTGCCATCAAATTAATGCTGATGTGTTTCTGAAATGGTAACTGTTTGCTACAATAGGAATCCCAGTCTTCATCCCTCAGAGATACTGGCAGTTTTGAAATCCCGGACATGACAAAAGCAATTGAGTGTACCACTAAGGCTCCAATTTGCCATAACCATGTGTTTACCTACCTACTCATTGCCATTGAGTCCACTTGAAATCACGGTGACCCTCTAGAAGTCTCCCAAGGCTGTAAGTGGAATTCTATGATGTTTGGTACACTTTCCTATGATGATTTTGTTTCTTGTTTATGAGAAGGTAGCGTGAGGGCCATCTGGCTTTTTGACATTTAAGATTTCTGATAAAGAGAAGGTTTGCTTTTGCCTTCCTTTTTCATCTCTGTTTTCCTGTACTCAAATTTTATTTTAGTTTTGCTTTTCATTGGAGCAGCCTGTATTTTTTTGCTCATTGACTCTTCTAATTAGCTGATAAGATTACTAAGAGCAAACTGTGATGAAGTGTCCTCCTTACACTCTTGTCTGTGCAACACCCAGCAGGCGATTGGGTTGATGTTCCTATTGTTATGCGTCATTGAGCCCCTCCAGCCCCCAGCATCCCTCTGTGGAACCAAAGAAATACTGCACGAGCCTGGCCCATCCTCACAATTGTTTGTAGGCCAGAGCACATGGGTTGCAGCAATTCTCAATGTAGCTCGTTGAGGGCCTTCCACAGCCATCCTTGCTCTAAGCAGTACTCTGACCGAACTTCTTCCAAATCCTCTAAACAGCCCTCCATGGGTGCCAGGGAGTACAGGCGAATTGACCACGTGAGTGTGGGCTAAGATGAGCCTGTGTTGTGGATCAAAGACAATTTCCTTTCTGTTGTATTATTTGGGTTTGCCGGATCCTGTTAGCTTCCCTAACAAGCTCCTCACTGTGGGCATGGTCTGTGAGTTCTGTCTGGGTCGCCATTGCAGTGGAGGGCTGGCAGGACTTGGCGAGAAGTAGAGTGCCCTGGACATGGCAGTTGGAGCTGGAAGAGGACAAAGAAGGACTGAAGGCAGAGGCATGTCTGACTTCTCTCGTCGTCACCAGCCTTGCCTTGGAAAGAGTGGGGTTTCCGCCTGTAGTAGCCAGAGGAGTTTGAATGAGTCCCCTTTGCAGTCTTCTCATAAACAAGAGACAAACCCGTCATAGAAAAGTGCACTAAATGTCATGAAATCCCATTTTTTCAGATGAAAAAGACTAAGTATAGAGCCTTAAGTATAAGTTCACATTTGTTTCCAATTTATTGCTGTTCAATGCTCCCTAAGCAAGCCATCCATACCTTTATGAGAGTGCACATTTCATACCACGGCATGTTGTTTACGGGTTTCCCTTTGACATGCAAAGTCTTCCAGGTCAGAAAGTGGTAGTACATTAAATGTAAATTGGTTGTGTCTAAAAGCACTGCCATACTTCAACATACTGTGGGAGCACAACTTTTGTTTTTGTTTTGTTTTATGGAAGATAAATATCCCAGTGGAAGTACTTAATAATCTATTGCAATTTACAAAGATCTCTATGACTCATCTTTATCACATATAAATTTGGGGGCTCTTAGCTAGAAACAGAGCAGCTTCAGAGATAGTCTTAGTTATACCAATATGTAGTCTTTAGGTATAAAAATAAAATACTGCTTAACATATACAAACAAACAAACAACTCAATAGCAATGCCTTACGCTGCTTCACTTCATGATTATTATCTATACATGTAATCACAACCTTGCACAAATACCCACATTCTCTATCACACACACATACACATATGCACACACATTCTTAAGTATTGGCAGGAAAGTACAGATAACGTGAGAGAATGTGTAAGACTCTACTGAAGCATTGTGTAGATAGAAGTCCGTTCTTAAAATTGCAGCTGTCAGGTTTAGATCTGCAATATTTTACTTACTCACTGACTCAGTGACCCACTGTGGCTTTATGAGAATAGAAGTCTTTGCAAAAGTAGGAAATCCGTTCTTTCTCCCTTTGAGCTGCTGGTTGATTTGAACTGCCAACCCTGGTAGATTGCAGCCATTGCTTAATCACTGCAGCACCAGGCCTCCATAATGTCTCACATCATTACTATTAAATATGACAGGTAGATAAGCAAGTTTTTTCCTTCAAGTAGATGGCAATATGTGCATGCACAAGAATCTTTGAGACAAAAAGGATTACAAATTAGTTTGGGACCTGGGCAAGTCATCCCACCTTGGATTCCTGCAAGTGTGTTTTGTTGATCTCCTTCCTTCCTTCTTTGGTTCATGCTTGCAATTTTCTGTATAACATTCCCAAGGTAAATTCAAAATAAAAATGCCTACATCCCTTGAATTTCAGGCATATAAATAAATATAATTAGCTAACCTTGAATGTCAATTTTCAGATTTTGTAGAACCAAACTGTCTGGCCTAATTTGAACTGGAAGTTTGTCCCTAATAACATTGACAATTATGAGGAGGATAAGCCACAAATTTTGTGAGTTTTCTTTAAACTCTCTGCTTCCTCATGTCTATGTTTTTTGGGTGTTCACTTAGTAAGTGAACTGTGTCATGTAAGAAAAGAACATTCCCCCCTAATTAAAATAGAAAATTCTGTGATGAATGAAGCATTCAAATGAAGTACTAGACTATAAGTCAAAAGGCTGACAGTTCAAGCCCACTCAGAGGCACTTTAAAAATCAGAATTGGTCATATGCTTGGCAAAGGACACAACCTTGAACACCTCAGGGAATAATTCTACTCTGCAGCAACAAAAACAAAAAAAAAACATTATTCTTGGCCTTGGAGTTAGAGAGATTCTTCTAGGACATGAAAACTTATTCAATCTCAAATAGTCTTAGCAGATCTGTTTTCACTTGAACAGTATTATCTGCCCAACTTAAGTGATATGCTTTTAGTTATGATGTGCTCACCACTTCTGAATAACTTTTTAATGACTACAATGCTGAACATGGTAATTGCTTAGGGGTATTTTGTTTTTCAGGTTTGAAAAGTAGGGGTCAACACACACACGCATGCATGCGCATACACACACACGGAATAATAATATAAAAACCTTTTTGTGAGGCTAATGGAAATGTTCAGTTTAAAGCTGGTACTTAAAACATTAAGATAAATTGTCACTTAAAGCTTTTGATAGTCATGGTCCTTCAGATTGTTTTATGCTCAGGCTCACAAAAGGATTTCTGCAATAGATGCCTATGATTTCTTCCTGAAATGGAAGTGTTAGGAATTAAATAGACCCTGCCTCCATTTTTGAATGTTGATATTTTTAATTTTATTTTCATCTATGTTATTTTGAATAAAATAAACTTGAATAACTATTGTATGTGAAAAAAGCTGAAAACCAATTGGATTCAAGTAATCTTATTGATAATTATTTGAGAAAATTAAATTCTCTCCTAAGCCTGTGTAGTGTCAAAAGTTACAACTACAGCTAACATTTTATATAGGTGTCAGTTAACATTTGTCAATTACCAGGTATCCCCAATATCAACAGCTTATATGAAGCCTTTGTGTCTCCCTTTATGTGTAAAATGGCATTTGCCTCATCTGATGACTATTCCTTCTGCAACTTGCTGGGTGGGTAAGACATATTCTTTCCTGTTGACTCTGGAAGGCCAAGCAACATACTTAGAAAGGCAAGCCCATATCAGAGCTCTGTCTGTATCTCCTCTTCTGCAAGGAAAGTTGTAGCTAAAGATGGTACCAGGGACCCTGAACACGATATCACTATCAGGAAAACTGAGGGCATGGAGAGTATGAGGGGGGCATGAGTATATGATGAACATTCATCAGCCAATTCTAAAATTAAATTATTCATAATGTGTAGATAGGAACGATATGCTTTATTCAACAGATAGAATGAACACTGACTCCCAGGTATTGCAGAAAATGCTAAGCACAAATGTATGAACTTCACAGAATCAGAGACTGCCGTTACCCTCATTCAACATTGTTTATTGCCAAAAGGAAAAACAAACCCACTGCTGTCTCTTGATTCCAAATTGCAGCAAGCTTGTAGGAGAGAGTAAACTATAGGAATTTTGAGGCTCTATGTCTTTATAGAAGCAGTCAACTTCACCTTTTTTCAAATGAGCTGCGAGTAAGTTAGCACATCGTACCTCACCTACTGGGTCCCTAGGCTTCCTTAATAGATCATACTAAAAATGTTGAATAGGGGAAACCAGATACATGTGTGTGTGTATCTTCATTGTTTTGTGATAAATGCTACTCAGAAAACATGGCGGTTAAGTAGAAAGTCCAATCAAGTAAAAGGAAGCAAGACAACCAACATGAAACTAAAGGTTTGACATTTATAAGAGGAATAAAATGGAAGACATGTAGTAATTTTACTATAGATAATCAGCTTATGACACAAAAGAGAACATTACAGCCAATGGAGGCACTGCCAGATAAATGTCATTAATCATCCAAATTATGCACAAAGACCAACAGGGTCAGCAGTTCAAACTAACCAGAAGAAGAAAGATGAAGCTAATAGTTATTTTCAGAGATTTCCTATACAAGGTCTCTGAATCAAAATTGGCTTTATACAGAGGGATCTTTGAGGGGAGTAAAGAGAATGATCTCAATAGAAAGCCAATGTTTAGAAAAGATTGAGGGCAACCTATGTACAAACATGCCTGATTCGATTGAAAGTTGTATGTGTCCCCAATAAAATGATTTAAAAGAGAGAAAGAGAGACCAGACAGTAAATGATGGAGATTTAAAAGAGAGAGAGAGAGACCAGACAGTAAATGTTGGAGAGGTGGGATGTTATTAGAACATAAGAAATCTCTGACAATGTAAAACACCTGAAGTTTACTCTAAAGTTATTAGAAAATCATTCAATAGATTCAGGCAAGGTTTGGGTAACTTACCCAAATTGCTTTCATGAGATTTTGCATAGTTCAACTGGAATTTCTCATATAGTGCTGAGCTCATCAATATTAAATCAATACAGCCATTATTACTGCCAAATATCTGTCAGTATTATATTTACTAGTAAAACTAAGACTGTACTGTGGTATATATGTATATAAAGCTTTTCTGTCAGAGGAAAACAATAAATGCACATGACTGCTAAGCCAAAAGTTGGAAGTTCAAGTCCACCTGGAGTAACCTTGGAAGAAATTCCTTAGACTCAACTTCCAAAAATGTCAATGAATCATTGAAACTACTCTGAAGCATAATGTCAAACATCATATCTAACAGAGTGTCTCCATATGTCAGAAATCACTTGAAATTAATTGATTTGGTTTTTAATTTATGCAACTGAATATTATACAATGAATTTAAAAATATACAACGTATTATAACACATATAATACTAGTAACAAAATTTTGAGTGAAAAAAATAAGTCAGAAATGTGTGTATATTCTTTTTTTCAAGTTGATAGTTTTTTGGGGGGAGGGGGCATCACTGCCCTGTGGTGGTTGTGGGCGCTACCCAGCGCTGCTCCTGAGAGCCGCCACTGGATTTGAACTGCTGAGTCCGCAGGCTACAGTCCACACTCAACCGCTTACGCCACCGGGGCACAGCCCCTAGTTGATAGTTTTTAAGACAGAAAAAAACAAAAAATATATTTGAGTGATCCTAGTATATAAGATGAACTTTTAAGGAAAATTAAGGATTGAAAGACAAAATTTATACTCCCATAAATTCTGATAATCTCAGAAACCCATGTGGGCAGTTGTTTCCTGTCCTATCACATCCTTATGAGTGAGAATTGACTCAATGGTAATGAAGTTGATTTTGGCTGATTAAGAGATTTAAGAGTAAAACCAGAAGTCAGGGTAGGGGTCATGCCTAATTGAGTACAAAAGGAGACAAGATGAGAGAGTACATAGGTAATTTCTTTGATTAGCAGGTGGATAAATGAATTTTGTGACATTTTAGTCACATATTTAGACCTTTCATAAGTATTTTCTAATTAGTAAATATTTGATTAAGGTTTTCTGGTTAATTGTACATTGAAGCCTCAGAGTAGATTCAAGGAGACTATTTTGAAGGTGACATATGAACCAATTCAGGGAAATAAAATAGTTCTTCAATGACAGCAAAAGAGATGAAGGGAACGCACAAGAAACCAGAGGGAGGAAGCTATTGGAGAGAGTCTGGATGACTGAGGCTTTCTATTGGGGAGGGGGGGCGGTGCTTTTCCTGTCATTGACTCTGCGGTGGCTTCTCCACACATCTCTCCACGAAGTTTTAGCCTCTCCATGTTTCTCTCCATGCCAATCTTGTGTAAACCAAATGGCTATTAATCCACAAGAACTGTTCATCTATTTCTACAATTAGCTCAGCAAAACAATGCCATTCTTCTTCCAATGTATGATGCTCTTTCTGGAGTCATCAAATATCTGGCATTTTGTTATACATTCTTATGTCAGCAATGTCTGTTTTTTTTAGGGGAAATGGCAAGGGAGATTTCTTCAACATTAGGATCACAAAGGAACTTCAAACAGCTCATGAAAACTTATATTGTCTTGTCATTCAATATTTCTGTGATCTTTTCAAAGGGCGGTCTGCCCTAACGAGCAATTAACCTGCTCCCCAGGGTTTCTATGAGTAAGACTTGAGGCAATGCAGTGGGTGTGTGTGTGGTCGGGTGGGTCTTCCAGTCATTGGCATGCTGACATGTTTTGACTTTGAGGTAGCTGTGGAACATCCAGGCAACAAGGGGCAAGAGAGTTGGGTATATCATGGTAAGTCAAAAAGAATGGCTAAAAAAAATCATACAAACATTTATCATCCCAAATATATCAAAATGTGAGGCTGTTGTTTCCCAATATAGGAGCCATTTAGCTTTAAACCCATAGAAAGGCTCATTTTAAGCTTTTCCCTTTTCTCACCATTTCGTTTTTTCTATCACATTTCCACCTCACTTCCCCATCACCTCCAGTTTTCCAAAGCATATCGCATAACATTGTGAACACATTTGCAGCCAAAAAAAATACCCATGTGTACATATTCTTTATCACACACACATACACACAACACCACACACAAACACACTTGCACACACACTTGCACACACAATCATATTCATGAGAAGTTATTGTTTTGATTGAGTATTTTTGAAATTACCTTATAAAGACTAAAATAATTATATTACTGAAAAAACATTCTGCAGTTGTCCACTGATCACATAGACCTGTTCAAGCATATTTTGTTCAGAATAAGCTTTTTCATCTATGAGCCAGAAACATAGCAGGGATATTTTTGCTAACTGTCTTATAGTCTTAAAGTTGGAAGAAATGTCCATAGAAGGAAAGAAAGAGGGGGAGGTAGGAGGGATGTGGAGGGATGAGTTAGTCTGGGTAGACTAGAGGAACAAATTTACAGTCACACATATGGATAAAAGGAAAGGGTTTATATAAAAAAGGAATGGAACACTGAGAAAGCATCCCAGCCCAGTCCTGGTCAAAGTCATGAATCTGATATTAGCCCATATGCCCATATGTATAATGTCTCCTTCCGACTGATAAAGTCACAGGTGCAGAATCCCGGTGCTGGCAGGAGTCTCCCCATGGCTCCTCACTTCCAGGGCTCACGGTTCATGAACAGCATCCAGTGGTGGCAACTCATCGCTGGCAGGGCTCCCCATGTGGCCTCTCCAACTTCAGAGGTCTCGCTCCATCAGGGCCAAGCCGTGTGGCTTCTCCGGCTCCTCAGACGCTGCTATCTTGTCTGGTCCGTGATTAATCGTCTCTGAGACTAACTCCCAACAACCAGGGAGATAGCTTCTCATCTCTACGAGGGAAATATCACAAGATTTCCCAGATGTTTCAGGAGAAAGCCATGCCCACACAGAGGCCTCATTGGCTACTCAATGGCTATCTCCAGATTAGCAGGCTAGACTCCACCCTACATTTCAGTCATAAAATTAATATAGGCACATGACTGCCACAAGGGAGAAAATAGGAAGAAAGGGACACTATGACATTCATTTACATAGATTTCAGCTGAACAATTTGGATGTATGCAATTATGTAGGAAGGAAGTATGAGGTGGAGGGTCTAGCCACTGAAAGCACAAACATTTTAATGGTGAACGGTGAAGAAAAAAAAGAGGGAAATAAAGAGCAGTATAAAGAAACCCAGTGGTATGAGGAGAATGAAAAGCAAGTGGAGACTCCAATCAGGCCCAAGAAATAGAACTTGAAGTGGTGATTCCAGTGTCTAGTGAAGTTGGTTAGTGAATAGAGAAGGGGAAGAAAGTAAGGGGATGTGAAATGCCAGACAAAAGCTCCCCCATAGCCGCATTCCTAGGGAGTTTGGAAGAATGGATTATTCCCAAGATTTTTTCCCCCACACAATGAAAATATACTAGTATTAATATTCACCCTAATTATTTGGCTAAGGTTCGCTCCATGTGTTTTTATACTTCCAGTTATTTGCAAACAACTGGAGTGCATTTCCCAAAGGGTGACCCTCAAATTATATTGGCGGGTGTGTAGGGGCTTGTAAGCAAGGATCCCTGAAATCATAAAAGTCACAGGATGAATCTATGAATAGGACAAATGTCTGTTAATTTTGACATCACAGAATTCCAAAGAATTAGCAACACTTGATCAAAAAAGTAAAGAAAAAAATTACTGAGACTGAGTCAGTTTCCCTCACAGTGACCCTACATGGGGCTCACCAGACTGTACATTTTTATGAAAACATATAGCTGTCTCTCAGGGCAACTGCTGGGATCATGAAGCTATTAGCCTTGCAGTTAGCAGATTGATGCCTAACAAGGCCACCAGGTCTCATTAGACGTAGTGGGCTTGATTCCATGTTCTTCTGGTGAGTGTTATGCAAGTAAAGAATTAAAAAGGATTTATTAAATCTAGTCACGTATAGATCAGTGGTAAGCTCAGCAAAAGCTTATTTGAGAAATAATGCCATACATAAGGAGATTTATTTTATCCTTTAGGCAAGAAGGAACTAGAAAATAGATTTAGAAGGAGCCTGGCAGGTTATACAGATGCTATTCCACTGAGGGAAGGTTAAAGACAAACTTGGGGATATTACATTGAAACCTGAGAGAAATCTGGATGTTGGTGTGGGATTCTCATCAATATATAAAAATGCAGAGGGTAGAAAAGGAGACATGGACAGGGAGGTGTTTGCTGTTACTTTTAATTTAAGAAATATTTTAAAAGCAAAAAGACATTTATGGTTTCAGAAAGAAAACACTCATGAAGGCTATCAATTTCTGCATCTACTTATTTAATCGGCAGAGGATGCTGGAAATGATCACCTTCCAATTGGGTGGGTAAAACAGTGGGCAATACGATGTCTAAATAATAGCAGAACCATAGCTATTGTTAATTGGCTTTATGTGAATGCCATATATTTTAGGTGGAATATCTCTTGTGATTTAACTGCAGGTCTAGCCTTTTTCATCCCTATCTCTTTCCAAAGGATATTTTTAACTGTTTTGTTGACATGGTGTATATATAATACACTTTGGTGGTTTGAACATGGTAAAAAAGAATTGTGAGGCCATCACCACAATCAAATTTAGAACGTGTTCTCATTTTTGTTTGCATTGTTCTTAGCACCTCCCTCCTCTTGACTCCCCTGCCCTAGACCTGTCATTAAGTACTGTGGAATTGGTTCGAACCCGTAGAAGCCCAATATATAACAAGTCATATTTGGTACGAATCTAACAAATCCAGGTCTCTTGTTTTAGGCCCCAATTAGTGAAATTGCTTTTGAAAATTTTATCATTTTTAGCATTTTCATACTTTTTTCCCCAAGCCAAGTTAGAAGTCACAACAAAGACTAAGCAATTATTTACTGGGTAACAAATTTCTATTAAGTATTCACACTTATTTCTCAATTTAGGGAAGGTATGATTGGTTTTCAAATGTGCTAATATTAGAATGTGCGAGTGAGTGAATTGGTCCATATACATTGCTTTAAATCATTCGTTTCAGCCTATAGAGCATGTATTTTACTTTGTAATCTATAATCTAGTATATATGGGTACTTCTAAATGATACTAACTTGCTGCTAAGACAAATATTGTTGATTTCAACTGATGTCACTATGTAAAGGGTCAGTATAGTTTCATAATTATTACAAAAATATCTGAAGAAGTTATCAGAGTATGAGCACAGTCTGTGGTTGTGCACTATTTTCTTCTCAACAGGCATTCTGTACTTCCTTTAAAAATATTATCTCAGTATTTCCTGCACTTAAAAAGAATGTGCTTTTCTCTCCACCTGAATGGTCACATGCCTATCTTTCCCAGACATGAATTTGTCATTGAATTACATCTCAAATAACAATGTCAAAAAAAAAGTTGACAACTAATTCTTATTCATGGCTGTCCTCGGATGAGACTGTCAATTTCTGGTTCCTCCAATTATAAGCATCAATCTTATCTTTCCTGATCTTTGATTTTGCCTGGGATTGTGGAAGATGCACCTCACCTTTCCAACAAATGCATATTCTATTAAGCTGGAATATATGATCCTATTACTAACTTCAACCTGAGTAATCTATATAGGATTTAGTTCTGATGATAATGGTGACATGAATAAAATTTCTCTGAATTTCTAAGTCTTCGAACTATTTACATACTTAAAAAATAATTCATCTTTCCAAAATGGCTCCACAGATTTGTCCTGGGTGACTTGAGTTTCCTTGAATGCTTACCTCATGTAAGAAGTTTCTTTTTTCTAAATTCAGCTGCAGTACCTCACTGTAGGCAAGTCTCTTATTAGATCCTTACATATGACAAATGGTTTTCTCTTAGCTGCTCTCTCCCTCGCCACTGTCCATCATCCCAGCCTTGGAGATCAGCACTCGTCTCCTTGAATGCATTAGTCATTCATGAATAATGACATAAAAGCTTAGCAATGATCTAGAAAGATAGCCTTTTATTATACTTTTCTAATAACCATTAATATCTATAACATTCAGTGGTTTTCTAATTTTCTTTTGTAAAAGGACAAGCTGTAACTATATGACAAAATGGTATGGGGTTCAAAACTATTATCAGCTCCATTAGTGTGGGTGATATATATATATATATATATATACATATATATATGAAAAAGTGCTATAGTAGTAACAGAATAGATCTGTGATTAAAGAGAAACAAGATTTGGAGAGATAGGAAATGGTTTTTGAATTTATAAACATTTATAAGTAAAAACACATCACATTAGAAAAGTATTTACCAATCTAATTTTTTTCAGATTTGCATGAGATAAGCATTCAATGTATGTTGCTTATAATTTTGAAGTTAATGTAGACAATAGTTATATATCACTTTAATATACTTTAAAGAATATCATATTGTGGTGATCATGTATTCGTGATGTTAATTTCATGATTGGGGTATAGGGGTGGGGTCTAGCCTGTTAATCTGGAGATAACCAATGAAGCCTCTATGTGGGCATGGCTTTCTCCTGAGATTTCTAGGAAATCTCACAGTATTTCCCAGTTGGAGAAGAGAACCTTGACTCTCAGTCTCTGAGAGATGAACTTCTGACAAGACAAGATGACAGCATGCTGATCAATCCTGATTCCTGGAGAATGGAAGAGCCAGAGGAGAAGCCACATGAACTTGCCCAGATGGAACCAGACCTCTGAGGCCAGAGAAGCCACAGAGAGACCCCTGCCAGTGCTGAGATGCTCCCACCACCAATGGAGTCTGCTGATGGACCCTAAACCCTGGAAGTGTGGATCCATGGGGTGACCACTGCCAGTGCCGGGACATCTCTACTGCACGTGCCTTGTGAGTGCCTTGTGAGTGCCTTCTGGCACGTGCCAGAAAGAGACTTTATAGGCTGGTATTGGACATATGGTCTAATATTGGACTTATGACCTTGAACTCGATTGGGTTGGGATACTTTCTTGATGTTCAATTCCTCTTGTATATAAACCTTTCCCATATATCCATATGTTTTTTCATGAATTTGTTTATCTAGTCTACCTGGACTAGCACACATACAAAATAAGGAATTACAACATTAGTTAACTAGACAAAGATAGTGTTTTGGAACTGTATTTGTGAGTTATTGCAACAAGAGTATTAAAATAATATTATTTGGATCTATGTGAGATGCTATCATTGAAAACAAAAATGGCCATAACTTTATGATTATATAGCACAACTTATCATCTAAAACTCTAAATAGCTTGTTGATCACCTAATTAATTAGTTGAGTGAGTTTTGTTTGTTTTTTGTTTAATAGCTTCCCACTTCATTTATGTATAGACTTATTCCAAACAAAATGTATTTACATGTATCTCTGTCATCAGTGTATGGCTATGGACAAATTCTCTCAGTAATACAGTTGCCTTTGTTCCACTACAGTACTTTCAAAAAATGTCCATTCCAAACAGTGGCTTTCAAAGTAATTTTCTGGGACAGTTAAAATCAAGGCACATAATTCAGCTTAGAGGTTATGACAACTATTTTACAGATCCCCAAACTGTAGCCTTGATAGACTTTTTCAAAGGACACTGGACAATCAAGGGATGCATTTATACATTTTAAGAAAATGGGAAACTGCATGGGCGGAAAATGGCCAGGACTGTGTCTCTCTTGCTCAGTCTTTGTGAGTAGCAAAAACTACACTATGAGAATTAAGCCAAGAAATTTCACCCCCATCATAAAACACTGATGTTACCACTTAAGAATTCACTTTGGTCCCCACACTTGAAGACTATTTTAAGGAATATGATTTGATTCCTTCAAGGATGCCATAATTTCCTTTTTGCTATAATATGAATTGAAAAGTGCAGAAACTTTCTAAGGAGGGGTATAGAAAGAAAGATAAGCACCTTTAGAAATATATAAACTAAAATGGAAGCCATGTTGAGAAATAGAAAGTTAACATTTTGATATTTTTGTTAAAGTTTCTCTCCTTTTAATAATAGTTTTAGACTTGCTCTCGTATTGCAGTTGAGGTGATTATGAGGTGTGTGGTGATATATAGCTTTTTGAGAGATTGAAATAAGAAAGATATCATTTAAATATTTGAACATTTTATTTACATTATAAATATTTTAAGAGATGTTAATTTTGATAACACAAATGAGAACTACTTGATTTTTCTTTCAAACAACTAATCTGACACACTGAGCTAGTCCCCTGCTCATTTGACAAAATCCATTTTGTCCACAGTCGCTGGTTTTCATGTCCTTATCTGACTTAGAAAGTTCACAGCCATTAAGACAAATCATTTTTTAAACCTTGTTTATAAAACTGTGTCCTCTCATAGATGCTCATCATATAATTATTTTTATAGCTATTTTACTTCATTTTACCTTTTCCAGACCAGAGTGAATAAATCATTATCAATTCAAGGCCAACCATCTTGAATTTTGCATATAAGTATTCTTCAAAGTCATACATACACTTTCCTAATGAGCTCTGCTGGTTTTATTTTTATGAACCACTTTAAAGGAATTAGAATAAGTTAATTGGTATATGTGTTGGATTTATATGGATCTTTGAAACTATTATATTCTATAGTATGCATTTGCTTTAGCAATGGTGAATAGCATGAGGTTATAGATTTTAATAGTTGTATGCCATATTAGTACATGTATTGACTTCTTTTGTATGCCAGTGGAATCAATACAATTTAATATGTTTAAAAGTTGTGAAATCACTGCTTCAATAAAATTTTGGGGGCTGAGCCCCGGTGGTGTAGTGGTTGTGCACGGGACTGTGGCCCACTGGGACGGAGGTTCAATTCCATCAGTGGGGCTGGGCCTCCTACTCCCACCACCAGAGAGCAGTGATGCCCCCCAAAAATAAATAAATAAAAATAAATAAATAAAATTCTGGAACGTCTTCATCAACTCCCCCCAAAATCTCATGTCCATTTATATTTCCTTTCATTTCCATCCTCTTGAATGAGCTAACCATTAAACTACTGCCTCTGTGTTTTCTACCTCTTCTTAAACATTTCTTCTTTATTGTGAAGTAGGTAAAGATCGACACAGCAAAACTAATCACACCTCCATAGATCTTGTCTTGTTTCCATAGTTTTTGTTCAATCTTTATATATTTCATATAAATAAATGATGTAATATGTTTCAAAGAAAAGTTATGCTATATAAGCATCCTATAGTATACTCACATTTCTCTATTGCCCATCTGTTGATATCTATGCTATCTATGGTTCATAAGTAACTTTGAAAAACAAAACTTTACCAATACTTGCTTAAATGTGCTTTCATGGGTCTCTGCTCAGTGTCTCTGAAGAACACTCAGGAATTTCTTGGCCATGGAATATTCCAAAAATTCATGTACCTTAAGGTTACAATGTTATTTACAGAAAGATTAGTCCATACCTTCCAAGAGCTAATAATGATAACTATTACTAAATATCACCAAATTTTAGAACACTGGTGATATAAAAATGTGGGTGGTCGATTACTAGAATATTATCATTGTCTTAATTTTCAATCATTTTTTACATGTGATCTCAATGTATCCTTTTACACTTTTTAACCCACTCATGTTATGCTTCCAGTGACTTTCATATTAGCCATCTTCTTCCATTTCTCTATACTGAATTTTATTGTTTTATTTTGCAAAACCACTATATCTATATTCTTGTCACAGTTGTATAAAATACTCTGTCCCATGTTGCCACTGTGAACTTAATTTATCTTTTTTGTTTTCTTTTGTTTTTTGTTTTTTTGGGGAGACATCACTCCCTTCTGGTGGTTGTGGGTGTTATCCAGCCTTGTTCCTGAAGAGCCGCTGATGGATTTGAACCGCCAAGCTTGTGGGTTGAAGTCCCGCACTCAACCACCATGCCAACAGGGCTCAGCGCTATAATTTATCTTACATTTTAACTAAGACATTTACTTTTATTTTTGTTCCTCTAATTAAAAGTGCACAAACATTACTATGAAGCAAATAATTGACAAGTTATATTTCTTGAAATATTTTAAAAATATGATTGAATCCCAAGCAGTCAACTTATAGACTCCCTGAGTAGTGAATTATATGATCTGTTATTCTCTTCCATAACTAATAGATTATAGAAACACAAGTAAAAAATTGAATCCATAAAGATATACCAGAAAATAAATGATTAAGTATTTAAAAACAAATGTGCTTTTTGATTATTTTAACATGTGAATTTAAAACCTGTTTAATAGTAGAAATAGTAATAGCTATCTGACAACTTTTCATTGTTTGATTACAATAAATGTCTGCAATGTATGTAGCCGAGCAGGTTCACATATTTTAGAAGGTTCTGGGGAAAGTAACAGGAAGGGTTATTCTAGCTCAAAAATTTCAATAGAAAACTTCTGGCAAAAAAAGAAATCCCCAAATTATTGAGTTTTAGAATCAATTTATATTGACTGAAATGAAGTTAATATTCTTAGCATGAAGCTGCTCATTTTATTCAATTATAAGTTACAACTTACTTTTGCTTTCAAATTAAGAAACTATTTCTGATGCTCATCAAGTTAATCCAGATGTATTTATTGGATATTCACAGGATGCATTGGTGCTAGTTCCTGAAAAATGAATGGGTTTTGTTTCTCTTTTTAACTTCAGGGTTAAAACAAAGATTCATGAACCAATATACACTGGCAGTTCCTAAAATAACTTGGTATTGAAAGATGTCCAGAGAGAGATGCACTTCTTATCACCAGAAGGAATTCTGAAAATATTCACTTAAATCATTTGCACCATTTATAGTTTTACTGCCTTAATTCTTAACTACTCAAATTGAAAAGTGTGCTAGACAGTTAGATTTTTATAATTGAGTTTAAAAGACCACATGATATTGTATACTCGAAGAAGAATATAAATTCCCTAAGTTGTAATGGACTTGATGTCAGAGGGCATTAATTATAGCTACAGTATTTATCAAGCTAAGTATATTTATAATAGTATGATAATGTCTTATATTTAAATATTAAATTGAAGATTTTAATATTTGTACCATACAGAGTGAAAATATATCAATTTTTGGGCATACTTTGTTTACATAAGTATGGTTGTTTGGCTAATCAGTAAATTATCATTAAACAAATGGGAGTCTGATGAGATAAGTATTAATAACATTGTTAATATTCCTCAGAATATATTTTCTGAAACATATTAAAGGGGGATGCTTGATAAAAATCAATGTGGATTTATTTCAAAATAGTATTTTGCACATAACAAAAGAATGAAGTTAAATTCAGCACTACTCTGAATTGCTACACTGTATCCTACTGTTAATGACTGTTCCTTACTTTGACTTTTCTTCATAATGTCCTTAAAGAATATAACTATGTGAATACATAATATTTTCAAGAAAAAATAATTCTTTATAGGAAGGACATCAATCAACTGCCTGGGCCAGAAATAAATTAATACTATTGAGTCACAAGCACATTCTATGCTTTATCAATTCATAGAGTTAGACACGCTGTATCTAGTGTCCTACTATTTTTCACCAAATGAAAGTTTACATATGACTATCATCTTTTACAGAAAAAAAGAAATTGAAGCTCAGAGGATGAACCATTGTATAAAGCTAAAAAGATATATAAGTAGTAACTGAGAGTTTTGTCAGTTCTTTAAAACTGTGTCCACATAAAACAATAAATAATGAAGGCAAGGAAGTCTTACACTAGTTAATGTTGAAAAAAAAATGTACCAATCAGTTAGTCTATAACCACAGTTGTAAAAGTAGCAGGGGTACCAGCAATTTTATTAGCAGCAGCAGCTGCAGTGGCATGGAGAGAAAAAGTGATGGTTCATAGGAGTAAAAGAGGGCTAATTGTATTAACATAGATGCAAATGCAGTTATTTTGTTTTAGATCAGTGGTAAGTTTAATTTGAGTGATGAGTATTTTGACAAGGTTTATAATAGTTTTATTTTTAATTTATAATGGTCACATATACCATTATGTGTGGATACCATAAAGTAAAGATTAATAAATGTTGCTAAAATCCATTATGTGTTTCAAGAAACAATATTAAGGACATGTCTTCTGACAGAATTTAAATGAATATCATAGTCTTGTGTGTATTCTTTTAATATACTTTAATGCCTGTTAGTTTTCTTAATGAAGAAGAATGAGAATGGAGTTATCCAGCTGCCATGACCCAGGAAGCCTTCCCTATGGAGTGAGGAAAGCCTGGCTGTGTTTGACTTATTTTGACAGTGTAGACATCATGACTATTCTTCATGGTAGCACTTTAATGAATGCAAAATTTTAAAAATTCTTCTATAAGGATACATAGTTTGTCTTTTTAAACTTTAATTATAAACCAGCTTAGCTGTATTCCTCATGAAAGTAACATTCTCACATTTATTATACTTGGTTCCAGGGATTATGTGGTGTATCTCTTTATATATTTTTTGCTATAACTATATCAAACATTTACCTCACCAGAAATAATAATTAAGGAAGTTATTCATTCAGAAGGATAAATTAAGGGCTGACATTCTTGATGAAATATACTCTCTAGGGAACCTATAGACTCAGAAGTTAGCTCTTCTCTGATGTAAAAGTAACAATACTTCCCTATTTTGTAGAGAACATAAAATCTGTAATAATATCACTACAGAAACTAGTTAAAGCCAGTTCATCAACCATTAACTTAATTATAGCATATATAACCGATGTTTGTCATCCCTCAGCATGAAGTCCAGCATTGGGCTAGTAAAGTATCTTGATTCTAGTGGGCTTGTTCTCTTTCGCAGCATATATACTCTAGTTCTGGCCTTGTTCTTATTATTTCAGGGGCCTTCAATTACGTTCCAACCCATAACGACCTTAAAGACAGCAGAACGGACTCTGCCTGCCCCTGCCCCATCCTCATGATGACTCGTATGCTTGAACCCATGGTTCCAGCAGTGTCAATCCATCCGCTCACAGGCCTTTCTGTTTTTCACTAACCCTGTAATTGATCAAGCATAATGACCTTCTCCAGAGACTCGTCCTTCCTAGCAATGTGTGCAAACTATGTAAAGACGAAATCTTGCATCCTTGCCACTGAGAAACTCTCTGGCTGCACTTTTGAGTCAGATGCACTTTAGTCTTGGGTTTGAGGATATGAAAAAGGTGTCTCTAATGACTTCAACCAATCAGCACAGCCCATTGACATGGGACTTCCTTAGAAGTTATCACATTATCTAAATGTGTTGTAATAGTTATCGGGTTGTGTGACAATGAACTACAAAAATTTTTCAATCACTTGAAGGCCTTAAGAGAGATCAGCCTAAGAGCAAATGAAAGTGATTCCATCATGCCCTAACTTGCATACCAACAAATTTTCAGTCAGGTAAACCAATTCCTATCATTAAATGTTTAGAATATGCAAAGAGAGATGGGCCTAATAAGTGAAGATGATTAATATCACTTATGAAGATGAAGTAAATTGAATTGTGGCATACACAATGCTAGGGAAGAAAGTATTTCAGAAATTGACCATTCGGTCAATTGTCTTGAATGATGCTGACAATTTCAGTTCTTTGTGAAGTGAGAAGGAATCATGGAGATCTGCAGGTTGTTAATGTCCATCACAAGGCACAGTCAGGCGAGAAGGTGACAGAAACTTGATAGGTGCAGATTTAAAGGGAAGAGCATGTCTGGACACCCCTTGGATTAGTTCTTCTCTCACACACAGGACTGCTAGGAGTTAGACTCTACTGAAGGCAACTAATAGTGACACGTGTAATGCCTATGAGAATGCTTTCCTTGGGTATAAATTTCTCTCTCCAGGTGGTGCTTATGGAGTGCTGTTGAAATTCCAGTGCACTGCCTAATAGTTTAATCCTATAGCTGCTCCCTCCACACAGGTCTGGGACCTGCTCATGCCCAAGTTTCTCCCTCCCAAGTAAGGTAGTTGAGTGGTGATTGGAATCTGGCCTACTTTCCCAATAGGAACGTCTGCCATATGCAAATAAGAAGTTGTGGCGTGGATCAGTTCTTTCACTCTTCTGGTCATGCCTGTGTTTTCCCTTGCCTATATACTCTGAAGTATACAGAATATTAATGTCATATTGTTCCATATTTAGGGCTCAGACAAATGTTTCCAACAACTAAGGGCTAATAGGGAAGGTTCCAGAGATTTGTCCTCATCCCAGAGGGAAATTTATTTCAGCATTATACCTTCTCCGTTTCTGGTAATGACATTTCTCTAAGAGGAGTGTACCAGATTTGCTGTAAAACCCTATCATTATGCCAGGGAGAAACTGTAAGTCTTTCAAAACCCTACCCTAATGCAGAAAGCTCTCCGAGCTTTATGAATTGTGTAGCAGCTATAAGACCATAGAGGCCTTCCAATGGTACCACTTTCAAAGAGTAATGGGTCTACTGATGTGCAGTCCAAATTTTATGAGCCACATCTGCTGCAGCAGTCGTCAGTACTCCCCCACAAATTAGGATTGCTCTGTAAGCTGTGCCAGTGTAGAAATTATTTCCTAGCAATACTCTTACCTCTCACGAAAGGAAGCTATATATAAAAATAAAGTCATATACTTCACATTTTTCTTATCTAGTCTAAGTCTATTAAAAGTTCCTCAAAATATCTAGCATGAGAAATATTTTCTTCATTAGTTTACACTTCTACTATATAATTTCTCATTATTTTATATTCTGCTATTATAGTCTGTTCAGCATAGCACTTAGCATTTATTTAGTAGTCAAAATATAACAGTATATAATCATTATTGACATTGTTACATTTTATGTTACTTTTCCATGTAACTGCATGCCACAGATATAAGGATATGGAGAACTCATGTAAATGTGTATAAATATACTTTGTAGAGCAGGAGATGCTCATACTATTGAAGGAAGCATAATGAGATTACATTCAATCTAGAGGTTGTAATTTAAAACCAACTCATAATTTGAAAATATTAATAACAAAATATATATTTCAAAATTATAAATCAGCCTTGTACCGAGGGCCTCGAGAAAAGCTAACACTCAATTTTGGCCCCATGTTACTATTGGCTATGCCCTCCTATTCAGTGTAATAGAGGACAAGTGATCTCTTGAAGGAATTAACTCGGGTAGCATTTCATGGCTAACGGTAGAATTTCTCATCCTCTCTCTATACACATATAATTTCTCTCTCTTGGCGCATAGCTGAAGGGAAATAATCCTCCTGGGAAGCACATCTTGGGAGATTTAGTCTCACATATTTTGGGCATGTTATTCGGAGGGACTAGTCTCTGGAAAAATACCTTGGGCTTGGTAAAAGTGACAAAGAAGATGACCCTGGATGAGCTGGATCGGCAAACTGGCTTCAAGAATGATCTCAGGTGACAGCAAGTGTTAGAATAATCATATGCGGACTATGGAAATCTAGGCTTACTCTATTCTAAATATAAATATAAAATCTCAAAAATGTAGGCAAGAAATGTGAATCTACAAAAATCAGCACAGAAAATTACAGAAAGTATCCACAAAAATGGAACAGAAAAAGACTATGGATAGGCTCAAAATAATTTGCAAAGGTTGGAGAGAGATCTTACCATTTGAGAGACCTATTGAAAGCAGGCAAACAGGAAAAATAACTACAGAAGGAAACAAAAGACACTTGAAAATGTGAGATAGCGTAATATTGATTTAATTTTTTTTCTAAAGTAAGAAGAAACTAGAACAGAAAGGATAGTTAATGAATCAATTGCTAAAATATTTGAATTAACATAATAACATAAAAGCACCCAATGTCACAGCAATCCCAACCAAAGCTGAGAATAACAAGTAAGTAAAATAGTATAGGTCATACTAGAACAACAAGTTACATGCACATCTTGAGAATGCATGAATCAAAAAAAGATTTCCCGCTTACTGAGGGTAGGAGAGGGTATCTATCATATAAATACACTCTAGGACCTTTTATGTTTTAAATACCATCATATTATATGTATAATAATATAAATAAAATGCATGGAATATGCTGGAAAATTAAAGTCTACTTTTCATCTTCTCAATATAGAAGTACTACACATATTTCTCTTACATTATTTAATACCATTCAGGGAGTTCCATCTAGTGGAAAGGAAGGCAGAGAAGTTAAGGGAGGCCAGTATAATATTTGATACTCTTAAAACAGAAAAAAAACTAAAACAAAAGGAAACTTAAAAGCATTCAGAAGACAATGAAATAATTCTTTTAAATATACAATTGGATTGACAAATGACTTCACAAGGACAATAAAAGATGAAAGACATTTGAATGTCACCTTTCATGTTTGCTGTTATATTATTGTTAGGGGTCACCGAGTCAGCTCAAAATCATAGCTATTATATGTATAATATTATATAATATACTAAATATATTTCATATTTTTATTGATTATTCAGTGGATTTGCAGCAAATATAGTGATTCTGCTTATAATTATTTAAGTTTCCTAAACTTAAAAGACCAATAAATAAAGTGGACATCATTAAATTTTAGAGAAATATAACTGAGGCTCTTCTCCTCCATTCCTTCTATAAGGGGATGTCCAATTGCCTATAGATGGACTTTGAATCTCCATGCTCCATCTCTCCTCCTTAATAATGATATGATTTTTTTGTTCTGGGTCTTTGATGACTGATACCTGATTCCTTCAACATCTCATAATCACACACAGTTGGCATGCTTCTTCTATGTGACCTTTATTGTTTCTCAGCTAGATGACCTCTTGCTTATCTTCAAGCCTTTAGATGGGCACAGTCATCTATCTTCACCACATTTGCTTATGCACCCATTTTGTCTTCAGCAAGCATGTTGTGAAGGTGAGTATCACAAAATGCTGGATTATTAGAACAAGGTATTAGAACAAAAAATTGAGCGAGTACTTTAGCAGAGACCTAATGTCCAATTGCTACCTTAATAGTAAACCTATAAATGTGGCTGAGTCCTGGTGGCGTAGTGGTTGTGCGTGGGACTGCGGCCCACTGGGACGGAGGTTCAATTCCAGCAGTGGGGCTGGGCCTTCTACTCCCACCACCAGAGAGCAGTGATGCCCCCACCCCCCAAAAAATAGTAAACCTATAAATGTATGTACATGTATCTATCTCCCATCATATATAAATTTATTTGCATATGTACATGCCTGTATTTAGACATCTTTAAATACCCTTGCCTCCTACTACTTTCCTGTATTTCTTTTTACTTTCCTCTTGTCCCACAATCAGACTCAAACTTCATTTGGGTTTCAGTAATTCCTCTCAGTTACATTGCCATTGATCCAACCCAACCAGGCTTCCTGCACCCCCCTCACAAGTGATTTTGGACTATTTTTTTTTAAATAGCTATATGATATTTATAAGAAAGATTTTTTAAATGTAAGAATATAGAATATTTCAAAGTAAAGGGGTGAAAGGATATATTGTTCAGAAACTGAGAACAATAGAACTGGTTTAACTAAATTAAAATGTGTACACTCTTATGAAAAAGCTCAATATATAACCAATTTTTGATTCAAAAACCAAGATGAAAACATATCCTGTGAAATAGCATATACCTTTTTTTAACCTCAAAAGTTAAATTGTAGTTTTATAATACTATATACTGCATAATGTTTATTTGAAATAAGAATTACAATATGTAGGAAAAAATTAGGAATTAGAGTGGTGGTTGAAATAAAAAGGGGCAATTGAGAGTAATGTTTCCAGGATCAAAGCAAACACTTTATTGTCAATTACGATGACTTCAAGGAGGTTGGTTTATTGTGAAAATATCTTATGCATTCCTTAGATACTTTTGAATAAAATATTAAACATATTTATTAATAACATAATTGCAAATGATAATTAGGAACTTACACTATGAAATTAGTGTATTTATAATGTTGCTTGGAATATAGACTCTGAGCCACTAAAATTTCAGTTCAAGATCTATTATTATTTTTAGACATTTTATGGTGAAATGGGTTAGGATTTACAGAACAGCTCAGTCTTATATTCAGCAAGCCATGCACGACTTCTTTCACTTCATTCATTGCAATCCCCCAAATGGAGGAAACTTGAAAGACACCTGGAAGCAGTTAGTCTAGGAGATTCATAGACCATGAAAATATCTTCTCTACAAGGCAGAGAAGGAAGAGAAGAACCGGTTGCCACTATCAACTGCTCTGAAAAGGGTGACAGGAGAAGGTCCTAGAAAAAAATGGGAGTAAAATGTGAAAAACAACTCAAAATCAAGACCCATTTTGATTGGTGCATGTTTGTGTCCTAGGGTTCAGTTTTCCCTCCTGAAAAATTAAAATAATACCTAGTTCACAAAATGTAATAATTTATTAATAATTTTTGTTAGAACAAAATCGGCCTCAAAGCAAGCTCTCAATAAATGTTAGCCATCCAATTCCTTATTCTTCATTATAATTCTGCAATATATGAAAGGCAATTTCTAATTTGGAGAGATAGATGATAGATGGACAGATTCAATACATACCACACCCACTGTATTTAAGTCAAATTGGTACTTAGAGCAACTCTAGAGACCAAAGGAGAACTGCACCTTTGGAATTTTGAGACCTTTGGAATTTTGAGACCAGATCTCAAAATCTCAGGGAAGATTGCCTGATCTTTCTCATGGAAGCAGTTGGTGGATTCAAACTGCTGACCTTCCTAGTAGGCTAACATGTCTCTCTCTCTCTCTCTCTCTCTCTCTCTCTCTCTCTCTCTCTCTCTCTCTCTCACACACACACACACACACACACAACTCCTCTCTTCTCTTCTCCTCTCCTCTCCTCTTCTCTCTCTCTCACTTCTCCATGATGAAACTATATTTAAGTGGCAATAAGTAGGAAGTCCAAGTACTAGCGAGAACGTTTATTCTTAATTCGAGTCTGCCAGGATGTATTTGATACAATCATCATGAAAACCCATCATAATAATTGTAATTGGGTACTTTTTGTTTCAAATCACTCCTAGCAATTAGATTGTTAAATCCTTGACAAGGCAATCACACAGAGCTACATTCTGACTGCCATTTATTTCGTTTATGGCTCCTATGAGTTTATCTTCTTCAATGACTGCCTATGTACCATGAGATGGCTTAATGAGAAAGAGCAATCACTAAAGAATACTGAACGAACACTAGAAAGTCAAATCTGTGACTTTGGCAAGTTTTTGCTCTGCTCTTATAAAAGACCTAGCACAGAGCTTGTGTTTATTAAATAGTTGTGAAATTAATAGCCTAATAATGCCAAAATACCTACTTCACTAGATACATTAAAATCAGTATGAGTCTATTTTCATGAAGGTTGAAGTCATTATAGATCATTTTTTTCCTTTTGGAATTATCTTGAAATATTTAAAACTAAAACTTTATCTATGTTGGCATAAATTATTCAACTTATGATGCTGCATATGCCTTGAGTACAACACTAGGCTAGTTTTATTCAAAAATTGTATTATAATCACCAGTCTTCAAAGTGGTAATACAAGACATAATCTAGTTGAAATCATTTTTTTCATCTGTGCACATTTCAAATTTGTGAAGGGGCATTTTACTCTTGTGCTACGTAATTCAGACCATAAATGCTGAGAATTCCATTATTAACTTCTTACATACAAAAATGTAATTCGGGACCAGAACCAAAGTCACTGCCATCCAGGTGATGCCACCTCATGGAAACTCTGTAAGCCGGAAAAGCCGTGTCCCTGCGAGCTTCGGACAGGGTAACTCTCCAGGGCCTGGAAAGCCCTGCCTTTCTCCTGAGGAGGGCCTTGCGGTTTCAGATTTCTAACTTTGTGGATCACAGTCCGATCGGTCACCATTACACGGGCAGTATCCCTGAAGGGTTGCCAGCAATACTTACAGGATGCTTTGGACAATCGGGATATTAGAGCAGATCATCATGGGAGGAATTGCAAATGAAGCATTAATTTTTTCAACATTTTCCAAATCCCATTCAGGAGCAAAGCATTGTGTGACTGATATTTTTAACAACTTGTCCCATACAAGGCTGGGAGGAGGCCTGGGAGCAGTTAAGGACAAACCTTTAGAAGCCATCAGTACTCTGAAGGAGCAAATGATGCACTCGGCTCCATAAAGAGCTGCGGTCTGAGCCCACCAAGCCGCTTCCGTCCTGTGCAGTAGGAGCGCTGTGAATCGGTATCAACTCATTGAAAGTCAGATTTCTGCTCTAAAGCTTGTTTACAGCTGCATTGTGTGATAGGGGGAAATTAAACACGATAGTGGTTGCTTTCTCCTGACATATATGTTAATAGCACATTCAGCCTGTTTTCTTAGTTCATGTTTATTTCATTAATGCTGTCTTCTAGCAGATTAATGGGAAGATCAGTGGAACCATTTTTATCTGTTTGATCATTGCACAGTGTTCATATTGCTTTATACAAAGTTTCCCTTCACCATTCGTGTAATTAACTTGAAAAAGTGCATGCACACTAAATTAGATGGTTGTGGATTAGCTATCACTGCTGTGGCTTTAGTGTCATTGAATTAGTTTGAACTCATAAAGACCTTGCATTCAAAACACAAAACACTGATTATTCTAAAAAAATGTTTTTATGTTAAGCCAATTGTTGCAGACACTGTGACACTTTAGCTTGTTGAAACTTTTCTTCTTTCTCACAACCTCTTATTTTCCACAGTATGATGTCCTTCTTAGGGATTGCTTGGTCCCAATAATGAGTTTAGAGTATGTGAGATGAAGTCTGACTACCCTTCCTTCTAACAAATATTCAGTTCATACTATCAAGGAAGAATACTTATTTCTTCTGGCAACCCATGCATCTGTTCCTTTTTGCTCTTCGTTATTCATTGCGGAGTCTTCACATGTGTATAAAAAAAAGACTACTGATGACATATCTTAGACATCAAAGTGGTATCTTTGCTTATAAACAATTTGGAGAGCTATGTCGCCCCAGATTTAACAATGTAATACGTCATTTGAGTTCTTAATGGGTTCTTCCATTGGTCTTGATTGTGCATCCAAGTAAAATGAAACCGGTGACAACTAACCTATTTTCTCCATTAATCATTTTATTATATATTAGTCTAGTTTTGAGGAATCTTGTTTCTTTCACGTTCACTGTAATTCATACTGAAACTGCAGTGTTATCGTCATCAGTAAGGGCCTCATGTCCATTGTCAGCCGCAAACAAGGCTGTTTCATCTAGAGAACAGAAATTGTCACAATGTTTCCTCCAATCCTAATGCCTTGTTCTTCTTCATATAGTTTAGTTTCTTAGTTTCTTAGTTTCTCAGCATGCAGATTGACTTTGTATGGTGAAAGAAAGCAAGCACCCTGACAGACACTGTTCCTGGTTTTTAACCACTCAGGATCCCATTGTTCTGTTCAAATGAATGACTCCATGTTCCACAGGAACACACTGAAATGCCCTGGAATTCCCATTCTTTACAGTGTTATTCATATAATACACTTGAATGATTTTCATCATAAATAGACTGCCTATAAACACTTTTCTAGTTGTCTCTACTGTCAGTCAAGACTTTCTCTACTGTTCTCAGCTACCCTTAGGCCCCTTCTGATTCCAACTTAAATTCTGGCAATTCCCTGTTAATGTACTGCTATAACTTTTTAGAAAATCTACTTGTGTATGATATTAATGATATTGAAAAATAACTGTCTCACTCTGGTAAATAACATGTGGGGGGGTGGAAACATATATGAATGGGCTTTTTCCAGTTGGTTGGCCAGAAAGCTCTCTTCCAAATTTCTTGGCAGAGGTGATCACTTCCAGTATTGCATCTGGCTGTTGAAACAAATGTTCAAACATTTCATGAGACAGGATATGCAACGGATCAATGTTCTATTTAATTAGCTAATCAGATATAAATTTACATTAAAGACAACATGTTAAATATTTGCCTTGAACTAAGTCCTATGGAAGAACAAAAACCATTATGTTTCCATATTTGTATATCCCATTGCCTTCAAATTCATTCTGATTCACAGCAATCCTATAAGACAGAATAGAATGGCTCTTAGGTATTCCTGACTCTGTAAATCTTTATGGGAGCAGTAGGTCTCCCGAGGTGTGGAAAGTATATTCAAACTGCTGGTCTTCTGGCCAGCAACCCTATGCATAATCCATTAGATCACAAAGATTCCTTTTATGGGTAGATCGGTTACTTAGATGATAAATTTATGACTGAGGTTGAAACTGAATTCAAAGGTGGCACGTATAATGCCATGTGTTCGGGAATCCCAGGATTGACAGGCAAAATTCAGGCTAAAGCTCAAATTCAAAGGGCGTGGAAAAAATACAGACTCAGTAAAAAAAGTAAGATTTTCACAGCACTCATCTACATTAAGAGATTCACACCCTCCAGGCGAGATCATCATTGGAGATTACTAGATCTTAGCTGCCAAACCCCTGAGAATCCATATTGCCATCAAACTCGAATCATTATAGTCCATCTTTTATTAACATGAACTTGTATACTTCTCCATAAACCATGCATAATCTCTAAAGACATTTTATAAAATCATACAAAGATGATGTACTCATGACATTTATAGTCCTCCTTCCTACAACTAAGTATCTCAACCAGATATTTAAATTTTATTCTTCTATTACTCATTTCACTTTTCTTATTCCCTTCACATAACTGATAGGGTGGCGCAGACTTTCTTTCCTCAAGGGTTTAGGCCATGAGTAATCATGTTGGCATTGGGTCTCTACTGTTTACCGTGAACTTTAATAATAGGGTAAGACAGTACTGAGATGTCTGGAGAAATCTTCTGGATTACAGACATTTTCTTCGTTATCTCCGTTATGTAATATCAATAAGATTTCTGTTTGGTAATCAGGCTGCATCTCACCATTTAATTCTGTAACTCCAGTTTTGATTTACAAGCATAAAAAGCCCAAAGTGAATATGAGGCATCCTTAACTTCCTATTGTGCTTACAGTAGATAGTATGTCTCCTTTTGAAACTGACAAATGCAGACAGGAATTACTCAGGGAAGCATAAAGTTTCTGAGCGATTCCTAGAAGAAATGGTGACTGGTGACACGCCTATTTCAGTCCTTTTGTCTCTAAAGCTATCAGTCCTATTAGTGAAAGAGTACCATATATTGGGCACTCAGCATAACATCACGAAGATTTCATCATACGGTTGACTAGGCACTAACTGCCAAATTAATGAGGATCATAGTATAGCCAAGTTGATGCAATAATAGTGACTTGTTGATACCTAACCTCCACTAAAATCTTTAATAACAGATATACAAGTTATTACACAAAGTACTATAGAATATAGGAAAATAATAATGACAAGCCAATTGGATTTTATATCTTGGACCATTGAAAGAAATAAATAGCCCAAAAGTAGTGTGTTAGTCTGGGTAACTCGAGAAACAAATCCATGCAGACACTAGTGTATATAAGAGAATTTTATATAAAGGGTAACTGTACATTAAGAAAGCATTCCAAATCAGTTCAGTTTAAGGTCATAATTCATAACCCATGTGTCTGATACCAATCTATAAAGTCCTCTTCACACTCATGAAACATAAGCAATGATGCCAAGTGCAGAATGATCACTAGCCTGTGGGTATAAAGTCTTTGGATCCAGTGGCACTGTAAGCATCTCAGTGCTGGCAAAGGTCTCTCTGTGCCTTCTCCGACTTCAGAGGTCTGATTGTATCAGGGTAGGTCCATGTTGCTTCTTCAGCTCAGGGCACCAGGGTAGTTCCATGTGCCTTGCAAGTTGTAATGTCTCTCAGGAACGTCAACAGAGAGAGGCAGGTGTTTCCTGCCTCCAAGGAGGAAGTACCAGATTTCCCAGAATTCTCAGGAGAAGGCCATGCCCACATAGAGGCCTCATTGGCTATGATCCAATTGACAGACTAGGCTGTCCCACCTCACTTGTAATCCTCTCAGATTAACAGCAGATTATGTAACTCCCACAAGTAGCTATATATCTCATTGAATTCCTAAATATTTTTGCATGCACAAATTATAGGATGTAGTATTTTTGCTAAAGAAAAAGCATACTTTCAAAAATAGATGCATTTAATTAAATTTTCATCATATTATACCTTTATGAGCTTTAATTTACAAAGCATTGTAACAGTTTTATTGCCTTTTGGGGAAAATGATATTTTCTTATGGTTATAAACAATAACATGAGATCTCAATATTTTACAATTATAAAAGGAAGCATATTCTGAAAATTGAAGGTATTCTGCCAAAATTTTAATTATTTCTGAGTAATTTTCATGAAAACCTGGCAAAAATTATATACATGCCTGAGTGCATTATTCATTTGCTTTTGAACAGAATGTTTTTATCACAATTGCAAGATGCTGTTAAAATTAATACTTTGTGTATCTTTTCAGGGGAAATTATATTTTGTAGCTATAGATAGCTTACTTAATTAAGTTGGATCAATTGATTTTATGTACATCACTCATTCATTCATGGACTACCATTGACAATTCTGACTCACAGCTAACCTACAGGGTGGTATAGAATTTCACTGGATTTTCAAGTCAAAAATTCTGACACCAGCAGAGCAACCATTATTATCTTATGGAGTCACTGATGGTTGTGAACTGCCCACCTTGTAGCTAGTAGCCCAATGACTAACCCTTTGTACCAACATAGATCTTCTATGTGCACCTGGGAGTTTAAAATATAATATACTTTTAAAATATATCTATTTTCATTGGTACCAAGTAGACTATCTCTTATCTATATTTGTTCTGTGAAGAAAGCATATATTTAGTTGCAGGAAAAGGTCCCTTTGAAGTTTACTTTGCATTGATTAGGTGAACTGCAGCACACAGCACATGATATAAAGAAAACATATTTGGACTGAGCCCTGGTTGAGTGCGGAACTGCAGCCCGCAGCTGGGTAGCGACCATGACCACCAGAGGTAGTGATGCCCACAAAAAAAAAGAAAAGAAAACATATTTAAAACCTTTTGTGTATTTGGGGAAAATGGAGCAGGTAAAAAATCATTAAAAAGAATGAGATGATGACAATTACTACTTTGACATTAAAGGATATTGCATCTCTGAGCAACAGACAAACTTTTTTTCTTTTAATATATATTTTATTGGGGGCTCTCAACTCATAACATTCAATACATCATTTTTATTAAGCATATTTGTACACGTCGCCACATTCGTTTCCAAACATTTTCTACTTGAGGCACCAGCATAAGCTCCTTTATCCCCCTTTCCTACAATTCTTTTTGATATCAGCTCCCCACAATTCCCCCCTCTCCCCCTCCCTCTCCTCCATGAACTCCTAATAATTTGCAAATTGTTATTATCTCTTCGTATCATACACTGTCCAATGTGTCACCTCACCCACCCATCCCCATTGTTCACACCCCAAAGAGGAGGTCACATGTAGATACCTGAAATTATTTCCCCCTTTCTACTCCACCATCCCTCCACCCTCCCAGTATCACCACTTTGAATGTGAGAAAATGAAAATTCGATTCTTCTTGAACAAATGCCATCTATAGAACTTCTTAACTTCTTTGGAAATAATCCGCATCAACTTAAACAAACAAACTTTTTATTGTGCATTGGGTAAAGGTTTACAGAGCAAATTAATTTGTACTCAATAATTTACATATGTGAATGTGTATTTATACTTTTTTTCAGAAGATTGATTGCAATCCCCCAAATGCAGCATCACTTAATCATTTATCATGATCCCTCCTTCTGTTCCCTGTTCTCTATCCTTCTCCTTTTCTACACCTTCCGGGTTCAGAATGTTTTTCTTGGGGAACAGTGCCCTTTGGTTCTCAAATCATTGATTATTCTAAGAAGCGTGTACTTCACTGATAGGAGTTTTCACCTTATAAGATTTTCTGTGGTTTGTTTAAGAAGATCTTGCGATATAGTTGGCTATGCACTGAGCTAACCACTAGGTGAGTAGTTTGAACACCCCAGATGAGACTGTCTACCCTTGCAAAGATTTAAAATCAAAGGGAATTTCTTCTGTGTCCTGTAAGGTCACGGTGAGTCTGAATCGACTGGATGGCAGTGGGTCAGTTAGTTCAGACTTTGACTGGAAATTGACCCTGTCAAAAGGATTGTCAGAAGGAATGCTAAAGGCTAAAATCTTAAGAATTCTATCATTCTTTAACAGACCAGTGAGCTTGATATTTTTTATTTTTAGTCTACATTTTCTCCCATGCTTAACAGTACTTTTAAATATGATCCCTTTTAGAATAAACAGTAGTAGCACCTGAGCAGTGTATAGTTCTTCTGGTATCTGAGGTTCAAGTGGTTCTTTAATACATTCAATTAAATATCTCCATATGTTTTCAACTTTTTTTCCATTGGACAGCTGCACATTAGCTTTTAATATCCCAGATGTTACCAACCAATATATAATACAGAAAATGCTGTGTAAATGCTATGTTGCATTAATAATTCACCTTCATATCCCTCAAAGCTATGATCCTGCATTCAAGTCCACTGACTTGTTCCCTCCAGATGTTTTGCTCTGACTAACAAGTTTTCATTATGTTTTCTCCTACTCCTATACTTAGGAGTGCTTCAAAAAAGTGAAAACTTATTATTACCTTTTAATTTAAATTTTCAAGGAAATTTCTGAAACCACTTATCTTCATGGATATATTTCCAGTGTAGGTAAATAAATATATATGTGGAAATATTCTCTGTGAAAACTCTTTATCTATTTGTGGGTTCATTACTATTCTCCATCCCACACCTGTCAATGCCTGTGTCCATATGTGCAACTATTCATTTATTATTGGGACACGCTTGTGTAAACGTGAATGCTCATCTCGACTGCTTTGAATTCTTGTCTTCTCAGAATTGTTCTATGCCTTCATTTTTTTTGCTGCCATTTCAACTAGTATATGAGGAAAATTCAAAAATGTTATGGTAAAAGTGAGATTAAAGATCCTCTTTGTTTTTTACTAATGTTTGGAAGTCCGCTGTGTATTGGTTTCTCCTTCACCAGTCCTTCATTGTCAGGAAATAATGTTTCTCTTTGTGTGAAAACAGTCTCTGAATGCTTTGGCAATCTCATACTGGCTTATTTCACTCAGTGCAATGTTCTCCAAGTTCATTCATGTTACGAAGTGTTTTGCAGCTGCATCTTTATTTTTTAATGTACAGAATTTCATTGAGTTTACATATGGATTCTTCCTTGATTGGCATTTAGATTGCTTCCCTCTTTTTTCTATTGTGGTAGTGCACAATGTAGGTGTGCATAGATCTGTTCATGTAATAAACCTTACTTATCTAAGTTACATATCTAGCTAGTATTGAGATTGCTGGGTCATAGGATATTTCTATTTCCTACTTTATAAGGAAACACCATATTGTTTTATCTAGAGGCTATATCAATTTACAATCCCAGCAGTATGGTATAGACATTCTGATGTTTCTTCATTCTCACTAGAATTTTCTGTTTTCTGATTTTTTGAACTTTACTAATAATGTGGAGGTGAGGTGATACCTTATTGGTGTTTTGATTTAGATCTCCATACAGCTAATGATTGCATGCATTTCTTTATTTTCTTATTATGCTTGAATTTCTTCTTTGGTAACTATTTGTTCTTGACCCCTGTCCATATTTAAAGTCAATAATTTCTTAGCTGAATATTTGACACCTCCCTGTTAATGAATTGATGCCATCATTTTTGAATTCTCATCAGCATTATTATAACATAAATATCCCTGGTGTAATAGGTGGTTACTAGTGAGGTTTATAACCACAAAGTTAACAGTTTGAAACCACTGGCCACTTTTGGGAGAAAAATGAGACTTTATGTTCATGTAAAGATTTGCAGTCTCAGAGACAGACACATGAACCTCTCCTCTAGGTTCCCCATAAGATGGAATTAGTAATTTTTTTGTTAGAATTTTACTTGTGTGTGTGTTATTAATGCTATTTTTATATCACTTCAGCTTTTGGTTGGAATGTGTTTTCTTTGAAATGAGCACAAATATAGATCTCTACCAGTCAGTGAGTCAACTAACTTATCTTCAAAATGTCTTGGCTTAGACTTGTGAGTGGTTCCAGTGATGCATCCATTTGTTGTGTATTAAAATTTTCCAATAATATTTTATCAATTCTAGGGGTTATATTTTTTGTTAACCCCTTCAGTGTAGGTTGGAAATCTTCCTTCAAATGGCTTTTGATGCTATTTACCTCTGTAATGGTTGAAGTTCTAGTGTGGCAGTCACGTACTCTGATGCCAATTTAAGAGTGTCAGTGTGGCATCTAGCCTGTCAATCTGGAGATAATCAATGAGACCTCTATGTAAGCATGGTTTTCTCCTCAGAATTCTGAGAAATCTTGGAAAATTTCTTATTGGAGATGAGAGACTCCTTCGCTTGGCGAGGTTCAGCTAACAAGACAACATGGCAACATGCTGATAGATCCTGAGTCCTTGAACCTGGAGGAGCTGGAGGGGAAGTCACAAGGGATTGCCCTGATGGAGCCAGACCTTTGGGGCTACAGACCTCACATGGAGACTCCTGCTAGTGCTGAGATGCTTCTACCACCACTGGATATACAAGAATGCACTCACTGGCATCATTGCATGTACTTCGTGAGTCTGAGGAGGACTTTGAGGATTGGTATTGCACATATGGGCTAATATCAGCCTTTTGGACTTGGACTGGCCTGGATTGGGATGTTTTCTCAATGTCCCATTCCTCTTGTATATAAACCTCTCCCTTATATACATATGTATGTTTATGAATTTGTTTCTCTAGTCTACCCGGACTAACACAGTCTAGCAAGTACTTTTGGTCCGCTACTTGTATATTTCTTCCACCTTCTTTGGATACCTCTTGCCGATGAACTGTATTCTGCCACTGACAGCCCTGTACTTTTAGATAAATCTTGAGCTATTCTTTTCATAATTAAAGGATGCTATCATTTTCATGATTAAGGGATTTGCCATTCCTGGAATCGTAGACCATATGACTATATGATTGAAAATGACAAATAACAGGCCATTTTAGGTCACTACACCTTGGATCTTTATCCTTGTCGTTTTTTGTAATGTAATCCAATGTTCCTATACCCATCCTTTGTACATTTTACTTTATGATCATTAATTGACAGTTGTAAATGTTTCTCTCATTTTGAACTATGAGAAACATATTATTAAATTGAATCCTAATTCCACTTAAAAGACAAGGCATTGACAACATTTTAACAATTATTTTGAAATAATTTTCCTTCCGTAATCATTTTATTAATCCATTTAAAAATATTTCTTCCTCATCTATTAAATGTAATTACTTTTATGTCTCCATGCTCACTCTTTCTATTCTTATTATACGTATATATTCATGTATATATACATATATGTTACAGTTGATAAATTTTTTCTTCAACACTCATGAACTTGGAAGAATGATAAATGTTTTTCTCACTCTTAAATTTTCTATTGGTCTTAATGACATTGTATTCAAATGTCACTTATCTCTTTTTAATTGCTATCAAGAAGATTCTGATTATATTATTTACCTAAAGAACAGAAAATGGAGGGATTTTTTAAGTTAACCTACTACCAATTGCAAAGGCAATTTATAATATCGAGTAATGCTATATTATTTGTTTTCTTTTTACAGAAGAGCTCAACAACAACAACAAAAAAAACCACTTCCATAAAGACCCTATATAGGATTTCCAAGATGTTTTATCTTTATGGGAGCAGAAAGTCTTATCTTTCCGCCAGGATTTTTGAACTGTTTCAGTTAGCATTATATTGTTTCTATTATTATCATCTCTATAAACCACATACGTAATAAAAGCAAGGGCAAGGGTATGGTGAGAAGAAATGTTAACTGTGGTTTCAGCTTCAAATCATTGACATTCTTGTTAGAGTTCATAGTTTTCCTATGTTATGTACAAGAGAAGAAAGCACTGCCTGACCTGCCCCATGGTCGGGGCTATGTCTGAGATCATGGTCACAGTCAGTGTGTCAATCCACGTTACTGGGGGTCTTCTCTGGGGCAGACCTACTAACATGATGTCCTTTGGAAATGACTCTTTTGAGAGATGGGGCTTTAAAATATTTATTTTCATCTAATTCAGCTCTGTTGCCTTTGGCAGCTCAAAGAAATACTTCAAAACTCATCTGTATAATCTTTTCCTTGCAAAAATATGGTATATTAAGTATTGCTATTGGAGCTGAGCCCAGGTGGCGTAGTGGTTGAGTGTGGGACTGTGGCCCATTGGCTTGATGGTTCAAATCCAGCAGAGCAATCCGGGAGCAAGGTTGGGTAGTTCCCACAACCATCAGAGAGCAGTGATGCCCCCCACCCCCAAAAAATATATTGCTATTACAAGTATAGGAATTGTATTGGGAGCATTTAACATACCTGTTGCCATCAAACCAGTTCTGACACAGGGTAATTCCATTGTTAAACATTTAACATAATGTCTAAAACAATGGTAACAGTCAAATATATTAGTTCATATTGATCATTATTTAGAATAAAATGGCAAGTCTTGAAAAAGTTTGTGTTGGAGGGTTCTAAATAAGATTTTGCTAGTTATAACTTCACTTCTCTCCTAACTCTCACCTTGCATGACATACTCACAGATCATGCAAGTGATGAAGCTATAGTCACACTTGGTAGACTATGGCATCTTTACGAGGCCACGTGAAGTGTTTATACCCATAAGCTTACTATGGGATGGGGAGGTGGGACCCTTGTGGCCTAGTGTGAGGCCTGTGAATCTAACATGTATGCTTAAACATGACTGATGATAACTCATGAAACCAGTTGGCTTCATTTAAATTTTGAAAGCAGAGGTTACCAAAAAATGAACTCTACTTTATTATGTTAAGAGTAGAAGGAGGCTCAGTAAGAAGTATTTTAATATATTAAAATAAATCAGTGATTAAAGTCAGGAACCACTAAAGTATATTATAATGCAAAGTTTCCCAAACAAAGTAAAAGTACTAAAAGGATAGTTGTCGATAGTAAGTTTCAAGAGACAAACAGAGACAACTGTGGATGATTGAATTTATGACTCTGGAATGTTTTGATTTGCTCTGGACTCCTAGAATTTCTATCTATTCTGAGCAGTGATGGAAATACTGTTTAATTTCCTCATAAGAATTAGGTAGGAGTCTCTTAAGACTTCTTAGTTTAATGACTAGCAATCACTTTTTCTCCTAATAATCTATTTATTCAGGATACAACCATGGTTTCAGATTCCTTTTTAATCTTCTCCTTCACCCCTGAACAACACTCAGGACCTCGTCTTTAAGTGAAAATTGCACAGGTGTGTGGATTTCAACTTCTACTTGTCTATATTGCTAATTTTTATTTCCATTTTATACTTTATTTAATATTTCTTTAATCCCATTACTGATAAAGAATGTTATCATTTAAAAAAAAAAGTCTGCATGGCTCTTCTAGTTAAAACAGCAAATTGTTCTCGCCGTACTTCCAACCAATAATAATCTCTGACAGCACAGCAAATATCCAATCCTTACAATATGTGACATTATCTCTATAAAAATATTTCTTACATCATTGGAAAATAAATCCTTTGGAATTCTTTCTTAAAATTCCATCTGAAAACTGCTATGGACTTAGTTCATTGGTCTATTAATCTACATTGAAAGATACAATACTACAAGTAATACTAGATCATTTTTCTTACGAATGCATGAATAATAGTTAGGTTGAACATTTAGTTTATCGTTATGAAGACTTTATTGCATAATCTCTGATTTCCTGTTCCCTTTGGGTGATATTTGGGTAGCAGAGGAGCTCTTAAAATACTGTTTCACGAAGGCGCTGTTGTTGCAAAGTGGTTTCTTATCAGAAGCAGTCAGTCCCAAAGACTTTCCCAGGCTTTCATCTCGAAAGGCTGCCACATTGTAATTCCTCTCAGTGGCTGACAGGTTTGAACCATCGCCATTTGGATTAGTGGTCCACCGTAACTACTGGGCCGCTCTACATGTCGCCCCATTCAGTCGATTCCAACTCAAGATACTCAGAACAGAGTAGAACTACTTCAAAAGTTCTGTGGCTATAAACCTTTATGAAATCAGGCAGCTTCATGTTCTTTTCAACAGAGCATCTGGGACATTCAAACTACTGATCCCCTGTTAACAGCATATTGCTAAACGCACTCGCCAATACCCAAGCTCAGGATTTATTCATATTATAATTATCTCTTGATATTTCTCTTCCCTTGCTCTCTTTATTAAAATGAATTTTCAACTTCATTTCTAGGTGAAAATTAAATGGCAAAGTTCAATATTACTTATCACTATTCTTCACGAATTGCTTTGTGTATTCAAGTGGGCTAGAGAAACAAGTCCATAGACAATCATATGTGTGTAATAAAGACCTGCCTGTCAAAGGGCAATTGTGACAAGTAGAACCTTGAACTGCAACAGTGATCCATTCTAGAAGGAGTTTCGAGATATGATGCAGTCAAGTTCCCAATCAGAACTTTCTCCCATAAGAAATAACTGAAAATGGATTAATCCATTCTTGACCACCAATTGTTTACTCCAGCCAAGCTTTTGTATACTAAACAGTACACAGAAAGTTCATAGTAACTAAGTTCAGAGTTAAATAATTGATGCAGATCTGGAGCTAGGGACATGGATGTAGCGTTATGGAGAGAGAGTCATTGTTTGGAAGGTGAATCCCCTTCCATAAAATCAACTGGTAGCTATTTTTTAGGATTTGTTCTCATCTTAACCTTTTTTTCACTAGGTCTTGGGTGGCTTTCTCTTAATAACAATATGTCTAATATGTTCTGCTGTTGGCATTTCCTTAACTGTTTTCTGAAAAGGTTTGCAAAATTATCATCAACAATATTGATAAGTTGGTTAACCAGTTTCTTATCATATTCTTTTTCAAAAACACTTTCTTAGGACCCACATTTAAAATCTAAAAACAGTACAAAACCCCACAAAAGCTAATAAAATGATAGCAAAGCACTTGGAAACCAGCTAGAAAAGTTTTAAGCAATGAATCCTAACAGTGACAAACTCTGCTGTGCTTTGAGGATGTGTTTCAAGTGACTGAATCACAAACTGCTTTTGTTTCCAGAAATCACATGTGTTGGGTCAGATTCTGATGTTTTATTCACGCTCCAATGTAAAATTTTCTCAAAATTTCTCTTCAGAATGTCATGTACTAATGCAGTCAAGAACTGGATTTCTACTGTATAAAGAAAACATCCCAGTTCAGTCCAGTTCAAGTCCCTAAGTCCAATATTAGACCATCTGTCAAATACTGAATCCATAAATTCCTCTTCAAACTCATGCAACACATACTATGGTGCAGAATGCAGGAAGATCATAGGCCTGGGTGGAAAGTCTTGTGGATTCAGTGGTCAGAGAAGCACCTCAGCACAAGCAGAGTGTGGCTTTGTGTGGCTCCTCCAGCTTCAGGGATCTGGAGCATACATGTGGCTTTCAACAGGAATGTGCAGCAGAAAGGACAGTATGTCCCACCTCTAAGGAGGAAGACAGGCGTTCCCCTAATCATCAGGAGAAGGCCAGACCCACATAGAGGCAAGGATGGTGTGGTAGTCATGTGCTTATGTTAATTTTATGATAGAAGTGTAGGGGTGGAGTCTAGCCTGTTAATCTGGAGATAGCCATTAAGCAGCCAATGAGGCTTCTATGTGGGCATGGCTTTCTCCTGAGACTTCTGGGAAATCTAGCGATATTTCCCTAGTGAAGATTAGAAGCTATCTTCTGCAGTTGTTGGGAGTTAGTCTCAGAGGTGATGAGTCACGGAAAAGACAAGATGGCAGCATCCGAGAAGCTGGAGGAACCAGTGGAGAGACCACAGGGCTTTGCCCTGATGGAGTCAGACCTCTGAAGCTGGAGCGGCATGCTGTTGATGGACCCTGAGCCCGGGAGCAAAGAGAACCCTGCCAGCGCAGGGATTCTGCACCCACTGACCTGTGACTCTGTGAGTTGGAAGGAGACTTTGTAGACTGATTTCGGGCATATGGATTAATATCGGACTTATGACTTTGTACTGGACTGGATTTAAATGCTTTCTTAGTCTCACATTCCTTTGGTATATAAAGCCTTTCCTTATATCCATACGTGTGTTTATGAAATTTATTCCTCTAATCTACCTGGACTGACACAGATGGCTATGACCAGATTGAATTGGCAGCCTAGAATCCACCCTTCAATCCTATTGAACAAGTTGACATGACATTATGTAACTGCCACACTTTGACTCCCATTTTTTCCTTAAACACTTGTGTGTTTCAAATCCTGTTAACCATTTTTCTCTTTCTTATTCATTGTTACCCAGAATGTGATGCTCCCAAATATATGTTTGTTTCAGAAAATAAGATCTTTCTAATGTCACTTTTAGTGTCTGGAAACAAAAGTCCACATTCATCTTCCTTACTGTCAAATTTTGTCTTATTTTAGTCTTGATGACCAAGTTTGATCTTTACTAGTTCTTTCTCTATTTCATTTGTGATTGACACCACTCCACCCAGACATTCCACCCACCACATTATCCACAGTAGGAAGCATGTCATGCAGGATTGTCAGCTAGCCCTGCACTCACAGACACCCTCTTCCATAGAGAAGAATCACCCCACAGGGTTTCCAAAGTTGTACAATTTTAGGGAAACAGACTGCCACATATTCCTTCCATTGAGTGGTGTTGGTGGATTCAAATTGCTGGTCTTTAGTTAGCAAAAGAGCACTTTAACCACTGCCTCACCAAGTCTTCTAGAAATCATGAAGTAGAAATGTCATCAATAATATGTTCAGTTAACATTATTATTCAAGCTTCTCTGAATATATAAAAAAGCAACTACTCTTTACAATTTCTGATTTTCCCCATAATGCCCATGGTATTTATTTTCTTACTCTTTCAGGAACACAGGATAGACTTTATAAGAGCATTAAGTACAAGTGTATTAGTAAAGGTAATAAATATATTGTAAGTTAGAAATAAATAAGAAAGATGACATAGCACTTCTTATTGTAATGCCATCAAGATTTCAAAGGTGCTAGGGATTTTAGCTACATGTAATCATTAATCCTGAAACTCACTTCACTATTATCTCTGATTATAGGATTGTCCAAGTTGGAATAAAATGTAGATGATACAAACTTCAACCTTCATTTCTACTGTGGTATTCAGACGACATTTACATATCCATGTGCTTCAGAGTGTAGTTTCTACTTATATGTATGTTTTTATAGCATATACATGTATATAGATTTTTAGTATTTATATCAATGACATATTTCAGTAGTTATATATTTCATATAATTACATTACAAAAATGGCAATATGCTTTCAGCCCCAGGTGACTTTCTTTACCATGCAGGTATACTTCCAGACTGATTGAAAAGAGATTTTGCATTCCATTTGTGGTTTTTATTGAAGCTGGTTAATGTAACATGCCTCTGTGATTTTAGGTGTTTCAAGTAAGTGAAGTCCCTTTGGAGGTGTTTGCTCATAAGCGTGGGTGAGAAACACGTCGTCACTCTAGTTAAACTTTCAAAAAGTGATTTTAGAAAAGCATTGAAATTGAGGTTTAGGTTAGAGACTATCCTTGCGGTGCACATATAAATCCCACTAATCATAAGGAGAATTAAACACTTACTTCTAAGAAGAATATTTTGTTTCAAAGATATTTTAAAAACATGCTTCTTTAATGTATTAAATTGGTGATTATTATATTTTTCATCTCTCTGAAAACTATGGAAATAAATTGAATTTTATTTTATAACTAAATGTAAGGAGTGAAAAATTTATTTCTGTAGCTTAATGTTAGCTATACAGTACTAATGCTGATAGCATGTTATAAATACTGAAGGAGAAAGAGGCTTGATTACATTTGCAGAACAGCAATTGACAACACATTTTAGTGAATGGTAGGATCCTGATAGAGGCTTATTAGACTTTACTAAGCCATTCCTGTCCTCGATTTTCTCTTTTTTTTTTTTTTTGCTATTCCTTTTAGAATAGCTTGCTGATGCATTCATATTTATAGTTAGGTAAGAAAGTATTATCTACAAACTGACAATATCATTACTTTTAAAATACAAGTAAAGAAAATTAGGTTAACTCAAATTGGAAATTTTATAACATTTTAAAAGTATAAAATTTACTCTCATTTTACCGTATTTCTAGAATAAGTTGATATTTCTTAAAACAGTGTTATATTGTTTTTATTTTAAAATAAAATATAATAATGCCCTTAAGTATACAAATATTAAGGAGGAAGTGTCTTCAGAAAAGAGTAATAGTATTATTGCATAAAGCCTGCATATCACAACTACATTTTTGATAAATGTAATCATGACTCATTCTATTATCCTAAATTAACTTAGCAAATCATATAAACAAAGCATTTGTTTTAAGGTTTGTGACTTTTTAGATAGTTCATACATAGTTGAACATGCATTTATATTTATGGCCCAAGCATCATTTGTAGAAAATAGAATTTGTAGATGGGTTGTTTGTTTGCTTTTGCTGAGCATCTAGAAAATCAGTTATTGGCATTATTCTTATTTTTTTTTAGTTCTGGTATTATCCTATAGCGTTTTACTTGTTGGAATTTCCTCTTAAGGCTTACCGCACTGTAAATACCATGTGATAGATCGGTTTGTGGTGCCAACATGGCTAATGAACATGTGTGGATTTAATTGAAGGGCAGAGAGATAAATGTCTTGGCAAGCCTTGCCTTTCTTGTCTCTTGGTCTTTCATCATCAAACCAGTGCGGGCTGCCTTATCTTGACCTGTGCCTCAATTTCCAAGCTACACTATTTGTTGCACACCTAACCCATGGACCGTGTTACTGGAAGATGAGGTTCCTTCAAGATCTGTTTTGCCACACTACTGGAATATACATCTCTTGACCTGGGGACTGTTGGACTCTGTCATCTGGCTGACTATTGGTGACCTGCCTTGCTGTTTTCTGCCTATAGTCAGGTAGCCTGAAATGCTCTACAGAATAATACCCAGTGGCCCTCAAGGCTTGAAGGACTGCCAGTGTACTAGCTGTCTCACGGAAGTGAGTTGCACCAAGCCATTTTCACTGCTATATAAATTTATAAATTAATTAGATGTTTTTGTTATGTTATATATATATATACACACACATACACATACTTATTAGTGTTCTGCTTTTCTTTCTCTAGAAAACGCTGTCTAACATATACAATTAAAAATCTAAAAGTCCCCAAATTGAAAAGCTTTTTACAATTTATCATGGTCATTATTGCACACTATATTCACAATAGATACCAAAATAATAAACTCAAAACAATTGACTCAATTCTGACAAGCACCCATGAGAAAAATAAGAGTTGCAATGTAGTCCATTCTATTGACAACCTTGTGCGTTAGAGAACAGAACTACTGTGACCTTTCTGAATCAGATCATCTAGACAAAAAGCATACGTATGGGTTCAAACCAGCAAATGTATTGTGTCAGAAGGGGCCCTCACTGTTACGTGGCTTTATAATGCATTTGTCTTTTACTCCCCTAATGAGTTACAGTCTCAGAAACCCACAAGGGCCGCTTGATTCTGTCCTATGGAGTTACGATGAGTCTGCATGGACTTGATGTCAGTGAGCTTTTCCAATGCAATTAGAGATCCATTTCCTCAATTGCATTTTAGGAAATTACAACCCCAAACATACATAATCGATTTCTAATGATGCATAATTTTTCATTCACTTAAGAAAGCTGTTTATATGTTATTAGCTACATTGAAAATCTTCTTGAATTATGCTACTTGCGTTTGTGACTTCATTAAGAAAACCTGTCATCAACTTCAATTGGCTCTACAAAGAATCCTAATTAATGACTACAGTGCAGTGGATAAGTGAATCTGCTCTCTGTGCAACACTCTGTGACTTCTTGTGAGGGAGACTGGGACAATTAGGTGATGGTAGCACACTTAGGTGCTCGGACAGCTTGTTCTCATACAAATATGATATATGGCACCATTATGGAGGTGTGAAGTGGCAAATAAATTGTAAATAATATGAACGAGGGGGTTAGTCAGGTTTTTCATCCCACAAAGCTTAAAATGAGCCACTCCAGAGGCAGAACAGCAGACCCTAACCAAGAGAAGGAGTCAGGAGGAGAGCATAGCCTGTGAACCAGGGAGTCCTGAATTGAGAATATCCAGGAGACAGAGGGATTGTAACGCTTAAATAGTGTTAAGACGTGGTGACAGAGAGACAGTAGCAGCAGAATCAGAACAGCAGTGTAAACTGTCACAGGGAGTTCCCAGGCCCTGGTTTCATCAGTTAAGGTGCATGGGCTCACCCGTGGAGTAAGAGAGCTGAGCCCTTTCATATGGGAGGTTTTCTGCCAGAGCAGAGTACATAGAACTAGGATTACCAATTCATGGGGAAATAGATTTCAGTTTAAAAAAAATTTTTTTTGTTTGCTTTGTTTTTCTGGGGTGGCATCACTGCCTCTGGTGGTCATGGAAGTTACTCAGTGCTGCTCCTGAGAGCCGCTGCTGGATTTGAACCGCCAAGCCTGTGGGCTGCAGTCCCGCACTCAACCACTTACACCACCCAGGTTCAGCCCAGATTTCAGCTTCTTTAAGTCAAGATTTTCCAGAAGAGTTGGCTGTCCCAACTTTATGGAACTTGCCTTAACAGGGAAGAGACAAGATAAGCCCAAGGGACTCAAATGGAAAAGGACTAAGAGTGAGGGGATTTATAGAGACATGTGCCTTTAGGTATGTCCAATAAGCTATTCCAATTAAAGAATTGTATCCTAAGTTGTTCTTGATCCTGAATTGAACACTGTACTTTCCTATAATTGAGAGTAGGATCTGTGAGTTCTCCATGACCATTACAATGGATCATCATGCCAAGCAGATACGTAGAGCATTATGGAGTATGATGCTATTAAAATATGTTAAAGAGTTCGACAGAGAAGATATATCTGACCTCTGCCCCAAGAAGATTTTGATTCTCCTACTCACTAATGAGTTTTGAGTAGGTCAGATGCCCTCATCATGTCATTTTTATAATGATTCATATACTATGAGTAATTTTACTTAAAATTCAGTTAGACTAGCAACATAAAAGCTCTGGGAGATAGCTCTGGAAGATTACTTTAGATCTATTTCAAAAGAAACATCAGCAGTTTCTTATGTTGCAGAAGATTTGATAATTTTCAAGACTAGCATAAGATAATGTACTCAAGAGTAGACAATGAAATGACATTAAATCTTCCTGTGACACTGGCTCACATATTGGGAAAAATTGATAACCAAGCACACTGTAGAAACAAGGAGCATACAATTTTGAATCATCTAAAGAAACATATTTTATCATTAACTTGCTGAAAGCAAAAAAAGAAAACCTGCTCTAAAATAAGGAAGAAAGTGTTCCCTAGAAAAATAAAAAAGAAACATAATAACATCCATCGGACACCACTTCAAATAACAGAGTAGCAGAGTAAAAGAAGATGAAAAATAGATATGAGACTAGGATAATTTAGATATTAGTAAATCTAAAAAAAGTATTACCCATGACAATTCTAGCAAATGGTAAGGTATTTGTATTAAATGCATGTTGTGTAATTAATTGGGGGGTTTCTGTTGATTAAAATATAGAAAAAATTATTAAAATAGATTTCAAAATATAAAATAGTATCAAAATCATTTTGAAGAAGATGGGAGTTATGACTGTTGAATGAGAGGCTTCAAAGAGTTCATGGTAAAGTGGAATGAAAAGAGAATAGGAATTTCTATAAACATTTTGAAGACTGTTTTTATATTACCTTTATTGTTTTTTTATTATTTTTATTTGTTTTTGTTTTTTTTGGGGGGGGCATCACTGCCCTCTTGTGGTGGGAGTAGGAGGCCCAGCCTTGCAACCCAGTGGGCTGCAGTCTCACGCACAACACTCCACCACCGGGGCTCAACCTATTATTATTTTTATATCATATTATTTAAGTGTAAATAGACATTTAGAATGTTCTTTGTTCTATAACCATGCATTAGTATCAACTTAATGGCAATGAGTTTGTTCTATCATCTAAAAGCCTAAGGAAAGTAGTATTAAGAAATAAAGATTTCTTTTCCTTTCAAAGATGTGTCCTAGGTAAGTGTCCATTCCACACTGCATAGTAGTAGTCATTTTCTTATCATGCACAGCAATATATCTCTTCTAGCTTTTTAAGGTTATATCATAGATTAAGAACTCTAAAGTCAGACTTGTGAACTTGGAGAATTTGTTCAAAAAGCTCCAGATTCCAGGGGCCTGGCAGAGGGGTATCAGTAATTACTTCATGGTTTGCAGTAAAAATGGAAGAGGCTATTCACAGAAAGCCCGTCATGTGGGGTCCAGTCCGCCTGCATATCCCTGAAAGGCTACTGTTGTTACCCAATGTTCCCCAATTACAACAATGTTGACATGTTGAGGCGGATCTGACAATGTTCTCTGTGCTCCAAAGCAGGACCAGAGCTAGGCCTGGGTCTCCCTCTGTGGCCACCCTGAACAAGATGCCTGAAATCCTGTGATAACCGGGACAACTTGACTGGTGCCTTCTTTTGGTTTCTGGGATCCATTAGTTGGACCTCAGAAAGCACAAAACATAAAGACAAAAACATAAAATTGTGGGAGCCAGCCGAGGGAGGTGCCAGGGCTGTTGGTGGGGGTGTCAAATGGCCAGGTTGGTGGTTGGAAACCCCCACATCACAATAGCCCAAAGCAAATCCCACTCCACGACCAAGTCTCCTTAATATTCTGAAGTCACCACGCAGCTTTTCGTTAAGGGTGCTGTGGGGTGAACTTGAATGGCCATCCTTTAGGATAGGAGGCAAGTATAAATCACTTGTACCATCAAAGGAGTCCAATACCATTGATTGTAAGGGTCCTTAAAAATGGAAGGATGGGAGGAGCTTGCAAAAGAACAACCAGAAGAATGTCATAGGAGGAGGGTTGACTTCAAAAAAGGAAGGAGGGGTAAAGGAAAGGTGAAAAAGGCAGAATCTGAGTTCCGCCTTCTCCAAGAAGAAAGGTAACCTTGTTGACGCCTCGGTTTTAGTCCAATGAGACCCGAGCCAGTCTTCTTGCCTCCAGAACTGTAAGGTAATGCATGTTTTGCTATTTTCACCCAGTAACTTTTCCATAGTTTATGACAGTAATGATAGAAAATAAAAGCATATATAATCTGGCTTACTTCTCCACGTGGCCTCATCAGTTTCCTGTGTGACTTTTCACTTTCCATGATCAAGACACACTAGAAAAATGGCAGTTTCTGCAGTTCATGGATTGTCATTGCCATTCACACATGCACCCCTATGCCTGTAAGAGATGGGACCATGTTGTACTAACTTATCCAGCAGACTCCTCTTTTTGTTGGGGGTGAGGGGGGTGGGAGTGGAGACTGATCTTATAGAAGACAGAAAAGGCATCTAAGTCATTGGTTCTCAATTTTCCGAATGCTGTGACCCTTCAACACAGTTCCTCATGTAGTGGTGACCAACCGCCAACCATAAAATTATTTTCAATGCTATTCATAAATGTAATTTTGCTACTATTATAAATTGGACAACCCCTGTGAAAGGGCCATTTGATCTCCAAAAGGTTCCCAACCCACACATTGAGAACTGATGCTATAAGGGGTCCTATTTTTTATTTACTTTTTACAATATATAGTTGTAAATAACTTGAGAAAAATATTTCATGGGTATTTCAGGAATTTTATCAGAGTTTATAAAGTTTCATGAAATTCATCACTTTCTTATAAGATTAAATCCCTTCCCTTATCCATAAAGTTGATTTAAGGGGGAAAATTCCAGATAAAAAAGATTTAAGCCTCTGGACTTTGAATCTTCTTAAATGGTTATTACTAGAATAAAGATCTTTCTTTATACAAAGTTTTCCGGCAATTAACATAGGCTGAAATTTACATTGAATATTGATAGTCCTCCTGATAAAGATAATTTGCTATTGTCTCAGATACTTATCAAATAGCTACTACATGGTTTGTACAACAGCCATCTTTGTTGTTCAAAGATGAATAAAAGACAAGTGAGAAGAATATTGTAATGAAGAATCGCTGACTTAAACATTTAGTTTTATGAAGTCCATATTCCAGTGCTGATTTACAATAGCTGAAAAGATACTGAAACTGGGAAGACACCAGGAACTTTCCAGATTCCCATTTAGCTGTGGCCAGGAACTTCCTAGATTTACATTCACACTAATGTCCTCCTTCTCAATGGAGAGGGCCGAAAGAATCTATCTAATTGTGGTAGGTTCATATTCTGCCTAATCGTTCTTTTTTAAAAAATGTCATTTTACTGTGGGTTCATACAACTCTTATCACAATCATTCCATACATCCATTGTGTCAAGCACATTTGTCCATTTGTCGTCATCATCAGTCTTAAAACATTTGCTTTCTGCTTGATCCTTTGGTATCAGCTCCTCATTTTGCCCCTCCCTTCCCATGCCCCCACCTCATGAACCCTTGATAATTTATAAATTGTTACCATTATTATTATTTGTCATATCTTACATTGTTAAACGTCTCCCTTTGACCACTTTTCTGTTGTCCACGCCCTAGAGAGGAGGTTCTATGTAGTGTCTAGTAATCTGTTTCCCTTTTCTATCCCACGTTCCCTCCACCCTCTCCATATCACCACTGTCACCATTGTTCTTGAAGGCATCATCTGTGCTGGATCCCCTGTGTTTCCAGTTCCTATCTGTACCAGTGTACATCCTCTGGTCTAGCCAGATTTGTAAGATAGAATTAGGATCATGATAGTAGGGGGTCAGGTGGGGGTGGAGAGGAAGCATTAAGGAACTAGAGGAAAGTTGTATGTTTCATCGTTGCTACGCTGCACTCTGACTGGCTCTTTTCCTCCCTGAGACCCTTCTGTAAGTTGTCCAGTTGCCTACAAATGGGCTTTAGGTCCCAACTCCAAACTCCCCCTCATTTACAAGGATGTGATTTCTTATTCTTTGATGCCTATTGCCTGATCCCTTTGATGCCACATGGTCACACAGGCTGGTGTGCTTCTTCCATGTGGGTTTATTGCTTCTGAGCTAAACAGCTGCTAATTTTCCTTCAAGCATTTAAGACCTCAGATGCTCTGCCAAATCATTCTGACTACATAGCTAAAGGAGGAGGTAATACCCTAGCTTGGATCTTTAAGAAGGTGACGTCTCCCATTCAAAATGCATGGCACAAGAGGAAATACTCGATGAGATATGCAAAGAAAAAAAACAAAGACACTTTCTAGTTCATGTATATTATTCAGGTTAGTAAACACATCAAGTATAGCCTGTGGACCCTAATCAGAATATGGAACCAATTCAGATATTAGTGATTGCTTTGAAAGGCTAAATGTATTTGAAAGCATCAGAAACAGCTGTCCACCAATATTAGAAACTGAAAATTCACTTTTTTAGTTTCACAAATACTTCAATTAAGAAATACAATACTCATTTCTATGCTACTCACTGCCATCAAATCACAACTCACTTATAACGACTGCCAGCGGGTTTCTGGGACTGTAAGTGTTTACTGGAGTAGGAACCCAGTCTTTCTCCCATGAAGCTACTGGTGGCTTTGAACTGCGGACCTTGCAGATCACAGCACATCATGTGACCACTGGTCCACCAGGGACCCTGGAGGTAGAAGTGGATAAACTTTTCAAAGCATGTATTGTTTTCTATCCATGCCGCACATTAACATCCCTTTCCACACATTTGAGAATATTTTAAAATAATTATGTACTGATCTTTTATGTTGTTTTCTCTGGGCAACAACCTTAATACATGCATATATACATATACATACATACATACACACACATATATTTGGGACAGAGTATTGAAGAGATGAGAGTAATTTTAAAATCTCATTTCTGCTTCACTTAGAATGAATTTTGAACATATCGTATAATCCAATCTGCTTTTAAAAAGATTCTCATTCACTGTAATTGTATTGACCTATTAACCACATCCCATATTACCTGAGTTCCTCTGTCTCGTGCTCATCACTAAGCATGTTTGTAAATCCCATGTACTCGTGACTGAAATTGATCTATTGGTAGCAGATTAAATGAAGACAGAACAAGGACTAACTAATTTTATTTAAGATAGTGAAAGAAAGCAGCCTATGACTAGAATCTGAAACCATGGCTTGAAGTTTCCCTGATAAAGATTGGGATCAGGACCCACTAAATGCCCATCCACAGATTGCTGCTTAAATAAAATGGATAGCATCCATTTACCAAAAGCATTAGAAAACCCTTGGTTGAGAGTGGTGTGAAATAATTTCTGGGAGTCATTGTGTGTGGGTGTGTGTGGGTGTGCATGTGTGTAATGACAGAGCAATGTGTTCAGTGTACTCTCATTCTACTAGGGGATGGAGGAGCGTGGCAAGGAGCAGGGAGGATCAAGGACTCCATGCTGAGGTGAAGGTAGGAAGGGGGAGCCCACCAGTGGGAGGAGAGTATCAGCAAGAATCCCAGAACATGTGCACTGTCAGAAAAGTCGGAGATCAGAGACATGGTCAAAATTAAGTTATACAGATTGTTATGCTTTCCAGTTTTAAGAATTAATAGTGCAAGCACTTCTGAATTATCTAAAGAAGAAAGCTTTGTATGGAATTTTCTTCAGCAGTTAAATTTTAGATGGTCAGGTACAGTCATTTAAAGTTAATAAATAAGATATTGCATGGTATACAACCATGTGGACTTATATTTCCAACATAATGATAGACAGTAAATTGCTCCTGGATGACCTGAATCAAAAGTCATAGGGAATAGTTAAAATTAGGTTTTCCTTGTATTTTATAATAAAAATTGTCTTTTATAATAAAAATTTTTGTAGCTGATCTGAATACTCTGGAATAGGAAGAAAATGACCAATTTTATTCTTTGCAACTCAATATAAATATTTATGAAGAAAGGTCAACCTGTTTGCTCCCTTGACCTGATAGTGATTCTAGCATTATAAGAGGTACAATTAAATTTGTGGGGCTATACTTCCCTCACATATTATAAGGCTATCATTCAACTATATTAGCTTATACCAGACCAAAGTGATGATTTTTAATGAAACAGAAATCCATATATGCAGTATAGGAATGTAAATCATTCAAAAGTATAATCTAACTTTATCTATATAGTGCAGACTCATGACCTTTTTGATTTTTAACTTCACAGCAGTTGGAATCTGCATAATTTAGATGGAATGATTAGAATTGCTTCTTGGAAATAACTCTACCAAAATGTAATTTCCAGTTTCTATCATTTGTTGAATAGTCCAAAAGGAAAATGTTCTTTCTATTTCAAAACAAAAAAACAGACTGAATTCAGAACATATTGTGGCCTCTAACATTTTAATTGTTGATCTTAAGATTTGTAAAAACCCAGTGGAGACCATGCATTCTTTCAAAGAAGTGAATAAAATATCTATCTCAATAAAATAATGTTCTAAGTACTACTAGAGTCTAGAGATGTGATATTGACCTTTAATAAACAAGATACTAAATGGCATACAACAGCGTGTATTGACAGAAAAGAACTGTTTATATTTGCAATAGTTTTGTGAAAAGTGGATTGGTAGAAAATATATTTATATAGATGTTTATTGTTAAATAAAGCATATAGAAACCAATATTTTACCTTCTTGTTCCTTTTCTATGGCTACCAGCTAGTAAAACTCTGCTTCAGCATGAAATCCAAAAACAGTTTTTCACAAATAATTTTTGAACTTAATGATGTGCACTATGGAAACAAAAGGTATATTTTATATGTACAAGGGATCGCTCACTCTCCCTAGGACAATGACTGTATGGTTTCTCCAAATGAAAGGCCTTACAAAGTGTGTACAAGCACAACCTATGCAAAACTGCTTGACACAGAAATCATTCAGTTCTGTGCCGCCACCTTACAGGTTCTAAGTTCCTGCTCACTGAGTGACAGAGTCCCCAGGGACTGCAGGCCGTCTTACTGTTCAAGTATAATGGTGGCGATTATCACTTATGCTTGATAGCATTCCAAATGAAATGGAAAATTAAAATGTAATCTTAAGGAAATATTTGTATTGTTAAGTGCCATTGGTTATGACTTATACCAGCCCATCATACAATAGAAAAAAATGCTACTGGTTCTGCTACATTCTCACAACAGTTGTCATGGTTGAACCCACAGATGAGACCCCTGACTCAGTCTATGACATTGGTGATTTCCCTCTTTTCTACTGACCTTCTACTTCACCAGGCTTGACTTCTTTGTCCATGGTGTGATCCCTCTTGAAAATATGTCTTGTGTTAGGATATATCAGGCATTATTGGAGGAAAATGAAGATTGTATTAAAGTAACAAGTATATTTGGAGCTCTTAGTGTTTGTGAAAAATATATTGCCACTCAGGGTATCTGTTCAGCTTTAGTTAGTGACCTGTGATGGATCTTAGATTGACATCTCTCACAAGCTGATGGTGCTCCAAATACCAGTAATACTGATCAGATCCTCTTCACGTTGGCGAACAGGATAGATTTTGTGTCTGCTAACCTTCAGAGGATTGCAAGGTCATCTATGTCTTCTGAGAAATACTGGTCACAATATCTAAGACAGGAGAATGCACAGATACCTACATGGTCTGACCATCATGTTCCATCTGTGAATTTATCCAGCTATTTGTGATCCCTGAGAAATCACTGAGTTCCAGGAGTGGGTTAAACCAATGTACTGGTCATTTTGGCCAGGTGTTTAATTAAAGGAAAATTTTCTGTTTGCTCACAGAATATTGTCCAGAAAATGTGAGATCAAAGTGCCCTCCTAGAGAATATATTAACCCCATATGGTTTTATTCATTTTTTATGTTTCTGAATAAGATATAGTCCAAATTCACTAGAACCCCAGACCTCAACAGTAATCCATTCTAGAAGGAGCATTGAGATGTGATGCAGGGAGATTCCAAATCATTTTATCCCATAAGAAATAACCAAAAATGGATTACTGTATATATTCAAGTATAAGTCGACCCCAAAATGAGCTGAGGCACCTAAATTTACCACCACAAAAAATGCATTAAAAATGTGCTGAAAAGCTTGCCTTATGCATGAATATATATGGTAATCTTTTCTCAACCACCAAGTTTTTTTTACCCTAAACAAGCCTTTTTATACAAAACATTGCACAGAAATTTCAAAGTAAATAAGTTCAGAGTTAAATAATATAATTAAAATAAGAAAAACAACTTGGTGTCTCTAAGTGGATCACCAACTGAAGGTAAAGCAGAGGGGAGAGAGGAAGAAGGAAGGAGTGGGAGGGCAGGGAGAGAGAGAGAGAGAGAGAGAACTTAGAGAGCAATTTACCTCCAATCAAACTGTGACCTGATTGACAGGCTAAGCTCGATCCACACGTTCCCATAGAGGCCATGTGGGTACAAAAAAAATTAACCATCATACCCCATTAGTCATTCTTGGGAGTTTCAGAATGAATACAAGTTATTCTATGCCCTCCTAGAAATAAGAAGATGCAATTTTTTTAAAGTTCTCATATGTTTGCTTCACATGTATTTCTAACTCACAACCATGAAGTTGATTTGTCCCGATATTTCTGTGAAGTTGAGTTCACATGAACTCATTGAGAAAGTTGAGTTCATAAGCCCTGATGATGTGAAAGTCACAATGAAGATGTTAAATAGCAAAATGAGGAGTTTTCAGGTGAACAGATAGCCCTTTTCTTTGTCCCTTTTGTCCCTGTGTCCCATTTCCTAGTCACTGCTAATACTTGTGATTCTGAGAAGTATACCTTCAAATCCCTGGTTTCTCCTTGTGTCAATGAACTTCTTCAAATTCACATGCAATATCAAAGCTGTATGAGTAATGATATGTTCTGATGAATTTTCTTCAAGATTCTGAGAACTAGACCTTTTATGTTTCCTGTCCTTGTATTTATTTTTATAACCATCTATTTCTTGCTATGGTTTCCAATGTACTCACCACTCAGAATTCAGGCTTGGATTCACTTACTACTGCATCTAGTGTATACACTGGTGCTCACCCAAGCTATTTCACTTGAAACATTAAGGAGAGTATAATAAATACTGTCATCTAATTATTCAGAATCATGAAACTGTCTAAATAAAATCAGCTGGTAATTGAAGCAGTCTCAGAAATCCACAAGTTCAGTTCTCTCCGGTCCTTTAGGTTGCTGTGAGTCAGAATTGACTGGATTGCAGTGCATTTGGTGGATCAGAGTTTATTTCCAACATAGCAAAGCACTGCCAATACCTGTACCACCTTAACAATTGTTATGATATTTGAGTGCAATGTTGAAGTCACTCCATCAATCCATATCCTGAGGGCTCTTCCTATTTTCTCTGGCACTCTAATTTTCCAAAGTAACTGGGGCATATTCATGTCATCTGTCTTCAAAGGCAAATTGTGTCTGTCCTTGAATTAGATATTAGTAATGCTATTTTTAAATTTTCACATCTTCTTGGATCACCATTCTTTAATAAAAGTACAGTCAGCTGGCCAGGTGGTTCGCTTTCAATTTTCTTTCCATGTACTCATGAATGCTTCCAGGGCTCAGCCAGCTTGTTGAAACTCATGGTTGGCATTCTGTCAATTCCTGGAGCCTTATAAATAATGGCTTTCACTGCATCTTGAGCTTCTTTCACTAACAGCAGTTCTTAATCATATGTCACATCCTGAGATGCTTTAATGTTGACTGTTTTTGACACAGTGATTCTGTGTATTCCTTCCAACTTCTTTTGATACTTATTGCATTCCTTAATGTTTCCACACAAAGAAGTTTTCAATATTTCAATTCAAGGTTTGGATCTTTTACAAAAAATTGGTTCGGTTCAGGCTGAGCCCCAGTGGTGTAGTGGTTGTGCTTGGAACTGTGGCCCACTGGGATGGAGATTCAATTCCAGCAGCAGCTCCACAGGAGCAAAAGCTGGGCCTCCTACTCCCACCACCAGAGGACAGTGATGCAAAAAAAAAATGGTTCAGTTCTTTCCACTTATAAAATAAAGAGCATTTTCCTTTTTATTTCCTAACCCAAGTCTGGTCTTCCAAGCCAAAACCACTCTCATCAAGTGGATTATGACTCACAGGAATCATATGCAGGATTTCTGAGGCTGTGTACCTTGAGTGCAGAAAGCCTTAACTTTCTCACATGAAGCTTCCAGTGGGTTTGAAACAAAGCCTTTCATGTAACAGTCCAAAGCCCCTTCATCGGGTATTTAGCCATTGTGTCAAATCTGTTCTTAATATGATGTCTACATTCAGGTGGATAGATAGTTAAGGTCAAGTTTTGGCTTTATTTTATTCAGTTTCAACCTGAACTTTCCTATGAGCAATTGATGATCTATTCTATATTTGACCACTCACCTTGCTTTGGCCTATGATACTGACCACTGTTTTCTCCTAAATGTAGTCAATTTGATTCTTATATATTTCATTTGATCAAGTCCACATTTATAGTAAACATTGATTTTGAAAAAGAGATCTTTTCAACGAAGAAAATATTGATTTTGCAATTGTTTTCATGTAATTTTAACTTTGGTTTTATCAATGACATCTATTTCAGCTACCAATCCTTCCTCTTTGTTTTCAATTTTAGAATTCTAATAACCAGTAATTATCAAAGAATCTTGATTGCATGCTTAGTAAAGTTCAGTCTGAATAGTTTGGTTGATTCTCTAATATTTTCATCATTCCCATTTGCCCCAGTTCTTGACCTGTGGGTTCCAACCCCTTTGGGAGTCAAACAACCCTTTCCCAAGGGATGCCCGATTCATAATGGTAGCAAATTTGCAGTCATGAAGTGGTAATGAAAATGATTGTATGGTTGGTGGGTCACCATATGAGGAATTGTATTAAGGAGTTGCTGCATTAGGAAGACTGAGAATCACTGCATTAGTGGTTTGTACATAAAATTGAATAGTGCCTGTATTAACTACTCATCCATGTTCTATCACAGATGGCATTGTACTTCAGGGTACACCTTAAAATGTTCTCTTTGTGACAATATTTCTCTTTAATTGTCATTGCCAGCACAGTAAATGATGATCAGATTCTAAATGCCTAAGCCAGAACTTTTCAGCCCATTTATACCTAGCATATGGATATTTTTGTGATCCATTTTATTTTTGACAACTTTCAATTTCCCTATATGTAGACCTCATACATTCCATAGACTGGTTGTTAGTGGATGATTCAGCTTTTTCTTATCTTGAAACCTATATTAAACAAAAGTATCAAGATGTGAAGGTAAGGTTTCTCAACCTTTCCTCCAGCTAGGTCTCTACAATTTTGAAGGTGGTAGGTATTCCCAGTCTCTGACCCTTTCCATATGAATTATGTATGCATAGAATTATGCCATGCCAACACAGCAACTTATGTCTTCCTTGAATATAAAAAATTCCATTCCTTGTAAATGTTTTCTGAGTTTAAAAAGCAAAAAGAAATCAGATGGATTGAACTCAAAATGAAGGGATAAGGCTTCCCCAAAAACTTATCATAAGACAACTCTTGATGGCTTCAAAGGACCAGCCGCAGTATTGTGATTAAAGAATCTTTCTTGACATTTTTCTAATCAGTGCAGTTTTCAATTTTCTTCAAACTTCCTCTTTGTAACCACCCATGATCATTCCTTTTGGAAATTTATTTTTTGGAAAAATCTATCAACATCTTTTGGAGTCTTCCACAAAAAAACAGTTGTCTCAACTTTATGGGCCAACCTCTCTTTCACTTAATTAGTCCAGCTGATCTCTTTGGAAACACACTTTTTAATCATACCTTCATTTTAATTAATTTTATTGCGGGCTCATACAACTTTTAGCAAAACCCATAGATTGAAACTCTTTATGATGGCACCTAATGAGGTTTAGTCAAGTGTATTCCTATGAGAGCCTTTCTGTAGCTATCTACCAATTGTGGAGGCATGTTTAAACAGCCATTGCATGAAATAAGGATCCCTGATATTGTAGGAATTCCTGGGATGCTAACCATAAGGCCAGCAGTTTGAAACCAAAGTGCATGGAGAAAGGTGTGACTTTCTATTCACATAAAGAGTAACACTGTCGGAAACTAACATATATAGCATTACTCATCCTATAGGATGACAATGAGTTGGCATTGACTGAAAGAAGTGAGTTTGAGTGGCTGGTAGTAATGAGTGTGTACATAAATTGGGACCATAATAATTTTAGACCTACCCTTTTAGATATGGGTATGTAAACACACTCCTGTTTCATTATTTCTGACAATTAGTGACCTTATAGAGGGTAACCCAGGCTATAAACTTTTATAGGCCCTGACAGTCTCTTATTTCTCCTATGAGGTGGCTTGTAGATAGGAATTGCCAACCTTGTAGCTAACATCCTAATATCTAACTCTCAGCACTACCAGGGATTCTTATAAAAACAGAGATGTCATCAAAATCTATACTTTTTAATACAGCATCCAAATAGCAATAGATATACAGTCATGCAAATAGAGAGAGAAAGGATATGATCTACAATTATGGGGGCAATAGGAACATATTACTGTTCTCAAAATTATGGGGAGAGTGAATTTTAACTATACATTTTAAGAAGCAGCAACCACTGATATGGGAAATATATGCTTCAAATCAGCAATTATTTACACTATTACACAATAATTATTTACACAATTATTTACACTACACTATTGTGTAGTGAATGTTCTTTCTTATGAATATTTTCCCAAAATTGAAAATCCCACTTAATTAGAGGCTGTACATACTTTATAGGAAATAGACTGAAATTTTATATAATGGACTCCAAATAAATACATAATGAGGATTTATGAGAATATGAAACAGAATGTTGTGTTTTGAGTAGACCCGCAGTGACACATTCATTAGAGAGTTATGAAAGAGTGAAGACTAAAAGATATTAATTCTACTGGAAATTTGAAGAATCAGTGACAAAGGGAAATGAAAAGTAGCACCACTGGTCGCAGGAGTAAATCTAATGATAGATGAGTCTATAAAAATAATGTAGACTCAAGAAAATTAAATGATGGTTTAAGAAAATAGTAAGAACTGTACTACATTAATATTGAGTGGAGCTGCTAGAAAGAGACTTAATATTAAGGTTTAAAAGAAGATTTAATATTAGAGACAGTAAGACTTTGAAAGATAAGGCACAGGAAATTACGGTTTGCTTGGAAAACAGGATACCTGCATTTCCTACCAACCTTAAAGGAAAGATTAGAGCAGGGAAAAGACAAAGATTAAGTGAGGCAATAGGAAATGCTTTCAAATCTATCCTATGTTCACTAGATAATGTACATCTGTTTTGTTCTTTAAATGTTTAACATCATACAGGCATGTTAATTCAGGTGCACTGCATAGAATGATGAAGAGATGATTACTCTAGAATCTTGAGAGGAATCAAAGATGAAGATTTCCTAGCATCTGGAAAGGAAATTTTTAAAAAGCAGTATTCCTTGAGAACTCAATTAAAATGAATCTATATGAATTTTCTTGGATGAATGTTCTATGTAGCTAGGCCCTGACTTATGATGCACAATTTCCATGACTCTGGGTAAGATGCCTACTTCATTTTGCCTTTTCTTAATATTTATTTTTGTTAATAGTATCTTTACAAAGTCAATATTTATCTTTAGCATTAGAAACACTACATATAATTATATAGATGTGATGACAGCAAACTATATGTTGCAATATGGTATGTAATTAATACATGTTATTAATTATATGTTTGTCATAATGCCAGTCAAGTATTTGACTAAATTGTAAGTCATGCACTAAATGCATACACAAATCATCAAGCATGATGATTTAATAGCTTTAAGCATGGGATCACTCCATCGGTGATCTTGGGTTTAAATCAAATAAACACTTTAGGCTATGTTTCTACTATAACTAAAAGAAGATGGATCTAGTAAATGTACTTCATCTCTCTCCTAGTTATTTTATGCTTATGGTCATTCTTATCTTTTAAAAATGTTGATATTTGATAGTTGATAAGAGTGTGATCATATGATTTTGCTTTGGCATGTCAACAGATGATTGTGCTATTTTCACTCATGGTCTAAGATCACTGATTTCTATTTGAGTATGAGATAGTCACATGGGTGTTACATCTGTGATGGAAAATCAAAAGAACCCTTGGTACTTTGCAAGCAGGTTCATTCTCTCCTGTATGAAAAGTGACTGAAGGACCGAGTTACTGAGGGGTGTGTGGTGGGGTGGGGGTGGGGGGAAGGGCAGTGAGACACAGGGGTATGTGTGTGTGTGTGTGTGTGTGTGTGTGTGTGTGGCTATATGTTTTCTTTTGCTGGAGAGGATGGAATTTAGGAAGAAAAGGAAGTAAAATAAAATTATTGGCTGAGCCCCGGTGGCATAAGTGGTTGTGTGCGGGACTGTGGCTTGGCGGTTCAAATCCAGCGACGGCTCTCAGAAACAGCTCTGGGTAGCTCCCACAACCACCAGAGGGCAGTGATGCCCAAAAAATAAAACAAAACAAAATTATCAACTTCTCCTATTCCAGGGATACTAGTGAGCAACCCCTGGTGCCATTTGGCGTCTCGCTTGGGATGTTCTTGGTGGAAGGGAAGACTTGTCTCCCTCTCAGGAAGTCTCTGTCTGTCTAGTGACTATCAGAAGCAGGTCCTTTTAGATTATATGTAGTTTCTGTATAATCTCTTCTGGTAGCAGAGAGATATGGTAGTAAACTCCAAGGGCTTTCTATTGAGTTTTAAAAAATATGCAGAAACATTCTTTTGTATTAAGGATGATCACTTTACTTTCTTCTAAAACGCTCTATTTAAATGGATATATATTTCAGTGGGATAACAAAAAATGACATTTGTGCTCTAAGCAGGTGATGGGAATCAAATAGTTTCACCTTAACAATTGTTCTTCTGTTCTACTAAGAGTATTTAAGCATTCTAAAAGTAGTGTTATTATTTCATAAATTTAATACATAAATAAAACCAATAAAAGAGGTACACAAAGGTAGTATATTTTGCTACAAGGATATTAGTGAAAAAATTAAAGAACATCCAAAAAAACAGCAATTAAAAATGTTACTCAAAAGTTTTTTCATATTGCTTCTTGTTTGGCATCTTCACTTGTGATATTGTTTTATTTTATTCAAGCATTATTGGCTGAGTCATTTATCCTTAACCATTTCTTTTACCATAGGTATAGATGCCTATTTCTTTAGTAACAGGCCAGTTAGAGTTAGACAATAGTCACTGTGTTTTCTTTATTAAAGACTAGTGGCTTGTATTCTCTGAACATGTTATGTTCATCTTTGACAAATCCTTTACATGGAATTTGCAGAAATTTTCTGACCATATTTTTAACTCTTTAAACATGTTAACTTGCATAATTCAATCATAATATCCCATGGGAATTTGGGGCATTAGATACTTGATGTAATATATTTGTTTACTGGAGTAACAAACACAAGAAGATAAAAATCTATAAAACAGGTTCATGAAATGAATAAATAAATATTAGCAGTCTAGATCTGTCTTTTTTATGTACCTATCGACAAAATGAACATCGCCACGGGCATTTGGAATATGTTGTCGTACAAATGAATGTTAAAAAAGAGTAAGAAACATGTCTGTTTTCCCACTTTGGTTGGCTTCCCGGTTGTCCATCTTGGAGAGAACTCTGATGGCAGGTGCCATTTTAACAACCCGGTCACAGAAATCAACAACAAATAATGGGTCTCGGTTGTGCGATTCAGTCTGAAGCAGCTGCATCCCGCCACTGCTGTAAGGGGGCATTTCTTTGAGTTCTGCTTCCTCGAACTTGCTCTTTACCATTTCCCTGACACTTTCGTCCTTTGGAAGCTAAGGTCAAATGCCCACGGTCACCGTGCCTTACACTCTGATTCCTATTTCTTGATGGGACCTTCGCCTTTGAATTCCCTGGCATCTGTAGCGAGACTGGAAGGGGTCCTGGCAGTGCCACACAGAGTCAGTAGTTGAATAGCATGACCTGTTTCACAGAAGGAAGGATGTAGTCATTTATTTTCACGAAGAAGTAAGGCCTTGCAAACTCGATGGGGAAGTCCCATTCTGTCCTATAGGGACAATGTGAGCTGGAATCCATCTGACTGCACCCTTTGGGATGTTTCTATATTCCTTTTGTTCAATGACTTTAAAATGCACTAGGACTTTCTATATAACAAAAATGTCCTGTGCATTCTCATTGTAAAATTAGTACTAGAGCCAGGGGCCTAGGATAGTTAAAAGTCCATTGCAAAGTTCTTGTTAAGAAATGTTGACAATCACACATCAAGGTCCTACATTTCTGCCTCATCTGCTCAATCTTGGGAAGTAGCTTTCATTTTAGCTTATTGACTGTTCATTTAAATATTGTGCGATTCTTTCCTAAAATATCTGAGACAACATTTCTTCTTATAAAGTGTTATATTTGAAATAACAAAATTAAAATGACCCAGCTCTGAACACTTCCACTTGTTTTAGATTATTTTCTTTTTATAAAAAAAAATTATTGCTTGTTTTTTGGGTACTGTTTTATGAGAAAGAAAATAGATAACACATATTAAGGATTAGAAATCATTAGAGCAAGAAAAGAAATTGAGCTGTAATTTTCCCAAATGTCCATTAAATCATTTTTGATCAGTAAGGTTAGAAAAATATCACACTGAAGAAGTTAGAAAGAAGGTAGACCAACTCTGAGCTCATAATTGCTTCTAATGTCTGTCGTGAAAAAGGGTGTGAATAACTGAAAGATCCAGAATAAAAGTTCAAACACATCTGTGACTTTGATTTCTCAAGAATTATTCTGAATGAACCATCATTGTTTAAAGGATGAAGAGATAGAGAAGGACACACTGTCCTCTAAGTCAGGAAAGAGAAATTGAAAGGTTTTAGAATTTTCATTACAATATCAGCATCTAGCAAAGAGTAGGAGAGTAGGAATGTAGTGACATACTAGCTCTACAACTATATTGTGTATCATGTATATTAAAGGGCTAAAAGTAGGAACAAGATATTAAGAAATTTAGAAATTGATAACGTCTCACTCCTATATGCAGTGCTTATTTGAAAATCTGTTCTACTCAAATCACAAATAAGGCAAAATCTATTACAGTAGAATATACTATCTTAGAAGAAGTATGCCAGACGGCTCCTTATAGGCAAGGATGGCAAGACTTGGTCTTATAGACTTCGGACATATGATTCGAAGAGACCAGACCCTAGAGAAGGACATCATGTGTGGTAAAGTGGAGGGATATGAAAAAGGGGTTGGCCCTCAGGAGAGATGAGTTGACACAGTGGCTGCCACCATGGCCTTGGGCATTGGGACAATTGCGAGGCGGGTGCAGGGCCACGCCATGTTTCCTTCTGTTCATAAGATGATTATGGTTCGGAACCCACTAGATGGTACCTAAATTTGAGCCAGGTTTACAAATAATATCAGTGTTCTAATGGCAGGTAACTATATCGTTCTGGCTCCAAGTCTTTTTCTGAGCACCATATAATCAATAGTCAATTCAAAGTTCCTACATAGCTACTCTGTACATTTTGCTGTTTGGTTTACCACAGCCTTAGAACTCTTGATATACATTTTTCTTCTCTTTCTCTAAAATATACTTCATCTAAGATACATTTGACTGCAGCATCTACTTGACAACATGGAACATATGCCATCATCCTCTGTGTTCTTCTTTCATACAAGTTCCACAGTGTCCCATCAACTAATTCATTTGGATCTAATCTAGAGAAATTTTTTTCTATTTATTAATTGATCAACTACTCCACAGTTTTGACTTGAGTTCAGAGAACCATCATTCTTAAATTTGCTATGGCAATTCCCTGTTATTGCCCTACTAAGTGTAAGTGCCCTCACATTTAGGTTATTCTTACAACTTAGGTTTCAGATATCTATCAGGGAAACCATTTGAATAAATATGTTTGATTATATATTTCTCTGATTAAACACACCCCCAAACTTTTGTTTACATTTAGAACAAAATTCAAGACTTTACCACGTATATCTGCTGACTGCCTAGTTAGTATATCCCTTTTTGAGTCACCCTGCTCAGGTTAGACTAGCACAGTGGTTCTCAACTTTCCTAATGCCATGACCCTTTCTTACTGCAAAAGTTGTTATTTTTAATAATAAATAAAAAGAGGAAATTTTCTATAAAGAAGAGATCATTGAAAATGCCATGGCTTGAACAAGGTGCACATTAGTCTTCAACTTAACATACTTTTAAAGACTTTGAAGAGGTTTTGAGCAGCAGAATTTACCCAATTCAACCCATATTTTGATCTCTTAATTGCTGCTTTCAGGCTACTTGATTGTGAATCCATGCCAGACAAAATCCACAATAACTAGAAACATTTTTTCATTTATTTTGATGTTACCTATGCATCCAGTTGTGAGGATTTTGGTCTTTTTTACCTTGAATTGCAATCCACACTGAAGAATGCATTCCTTGTTCTTCATACGCAATTGCCCATAGTTATCCTTTCTTCCTTCATTCCTCATGGCACATTCTTTTATAACCCTGCTTCTTTGATGAATTGTTCAGTACACAGTCTGCACAAGTATGGTGAGACTCCGGACCTCGTGCACTTTTCTTGATCTTAAACCATGTAGTGTTCCCTACTTCTGTTCACACAGCTGCCTCTTGATCACATTCAAGTTCTGCATAAGCACAATGAAGTGCTTTGGAATTCTCATTCTTCTCAAGGCTATCCACAATTTGCTATGATCCAAAGTTGAATGTTTTTATATAGTCAATAAACACAAGTAAACATATGTCTAATATTCTCTTCTTTGAGCCAAGATCCATTTGACATCAGCAATGACATCCTTTGTTCCCTGGAGAAGATGGTAGTTTCAAACTGCTATCATGGAATCCACTGTGCTTGTTGTTAGTTGTTATTAAGTGTCATAGAGTTAGCCATTTCAGGCTCTTCACTTCAAAAGACCTCCCCTTTCTTCTCTCTTCATTCTCATTTTATTTCCTGTGAGATAAAAATTGTTACTCAAACAATATATTACTAAGTAAGGTTATAATTCAAATAAGGCTACGACTAAAGTACAACATGCTTTGAATCACTCTTCTTATAAGGTTGTGACCCAAGGAACACCCACCATGATTCTGTCACCTTATTATATAGATATATAATATATAATTATATATAATATATATAATATAATACAATACAATACAATATAATATATAATATAATTATATATAATATAATATATAATATTATATAGAGATATAAAGAGATGGTTTTTACAAAACATCACAAAAGGAAGAAAGATTAGGATGATTGAGGGAAACTATACAATACTATAATTGCCTAGCCAAGCTTGTATATACTTTTGGATGACAAAATTCAAACCTTGACATTCAGAGGGGAATTTCTTAGCCACTTCATCTAAAACAGATTTTTTTGTAATCATAATCAATTTCTATTCCTTAGGCCTGAATGTTTTGAATTTTGTTCAACTGCTCATCACTTCCTAAGAATATGCTCTATAATTTATTTTTATATTATCTTTCTGCACCAATCAAATATAAGCTACTTAAGGGTTAGGATTTTGCCAGGCTTTCATACTTATCAAATGAAAAAATATGGTCAAAAATCATTTTTGAAGAGATGGTTATCTCATGATTATATTTTTAACCCTACACCATATGCTTTAGGCCAATTGTAGGTAATTGGAAAATCACTGTCATTACAGTTAGCATTTCCTCTAAAAGGACTGGAAATCCCTAAAATTGAGCATGCTAGGAAGATGTAAATCCTGGATAGATGGAAGGGCATTCCTCTTCTTCCTGAGTGTTGCCAAGTTAGATAGTTTAGCCTCTGAGAATTCCTATTACTCATAATTTACTATGCACGGGAGTCATTTAGGCATAAGTGTACATGTAAAATTAGGTAACAAGACAAAATGGAGTTGCAAAGAAAGGCTTGGTAAAGAGTAATATGGTAGCAAGCCAGAATCTCCTCATTTCAACCACAACCAGATATTATTTAACCAGGAGTCTTTCAAGCCTTTCTCACTATTTTGGCCACCACTAACTGTAACCTCTTGTCCTCAACTAAATTTTTACCACTTCCTTTCTACCCACGAGCTAGTCAAGCATAGACCTTAACTAAGTTCTTTGGTTGGAGCATGGGGTTTGGGGAGTAAACAACAAGAGATGAGCCATGGTCTTTGGAGTTGGGGAAGTGAAAATTAGGATCATAACTGGCAAGGGAGGAATGCTAACATATTAAGGTAAATTGTGGAAGGGTGTTAATTTGAATGAAATGGATGATAGTAGTCTATAAGAGGAGAAGGAATGTCAAGGTACTGGCAAAGGGTAAATTACTTGGGGGGGTGTTAAATAGTAGTTTAAACTGTTGAATATAAAGTTGATTATATGAAATATAAATCCTGCTAGTTCACAAAAAAATTTTATAAAATAAAGTAAGTTCAAGACTAAAAAAAAAAAATCATTGACTACATTACTAAGAAAATCGAGTCATTAGATATTTTTAAGCAAAATGGTGACATTATAATAATAAAGTTAAAACCAGTGGCAGAGAAACTAGGGTGAGTATTCAGATGAGAAACTAATGTTTGTATAGATCAGTGGTTCGCAACTTTCCTACTGCCATGACCCTTTAATACATTTCCTCATGTTGTGGTGACTGCCCTCCCCCCCTAACCATAAAACTACTTTTGTTGCTACTTCATAACTGTAATTTTACTAGTGTTATCAATCAGGCAATACCTGTGAAAAGTTATTTTGACCCCCAAATGGGTCAGGACCCTCAGGTTGAGAATCACTTGGAGGAGATGAAGCCTAAGCATTCTTTACAATAAGTAGGTGCTAAAATATTAACATACTATATACACTTAATGAATAGTGTCTTTCCCTTCACAGAGGGGTCGCAGGGAAGAGATGAGGCAATCAGGGTGCAGTATAGCACCAATGAAACACACAAGTCTCCTCTAGTTCCTTAGTGCTTCCTTCACTCCACTTCATGACCTCAATTCTACCTTATAAATCGTATTAGACAAGAGCATGCTCAGTGTTACAGATAAGAGTCAGCAACATGCAATCCAGGATAGTTAAACCCCTCAGGGCCAACAATATCAGGAGGATTATGGCATGGAAGGAGAAAGGGGGATTTGATCACAAGGAAATTATTTGGAACTCCCTCCCAGGGGAATGAATAATGTAAAAGTGGGCAAGGGGTGATGATGGATGATGTAACATATGGAAATAGTAATCTTTAACTTATCCAGAGTTCATGAGGGAGAGTGAATGGGTGGGGAGAGTTTAGGGAAAGAAATGGGTATCAGATATCAAGGGCTCAAATGGGAAAGGGATGATGATTGGGACATATCAAGCAGATGTGCTTGATACACTGGATGAATGTATGGATTGTGTGGGATAAAGAGATACAAGAATCCCCAATGAATGTACTGAAAAAAAGATTAAGTGTCCTGATATTTCCAATGAGTCTGATAACTATATGTTTATGAGTCTGATAAATATATATGTTTTCTAGTCTTTGGGACTGACAACAAATGTGAAAGAAAATATTAAGAATTTATAATTATTTTATTATGGGAAGATATGAATTAACTTGGGATTTATAATAGCCTTAAAAGAGAAGGTCTTTCCAGGAATGAGGAAGTAGACATATATGTCAGAGCACTTATAATATTTTTTTTATTTATGACACACTTTGAAAATTCTGTACTAAAATTTGTAACATATGTTTTTGGATATTTGATACTAGGGTTAAATCCTTTTAATGGAATCTCATATTCAATGAAAAAAGGTAGGTTCAAATTATTTCTGAAGATGATAATGCAAAATAGCTGTTTGCCTTCAAATGCCTTCAATATAAAAATAAATTATTTTCAGTAAGTGAAACAAATCACCTCTGGGAAAATACAGACACATAGAAAGACACAGGTGTAAAAGGATTTCAGAAGTGACAGACACCTTAGAGACAGTTTAGTGCAAAGCCTACACATTGTACATGAGGGAGTTGAGGCTAATGTATTTTCATTCAAATGGTTTAATGGCAATGCCAAAATTAGAAACCTGTTCTTTTGGTTCTCCGTCTAGTGCTCTTGTGATTATACTGTGCTGTGATCCACTACAGCCTCCTCTGCAAGAAGTTTCTCATACACTGAGTATGCGTGACTTACAGTGTTTCCAACAAGAATACTTTCCCTGCAGAAAAATGCCTGCCAAGGGTTCTACTACTGAGCGTTTCCACTGAGCAAGGAGTCCCTCATCAGTACACTGTGTGAATGGTAATGAGCAATGTAATGTCCCCATTCTCTAATGACATGAAGGCTTCACTGTATAGGCTGCCTTTCCTTTCTTTTTACATTTCAATTTAAAGTGACCCTTTCGGTTATTCAATGCTCTGCAATAGATCCCAAAGGACAGGATCCAAAGGTGGTCACATTTAGAAGCTTTGCATCTATAGTGCAATGTGGAGCTATTTCAAGATAGTTGGTTTTGTTTATTTGAACCTTTCTAAAATTGTGATATGTATTCAGAAATGATCTTAGTCCCTACACTCATTTCTGTAGCTGAGCACCTGAGAGAGACTATAATAGACAGGCTGCATTCACAGCAGTAATGCAAAGGGTCGCAGCATTGTCACCCTACATTTTATTTTATTCATTAGTACATATTTCCCATTTTGTAAACCAGGAGCTAATGAACCATTGTTCTTTCACTTTATCAGTTGTTCTAGATAGATGCTATATTGGACTAGTCTGAGGTGAATATGTACAGGTGTGTGGATAAAAAAACTGTCTCTGTTGGTGGTAGGTGCTGTCTAATAAGTTCTAATTTAGGATGAACCCTATGTACAACAGAAGGAAGCAATGCTGTGGTTGCAGTCTTTGATTTCAACAGTAAGTACTTCAAGTGCTTCTTACTTTCTGCAAGCAAACTTGTAGTATCTGAATATCACAAATTTAAATTATAATACTGATATTAATTATAATACTGAGCTCTTCTTATAGTCCAGCTTCTCAAATGATTTTCGCAGGGTACAGATTAAATTAGTGCTTTGAAATGATACAACCCAGAAGTACATATTTCATTGATTTTAAACCACCAAGTGTCTCTTTGTTGTATCATTGGTCTATGAGAGATTAAAATTAAAGTCACCTAAATAATTACTATAGGAGTTATATAAGTAACCTAATAAATATAGGAGTTAATAAAAACAGAAGATTAAAAGATACAGGAGATAAGAAGAGGTACCTTTTTTTTGTACAATGAGCATTAATGTACGATACACAACACAAACTCTCCAATTTAAGTCACTTTGATATTTCTGATTTCTCATCATCCCCAAATGCCTTCATGACAACAATTCAATGGCAATGGAAGTCAAATTATTTTTTTCTTGACCATCTACAGATTGTTATAATGAATTTTTAGAGCAGTATTATCATCTACATTTTCAAATATCTTTAATTTTTTACTATAGAATTTTTACCCTCAATAAGTACATGCATTTTCTCAGATGCTAATTGATGGCAATGTTTTATATTGTAAAGTACACGCTTTCTTTACATAACCAACCAATTCACAGGGAAACAATGGTGATTTCTATTAACACTCTCACTCACTTTCACTTCTTTTGCTTTTCCCTAAGGTGAATGCTTTAAAAGCTTTTGCATTATTCATAGACTTGCTATCCTATATATGGTAATTTTATAAAAAACAGACAAACAGATGCTTCCAAGCTGATAGCATAAACCTATTTAAAAAATTAAATGCTTTAATTTTGTTTCCTTATTTTGCAATAATGAAACACCATAATTGTGCTTTTTAAATTTTTATCACAGATCCACTAGGAACCTAGTTTTATGGAGCAACATTTATTTGACTATGTTCTCATCCCAGTTAGCAACCCCCTTTTCATTTCTTCCACTAATTTGTGTAGGATATATCTATATATCCCCATCTGTTTTATTTTCTCTAAGGTTCTGTGTTAGTCCAGGTACACTAGAGAAGCAAATTCATAAACACACATATGTATATAAAGGAGAGGTTTGTATAAAAGAGGAATGGAACATTGAGAGAGCATCCAAACTCAATCCAGTCCAAGCCCCCAAGTCTGATATTAACTCATATATCTGATATCAGTCTATACAGTCTTCTTCAAATTCACAAGGCATATCCAATGATGCCAGGACAATCACTGGCCTGTGCTTGCAGAGTCTTGTGTATCCAGTAGTGATAGAAGCATCTCAGTGCTAGCAGGGGCCTCTCTGTGGCTTCTTAAGCATCTTATCATTGGCAGGAGTCTCTATGTGGCTTTTCCAGTTTCAGAGGTCTGTTTCCATCAGAGTAATCCCATGTGGCTTCTCCTCCAGGATGTCTCACAGGGAGTCCCGCTACTGATTTTCAGAGTCATAAGTCTCTCAACTCCATTATGGCCAGATTTCCCAGAATTCCCAGGAGAAAGCCATGCGCACACAGAGGGCTCATTGGATATCTCCAGATTGACAGGCTAGACTCCACCCTTACACCCCCAATCCTGAAATTGACATGATTGCATAATTGCCACAGCTTCCAACTAATTGCTTTTAGTCACAGCATGAAACTAGGGATCCAGAGTCTTCATGTAGATTGAATACATGGGACATTTCAAGTACATGTGTATGGTCACTTGGACATGCCTTTCTATAAGAAGAATGATGCATAGATAGTTGATCTGATACTTTCTTTTGGCTGTTGCTAGGAAACCAATTCTAAGTATTTGAAGCTTTTACTATTTATAACACACTCATCAGTTAAAATGTGAATATATATGGAGACCATTATTCATCTTACTATAAATAAAATGCAAAACTCAGAACGGTAAAAGGAAAAACTGTAGGGGTGGGTTTCTCCAGGTCCTTAAGAAAGTGTTAATCAACTCAAGCCAATCACTTTTTATGGGAAATATATCTAATCCCTCAGCCTAAAGAAGTTAGAGTAGACAAAACAAAGCACTGATTTTAGCTAACTCAAGCCAAACTCGCTGCCATAGAGTACTGTGACTCTTAAAGATCCTATAAGACATAATTGAACTACTTCTGTGGGTTTTTCCTAAACGATGAATCTTCAGAGGAGAGCAGAAAACTTCATCTTTTTTCCCAGGGGTCATATGATGCTGTGGAGTCTTTGGTGGTTTAGAACTGCTGACCTTGTGGCCAAGAGCCTTGCTTGTAAGCCACTATGTCACCAGGGCTCCTAGTATATTGCCATCCAATTAATTCTAATCTAGGATGTGATAATTAGGATTTTGTGCCAATTTGGCATCTGTAAGAAGATGGAGTGGAGTTTAGCCTGTCAATCCGATTGAAGTTCAATGCCCTCATTTGCAGGTGCTAAAAACATCAATAACTTTCTGGAGGTGGGCCATTCTTTCCCTATGCCTTCACCTTCCTATGTATGAGAGATCCTGAGGTCTGTGGCATCCCTATGATGTGTCCACTGCCATTTGTTCTACAAGACTTTGCACCCACCAGCCTGTGATATTTCGCATCATTGCTATTGGCTGTGTGAGCTTGAGTTGGGATTTATGGACTAGTATTGGACTTATAGACAAGATGACCTGGGCTGGGACATTTGCCTGATACATAAATACTTCTTGATTTAAGCTCTCACTTGCATATGTATGCGTGTCACTGGATTTATTTCTCTAGTCAGCCCAGCTAAAACATATGGTAAATCAACCCAACAGGAAAGAGTAGACCTGCCCCATTTTATTTCCATGGCTGAAATTCTTTACAGAAACAGACTCACATCCTTTTTCTACAAAGAAGTCGGTAGACTTGAAGCACAGACTTTGTAGCTGAGCACTGTATAATAGGGTACCTATTTATATGAGTAGGTTCAATATATATATATATACAAAATCAAAGAAACGTCCACTAAACAAAAATATCAAAAATTATTTTTCTTGACATATCCTCTATCTAGACCTGTGCACTTCTGAAGATAAGGTTTCATTTTCTATAACTTTCCTGAAGAAACCTGTGCTCTACCACGGGAAGACAGTAGTTTGGGCATCTTTGTGGAATTTATTTTGTGTTCCTTTCTATTTCTTTACAAGACTTTACTAATACTCTTTGTTCTCAGAAAACCTTTATTTCTCCATTGATTCTTAATTCTTTTCCATTATAATATTTATTAACATAATTTTTGACGTTTTATTAGGAGCTAACACACATATATCTTTCTAGAGTTCACTCACATGAAACAACACTATAAAATTGCTGCCATAATCAGTTTAAAAATATTCTCTGCTTTCTTAAATTCCTTGACATAAGCTCCTCGCTCTTCCCCCACCAATACAATTAACCCCTCCACACCTACATCCCCACCACCACTCCAAGAACCCTGCTCTAGCTGTTGTCTCTAGAGGTTCATTAATTCTGGGTTTCATATACTGAAAACACAAAAACATATAAAAAAAATTCAAGATGAATTAGCAAATACATCTGAGATAAAACAAAGCAAAAAAAAAAAAAAAAAAAAAACCTCCACAGAACATGTTGAAGACCAGATCAGACACTTTTTTTTGTTTTTTTTTTGGGGGGGGGGGATGCATCACACTCCTCTGGTGGTCGTCACAGCTACCCAGCACTGCTCCTGAGAGCCGCTGCTGGATATCGAACCGCTAAGCCCATGGGCTGCAGTCCCGCACTCAACCACTTACGCCACTGGGGCTCAACCCCAGACACATTTTATAGTAGCATGCTCACCTCCAGTACAGCCATGTATGACCTCAGCAGCCAGGTCCCTGCAGAAAAAGGGAGGAATCAAGACCCCATTTATTTCTGACCATGGCCTAGACAGGCTGTGCAACCCCCCCAATTACAGGTAAACACATACATCACAGGAAGGGGATGTGTGCTGTACAATAGGCATGACCATCACAGGAAGGGAAGGACCTAGGACAGTACATGTAGTAGAAAGGAGAGGGTCTAGGATTGCACATGTAACAGATGGGAGAATCCTAGTTGGCTTGACTTATTCTGAGCTCTCCTTCAGGAAAGCAGACCACTATTCTTATTAGTGGACTCCACCTATCCTGGGACATACAATACTGTCTGATTACCTATAGGTTTGAGTGTCCTCACATCTGATTGCCCACCTTGTACTAGGAGACAGCAGGAAATATCTTTCTGTATCCCATACTGATGTACTGTTCTTCTACCACAAGGAAAATGCCTGTTTGAATGTCCAAGAAGCTACATTAATTCTCTTAAACCCATGAACATGAGAAGCAAAGAAATAGGAATATTGGCACACTTCAATTTTCACTTTACTTATTTGTTTATTTTTGTAATTGCATTATGGTTTCCACCTTTTGTGGTTGAGCAATAAAAATAATAAAATAAATTGTTCCGCTATTGTGTTTTTTAAATTGTAGCAAAAAATAAAGATGGGTAATCTAACAACTTCTGGAAAATATCTTAGTATATCTTTCTTAAAAATCATTTATGTATAATGATTTTATCACACAAATATGCATATAATCTTATGAGAATGAAGATAGCAAAAGGTAAGAGGTGGGCAATTTGCTAACTCTATAACCTTGGGAAAGCCACTTAACCACAAGGTTTTTTTTAAATCTACAATATGGGATTAAAATTGGTCATTATTGCATAAAACATGCATTGAGAATGGAATTATTGATATTTGTAAAAAGCTTTGAATCCCAGTTGCCCCAAAGTAAACACCATACATATTAGCAGTTATTAACCATTTAAAAACCCTCAAAGAATACATAATCCAATAAGTGCAGATTTGTATCTTTGCATCTTTTGAGCACATGATATTCTCTTGAAGCACAAATGATCTACATTCAAGTCCTAGTCACAATATTTATTGGCTGTTTTACCTTTTGTAAGTTAATTAACTCCTTTTTTGTTCCTCATATCTATAAAATGGGGATAATAATAATGTCTAATGCCCGGAATTATTGAGACAATTAATGAATAGTGTATGTAAAAGCCTGATATATAATGAGTGTCACTAGAATTGCATCTCCTGATGCTAAGGAAAATCGTTCACCTGGTGTTTTGTGAATATATGGTTTGGTGCTCCCGCAAGTTGTATAATTAAGCAGTCCTTGAAAGTAATATATAAACTTTATTATGACCACTATTGTGGAGGACCTAGAGTAAAGTTAGTAAATGTTTCATAGTCCAGATGAAACACAACTGCAAAGCATGCTTGCAAAATATTTTGTGCTTTGTTTAGTACTTCTGAATTTTCCTTTCTGTTGCCAGTTTGATATTTTGCCCCTAAAAGAGCTAACATTTTTACACATTGGCTTTTACTTTGAATCTATGTAATTACATTGCCTATACTTTCAAACAATACATGGGTACTCTCCTAATCTCTTATTGAACAAAATACTATATTAGAAAATAGTGAATTGTTTATGGAAGTTGAAAACTTTAGAGAAGTTCCAATACTTATTTGGAGGAGGGGATAACTCACAGTTTAATAGCTAAAGTGAATCTCATGACTAAGATTATATTTACATAGTTCTTTAAAGAAGGATAAGCATTAGAAACATGGGATTACTTTATTGAAGAGAAGAAAGTTCAAGAAGAGTTAATATATTAAGTAATGTTTTAAAAATGAGCCTCACAGATGTATTCATAGAACAACAATGAAATCTGATTAATCGAACAATGAGGAATGAATCTGTCATTATAAAAGCAGTGGCTTTTATTTGAAGGTAGATGGCAGAAGAGAAGATATTGTAAATATTAGGCACAAATTAGATACTTTTACATTAACTTTAATATAAAACAAGATAAATTGCCTTTAGATATATTTCAAAGCATAGCAATAGTATACACTGTTTTGGAGACTATAAATATTTCTGAGACTGTGATAGTTACATTATCTGTCATCTTGCAAAGGGGTACTGTACAGTCTAGGCTGTCAATCAGATTGCAGTTTGATGATGTCATTTAGCTTAGCAAAGGAGATAAATTGCTCACTGGAGGACAGACAGTCTCTCTGCTTTGTATTAGGGGAAGTGTTAGTGAGATGGAAGTATCATTCTTAAAGGCGTATGCTAAGAAAACATAGCTTCACATTTTATTTTGTTGAGTACTTTTAAAATGATTTTGTAGCAATACTTTTTTTTAACTTACCCTGATATTTTTAATGTGGGAATGACAAGATTTTCAGATATTGGATGTAGATTGTGAAATGATTTAATTAAGAATGACTTTATTTTCTTTGAGTCACAGGAAGAACAAAGTAGATTAAATTATGAATGAAAGTCTTGTGCAGATTATCATCATTTTCCCCTACAGTACATGATAGTGTATTATGAAATGATTAAGTAATCAGCCATAGCATACTTATGATAACCTTTTGCTTGAACAGTTAAGCAACTAGATAGACCGTGAGATTTACCCAACATTCCTATTTACTAGCAATTTAGAAGGGAATTTTGAAAATGCCTTGGAATTTGGTTAAATATTTTTATTGGTTAGATAAGCGAAAATACTTGGTGCCCAAGAGAAAGAAAGGAAAAAATATCCTTTCAATGAAATTATTTAACTTAGGAGTTAACCTGACAAGAGACTTTTCTCCAGGTATCAGAAAGCTTATTAGAAACCTTGAGTGTGACAGATAATAGTCTTGGATAACCAGGGATCTTTATTCCCCTCAGTCTGCAGTAGAGTGAATTCTCTAGTATGATCCCCTATAGCCATGGCCTACCTCACAGTCAACCAAATTTTCCTCATGAATCTAGATAAAGGCAGTTAGACAGAGAGACTGTTCAGATTCAACTGTAGTAATTTTAACAGTGTTAATGGTAATTATAATAACATGAAAATCAGTTGAACGGACTGGGCAGTTTTCCCATACCCCTGAGTTTAAAATGAGTCATCACCAAAGCAGGAATGGAGATGTGATTACTATTAAGAAAGAAGAGGCGATCTGCCAGTGGCTCATTCTGACTGGACCACTGCATAGACAAGAGTCTCAAACAGCCTTATTCTCAGGCAGACACCATTGTCATCTTGATCACACTGCATCGCACGTGGCACCTGGTCGGGTGACCACCCTAGAGACTGACCTAAATGTATTCTAAGTCCAAATATTTCCTATTTGTTCCATAACAGGAAATTTCTTTCCTGTCTTTTGAAGGTGTATAAGGATCTTCCTTTTATGCAATATTTATATTTTTGTTGTTAAAACATTATGATTTATCCTTACCATCAATAAATGAATTGAAAGAAAGAAGAGTCAGGAATAGATCGCATCTAGACCCAATATCTCTGGACAACAAAGCTCTTCCTCTATCCAGAGAGGAAAAGTTAGGACACCAGAGATGTCTCATTAGACAGCAGCATCAGAAACCGGAGTGATGCAAAACTTGAAAAGTTTGTTTTTAAAAATAAATGGTCAAAAATTAAATTACATAGTTGACAGGCCTTAATACAGTTTAATTAGCACAACTTTATTTCTAAAACAATGACAAAACCAGAAAGATATTGTTCTAAATTATATACCACCTATTAACTTTACTATAAAGCTGGTGATGTTATTTTGGGTCTAATATTTTTACTCAGAAAGTAAACAATAATTTTGAAAATTATGCTTACTTCCTAAAGCTCATGTAAGAATCTGTGTCAATGACATATTTAAATCAGTTTGTTATCTTTAAGCACTATAAATATTAAAGTATAAGTGAGTTTTAAGTTTTATATACTATTATGTAAGCTACTAATTGGGGGAAGTTCTCACTGTTAAAATAAGACTTGAATATTATAATTATCATTACTCTACTGTGAAAATAATTAAAGTATTGTACTTCTGGAATTCGGTATGATAATTCTTTATACATATTTTGGGAGATTTGCATCACCTAACTTTCCAAAGTCAAGGGCTGTCGGAATATTGATGAGACTTTATAATTTTGATTGCAATATCTCCCTATAGTAGCTTATGTGTTGTTATCTATTAATGCAAAGGAACATTGGAATTTTCTGGATAATTCAAGCATCCAAATCATATTAGTATCTAAAACAGCTTGATATAAAATATCTAGTGTGTCAATTAAATGAATATGTCCCTCACAGCCATTTTCTAAAAGTTAACCAAGGCTTAGTTAATTAATAAGCAAAAGGTGAAGAAATTTAGGTTAGAATCTCTTAGGTAAAAGTCTCTTTAAAAGGCCCTGTAGAGGTTGAGCCCCGGTGGTGTAAGTGGTTGAGTGCCAGACTGTGGCCTGCGGGCTTGGCGGTTCAAATCCAGCGGTGGCTCTCAGGAGCAGCACTGGGTATCGCCCACGACCATCAGAGGTTGCCCCCCCCCCAAAAAAAAGGTTTTGTATTTGAGAAAATCTATACCAAAATTATTATTTAAAATATCCAGAAAGATGTCAAATCAAAAATAGTCCATCACATAGCAGAGCTCTGAATGTAGAGAAGTACAAACTATTCCTCGAGTGTTACCATGGCAGGTGGTGTACCAGGGTGGGCTGGGGCAGCTGAGGGACACCTTCTCCCTTGCCCCTCAGTACTGGCAAGGCTCTCTGACCACCCACCCTGCTCTGCTTCCCAGGCAATCCCTTCAGACCAGAACAGCCCTGCCTTTGTGGAACGTGTTGCCGCCATGGCCTTGGGTCCTCACAGAGCCACTGGCACTCTATCCTTTGAAGCTCTGAAGTAGCACTTTCTGAGAGTCTTGGTCCCACCAGGCTGGGGCATCTGTGGGACGGCATCTGACATAGCTCCCTAGTTGTGCGTTCTCCTGAGACTGCGTTCTCCTGCTGCCCACTGGAAGGGGCAGTGCACGGCTCCCAGACTCAGCAGTGAATGTCGGGAGTCCAGAAGTCATCAAAGACATCTTCTAGAGTACCTGTCTTCCCTAGGGGAAGCTGTGCCCAGAGAGGGGGCCTTATCAACTCTCAACTGTAACACCAACCTCAGGGAGGTGGTACCATTCCTGACCTGCCAGAAAATTCCTTCATACTACCCTGACCTTCAGAAAACCTGACCTAGCTGGACTCCAGATCCGTTCTCCTGAAGGGCATGATACACACACACACACACACACACACACACACACGCCAAAGTCACCACCACACACTGCTCGGGCCGGCCAGTCTCACCAAGGCCTCGGGTTTCTATGTCGTAATTGTTCATCAGAGCTAACAAGCAGAGGGTGACATTTTCACTTTTCAGTGAAGGAGACCACCGTGCTAAGAAACCAAGCAAACTGCCATCCCTCCACATTGCATCGCACTTACGACCAGTTCTGGCCAGACTTGACTTCCGCATGTTCACTTCGACACGCTTTCCTACACAAGTCTTGATTTGGCAAAGCCTAAGCCTAGAATTTCTTTGCACATGATGCCTTTGCTCCGCCGAGAATGCCACCGCTCATGAGACTGCGGTAAGTGTGAGAGCCCCCTCCTCCCTCCGCGACCCCTAAAACAGTGAGAAATGAACCAAAGCTTGCGGGGGCGGGGGGGGGGGGTTGCTGGGACCAGTTTCAGAACAGCCGACTCAGCCTGTAGGAGTTCTTTAAGCCACCACCTCTCTCCTTTCCGCTCCCAACTCAGGAGATACCAGATAGGACGAGGGCCCTAAATTCGAGGAAGAGCACAGAGAAAATGCGGATAAACCCACGCAATGCTTTCCCCATCCAGACAGCCAATCAATCGTCTACCATCCGGATTAGACCTCGCGCCTTTGCCGAGCACAAGGCTGCTGCTCCCTCCTTCCTTTTAGCTGACCCAGGCGCAACACCCCAGGCATTTGTCCCTAACTGGTAACCGAGGCCACTGGAAGTCCCTGTCACCACCCCGCCTAGGCTATTATGGAGTATGTAGAGGTTGGGAATGGAGGGGCAGTGAAGCTCTGGCCTAGACCAAGATTCCAGAAGTCCCCAAACTGGTATCACAGACTCAATGTGCAGAAAAGTCCAGCGATTCGAATGGGGACTGATCGCTTCCAACTGTGTGTTGAAGACATACGTGCTTTTATATTTCCGTTGTGATTCTGACACAGGAGGTGGGGGCAGGACATGGTGAAGGTGCAAATCAGCACCTTCTAAATTACCTCCTCCTAGAAGTTCAAAGAGCAGGGAGCCATGTAGATGCTCTGATGGGTCCCGTGAGCCAGGCCTCCATTCCTTTCGGGGAAGTCTTTTAGCCTCACTGGGTGTCCCCCTCCCCCTTTCTTCTAGTTCCACTAAGCGGTTCCAAGGAGATGATGGTGCCCCTCCCCTGAGCTAGGCCTACAGCTGCGCCTTCACTCCGGCGGGAGCTGGTGCTCCTCGGAGCCTGTCCCCATCGCTGCAGGTAGCAGGGTCTCACTAGCACAGAGGTGTCACTCTGCCTTGTATTGTGATGCCTGTCTGTGATGAACAGCGGCAGCAGCAGGTTACATTTGGGGATTTGGGGGTTGACCAAAAATGTCAAAACAGGGTTGAGCCCCGGTGGCACAGTGGTTGTGCGCGGGACTGCAGCCCACTGGGACGGAGGTTCAATTTCAGCAGTGGGGCTGGGCCTCCTACACCCACCACCGGAGAGCAGTGATGCCCCCCCCCAAAAAACAACAACAAACAAACAAACAAAAATGTCAAAACAGGATCTTTTCTTAGGACCTACTCATTTAAAGTGAAAAACAAAACCTTTGTAGTGAGAAAATGCAGATGCTGTCCAGTAAGTGGACACTGTCACTTATTTTATGTCAACTTATCTCAAGGCACCAGTGAAGTCTCTCATCTTTTTCTAGGCTGCCAGATGATTCTTCTCAAAATTTGTGGAATTCCGGTATAATTAGTGGCTTATAGATGATATACTAATCTTTTCACCTTTTACACAATGTCAGGGATTAGGCTAATAAGTTAGTGTGTTAGTATTAAAGAAACAAATTCATAAACAAGCATATGTATATAAGGAAGAGGTTTATATACATGAGGAATGGAACATTGAGAAAGCATCCCAACACAGTCCAGTCCAAGCTCACAAGTTTGATATTAGTCCATACGTCCGATACCAGTCTATAATATAAATTCGTCTTCAGAATCACAAGACGCAAGCAATGATACCAGGACAAGCACAGGCCAGTGGGTGGAGAGTCTTTTATTTCCAGTGGCGGTAGAAGCATCTCAGTGCTAGCAGGGGCCTCCAGTTTCCAAGGTTCAGGGTTTATGAGCATGCTGCCATGTGTCTTGTCAGCTGCAATGTCTCCCTGGGAGTCAGTCTTGTGTCTTGTCAGTAGAGCATCTCCAAGGGATTGAGTGATAATTCTCTCACCTCCAAGGGGGAAATACAGCCAGATTTCACACAATTCTCAGGAGAAAGTCATACTCACACAGAAGTCTCATTGGCTGTGGCAGACACGTGCTCTGGTGGCAATTTGACTAAGAGTGTAGGGGTGGAGTCTAGCTTGTCAATCTGGAGATAGCCAATGAAAAATGTGAAAATATAATAAACTATGTACAAGTGATAAGAAGCTAAATAAAACTCACTGATATTTAAGATAAATAAAAAAGAAAAATGTGGAAATTTACTTGGGGTTATACCTATAAGAAAATTATCAAATACATTGCATGGATAAGAGCAAATGTAATTAGTGAATGAGTTAATATCACTTCAGATACATTATATTATGAAACCATCAAAATTAGAAAATGTTGAGTTATATGAACTAAGGAATATAAAGTGTATATCATAATCTGATATCAAAAATTACATAAAGTGTTATCAAGTTAACACTAGGTATGAAGAAAACTGCATTCACTATAAAATCTAGTAAACTTAGGGAAGGACTCTTCTATGTTAGTGTATTGTATTTGCTTATTTAACTTCTAATGTTCATATTATTTCTTTAACTGTGTTATTCATCTCATATATTGAATATTGAAACAAAGTAGTATTTTCTCAAAGTGAAGTTTAACTACAAATAGATGTAACATACTAGAGGTAGTATAATATTAGTATATCAGTGAACACAAAGCTAATTAACATCATCGAGAAGACTTTCTTAGGATTTTTAGGGAAAAATGTTCACAAAAAATCGCAATATGGTTGACACATTCATGGGGAGCTGTTTGCAAACATTTTACTGAGCAAAGGGGAGCACAAGAATGGCTATTTACTTGCAGGAAGTTTATGTGTCAGAATAGAACTGAGCTCCCTAGGCTTTTCAATGAACTTTAAAAAAAATGTAAAATGTCAAGCATATCTTCAAAGACACCTCTGAGTAGATTTGAACTATCACATTTACATTAGGAACCTACAGGACTAATTAAATCTTTTCACCATATAGGGGCTCCATGAATTAAAATAGACCAAAGGACAACAGATTTACGAACCCTGAAAAGTGATGATCCATGTCTGTGGCAGTCATGTGCTTATGTTAATTTTATAGTTGAAATGTAGGGGTGGAGTCTGGCCTGTTAATCAGGAGAAAGCCATTGAGTAGCCGATGAGGCCTCTATGTGGGCATGGCTTTCACCTGAGACTCCAGGGAAATCTCATATTTCCCTCGTGAAGATGAGAAGCTATCTTCCCCAGTTATTGGGAGTTAGTTTCAGAGA